>CP092868.1:12263553-12322059 GCA_030710605.1 Cordylochernes scorpioides | reverse complement strand
CTGCTCTGAAACACAATGAAAAATGGCAAAGAAGAAGAAAAAAAAACCAACCTCGCCATTATTATCTCCCTATGAATACTTTCTTTACCGACTGATAGATGGCAGTCATAAATCTCCAGCTTTATTGATTTTTTTCCTCCCCATCTCTGTGAGCGCCGTTTTCATAATTTAACCTTAATTACGAGCTCCTCTCGTTAAAAAGGAGTGTTACCACGGGTCATCTGTCAGCGAGTAGTCGAGATAGCTATTGTAGCAGCATCTTTCGTTGATGGACTGCCCGTTCCTATACCCAAAATATCGCTTCCTACCTCCCCCCCCCCCCCCCCCCCCTCTTCTCCAAAAAAAAAAAGGAAAATTCTAATGAGACATTTTAGGATTATATATCTTTTTACTGTAATCCATATAGGTGGAGTAAAAAAAAACATAAGAAATGTAGGCTTGCTTGATTCCTCTCTTTATAGGAATGTGTTATATTTGACCTATCTTTCTCTCTAGATCAGACTTTACCATGATGTAAAGTTAGGCCTGGAAAATTTGCATATGACTGAAACGACACTTTGGATTATCCCTAGTAAAGTTTTCTTTTACTAGAGTGAAGAAATAGTACCATCGTTCTGGTGTATATATAAAGGGATAGGTGCCTCTTTTTGTAAACATATAAATGTGTGAAAAAAAAGGGTCAGATGTTGATATTAAAAACAACAACAAAAAAAGTCATATCCTGACCGCTCACATGAACATTTTATATAGCAGAGCGCCATCTAGTAGAGTAAAAATCAACTAAACGTTGAATTAACTTATTCCATGATATTTGAAACGAAGGCGATAGAAACGTGATGATTTTCTTTTAATGTTAAAACACAAGCTTTCAGGCAAGAATGCCCTTCCTCAGGTTACAACTGGGCACTTTTGTTTCCTTGCCCAGTTGTAACCTGAGGAAGGGCATTCTTGGCTGAAAGCTTGTGTTTTAACAATAAAAGAAAATCACCACGTTTTTATCGCCGTCGTTTCAAATATTTTTGCGTGGCTACGTCATGTCTTATTCCATGATATTTAGCCAACCCAATTTCTTGAATAGACTCTCTGTAAAATCGGCCCTTGTCACGTCACCAGTTTAAACACCTGTTTGGTAAATTCGACCGATTCCATAACTCCACTCTCGTAGGATGTTAGGAAGGCGAAGCCGTCCCTGTACTGATGAGGGCCATAGCCTGAAACCATAGTACAGTGGTACCTCGACATACGAGCGCCCCAACATACGAGTTTTTCGAGATACGAGCCGACGAGCAAGTGATTTTTTGCTTTGAGTTACGAGCGAAATTCGAGATACGAGTTCGGTTCGGTAGTGTTGAAGATATTAATCTGTGATTATAAATGGGAATTTTGTATGGGGAAATTTGCTTCGAGATACGAGTAATTCAAGATACGAGCAAGGTTGCGGAACGAATTAAACTCGTATGTCGAGGTACCACTGTATACAGGTTTTTGGCTTTTTGTGTGAACTTTGCCAGAACTTATGTTGTGGTTCATTCTGTATCACCACTAGAAAGGTTTTTTTACTAGAGTTATAAACATATTGCATTGGTTTATTGCCTAATTGAAGGGAGAGGTGCCTATTTTGGTATATATACAATTTTGTACACCTGTATACAATTATATCACAATTCGAAACCATTTTAAAGGCGTTAAATTCTTTTTGAAATTAAACCATTTCTACTGCCCCTTACTGCAATGGAAAAATTAAAGGGAGGGCCTGGTTCATCAGTGGTGAACCCTCCCAGCGGTTTCGCCAGTTTAATCTACCATACCGCTGTTATATTGCATTTTTTGGAACTTCCTTTTATAGTGATACTGTTGGTAGACTCTTGGAATGGGTATTTTAAGGGTCACCACTGATGAGCCAGGCCCTCCCTTTAATTTTTCCATTGCAGTAAGGGCAGTAGAAATTGTTTAATTTCAAAAAGAATTTTACGCCTTTAAAATGGTTTCGAATTTTGATAACAGATGACGCGCTAGTGCATCACACAATTATATACACATACCTTGTATATACACTCATGGACAAAACTTAAGGAAATGAAAAGTCTTTGATATCGCTGGTTGTTTATTTATTTTATTTTTTTTTTGAAGGAGACAGAAGCAATTTTGTTCACACGTGTTGTCTTCAATAAAGGTCACTGTAATATCTTTCAGTGTTATTATTTGAATCCCAATATACATGGTAAAAGGTACAACTTCCTTAAGTTTTTTTTATGTGTGTATATAATATTTATTACAATGTCTTTATATCTTTTTAAAGTATTACATGTAAAACTCCAATATGCGCCTTTTGTATTCAAAGTGTCTAAGTGTGGTTTAAGACACATCTTCCCTATAGCCAAGAAGAAAATCACGTAGAAAAGTAAGAGCTGTAAACGTCCGTATGACAAACTGATTCAGTTTGATCAAGACAATCATCATACCATCATCAAACGTGGCAGTAGAACCAGCGAAGGAGAAAAGGAGCTTATACATAGTGCGCAGAATAAATTAATTATTCAATTAATCAAATGTGCTGTGTCCCGTGTACAGCTTACCAATGTGGTAGACAGACATATATCCGACGTGTTTCTGTCAGGGATTCCGTTGTCGCTTTGTCTTTTTCCTGAGAGTAGCGAAGATCGGCTTTGTCTGTTGTTGTCACGTCTGTAGAGATCTTCTTGGAACCTCCCTCGCTGGATAAGTGGAGTGCTTCGGAACCAAACGTGATTCTTTGTGAGCGGTGTTATAACTGTTTTGTAATTAAAGTGTGTAAGGTTGAATCCGTAACCAATTTAACTTTACATATTATTTATTATTAATAGCAATTATACAAAACAAATCTTGGTATATATGTTTATACGTGAAAACACAACAAAAACAATTATTATTATATACATACAAGTTCCTTTTCAAACAGAAGCTCATCTATAGCCATTATTACTCTGTGTAGTAATCCAACAGTAACCTTCATTGATGTATAATTCTTCTCAATGTATAATTTTCTTACAACATAAACCTTAGATTATTTAAAACATTGGATCAGTAAACATGAGGGCAACCATTTCGTTATTTTACATTACTTTATTTTTTCATATAACATTTTTGTAAACAAAAAAGGTGTTGATGATAAATTCAATGAATATTTACACAATCATAGAAAAAATTATATTAAACCTTTATATAAACATAAATATTCTAACTAAATTAAACAATTGAGAACTTGTTGAATTCAAGAATCTCTCTCGCGATATATTATTTGGGGGAGTAGAGGGATAATTCAGAGAGAGAGAGAGAGATGTGTTTCATACATATACATTTTAAAATATAAAAAAATATATTTGCCATTTTCTGACCGCTCACATGACCATTTTAGATGGCATAGCGCCATCTAGGGGAATAAAAATCAACTAAACGTTGATTTAGCTTATTCCAAAAATATTTGGCCAATCCAATTTCTTGATAAATCAAGAAAAATTCAACCATGTACGCGTTTCGGGCTGTTGGCCCTCGTCAGCGTGGTGCAGACTGTACCTCTATGACCAAAGGTTTGGTGTATCAGAGGCTTCCTGAGATAACAAGAAATTTAAGCTAAATATATTTAGCTTTCGGTGCTTTAACGCCCTTCTATAGGAGTTAACTACATCGCCCGGAGAACTCCTTCACTCTGGTGAGGTCAAGTGTGCAGGGAGAGACATAAAACCTTCCGAGATATCGAATTATTGGGTAGTTTGCCGCTGACGTAGGTTTGGATTTAGCTGCAAGGACTCGCAGAGATACCTAGAACAAGGATCGGCAACCTTTTGAGTTTGAAGAGTCAAAAAATAACAATTTACAAAATTTCAAAGTTTTTAAAGAGCCACAAAATATTTTTCTTGTCAACAATAAATAGTACTAGCATAAAGGGATAGGTGCATATTTTGGTATATATACATGTTTGTACACGTGTACACAAGTATATACACATACCTTGTATATACACTCATGGACAAAACTTAAGGAAATGAAAAGTCTTTGATATCGCTGGTCGTCTATTTTTTTTTTATAGGAGACAGGATTTGTATTTATATACGAATACTACACGTAGATCCGAAGAGCCGCATGTAGCTCACAGGCCGCAGGTTGCCGACCCTTGACCTCGAGTATTCTTTTACATAAGAAATAAAACCATTAAGCATGAATTTTTCTTTTCCTCTACTGAAACCTATTTTCCTTACTGCTATGAAACAAAATATTTGGAGGGCTTGGCTCATCAATGAGTGAACCCTTCCTTCGCCGAGTTCCGGACATAATCCCGACAACCCGGCTGACCGAAATCACGACATGTGTATGGTCAAAATCCAACATTAACATCAAGGAAATAAATTTATTTGCATCTATTTTATTTGTCGGGATTTTAGTTGTTGGTATATCGGCTTTCGATATTTTAATCCAGACCTTATTTCGCCAATTTAACATCTTTGCTTCGCGCCGACGGACTTGAGCGAATCTGCCTCCTTGGAAGTTCACCCCGGCCTGTCCTCAGAGATTCGTTTACATGTTGCTGAAGGAGGCGATCTTCCTTTCTGCCAAAACTCTGGCAGAATGGCTGCGTGTACAGACCATTATATATAACATTTATTTGCTTAGTTTGCTTGAATATCATTTCTGATATTCCATTCTTCAGTATAGTATATAAAAGCAGAATCGTCTAATACAGTATTAGAGCTCTAAAGAAGTGGTCTGGTAGATTAAATTGGGGAAATCACTGGGAGAGTTCACTATTAATGAGTCAAGCTCTCCCGATATTTTTCATCGCAGTAGTATTTGAAAGAAATAGTCGCCTCTTAATTTTTTCATTTGCTGTATATAGAGGCGCACATTATTACTTCATAACATTTATTTATTTAAAACAGGAAGTAGGTGAATAGCGTGGTAAGTTTCTTTATTTCGCACAACAAGCTTTCGGGCATCAGCTGCCCTTCATCAGGTACAATGCGTGGTTAGAAAGAGTGAACCAATATTTATATGCAATGAATTAGCATAAAAGAAAACTAACTAAGATCTACTTGAAAATTAAGAAATTTACATATGAGACTAAAGGGAAAATTTATTTATTTGAAAAATAGTGACAAAAGTGAACTTGTACTTGGATCACAGGTAGATAAATTAAGAAATGGGCGTCTCCCGGTCGTGAAACTAAAAGTTATTGATTTCAATTTCTTGATTAATCAAGAAAGGCTATTTGGTTAATTCTGGAATAATTTTTAAAAATCAACGATAATTTGTTATTTATTCCGAAAGATGGCGCAAGCTATCAGCAAATTTTAGTTGCATGAGATCAGGATATGCCTTTGTATTTATTTATTTATTCTTCATATAATATGGGCATCATTGTCATTTTCACATAATCATTGATTGGTCAGTGCAATGGTGTATCTTAATGAATCGACAGGATGCCAATAAAATGGTCAAAAATGGACAGAAGAGGAATCCTGTTATCTCAGCGGATTCAGGCTGTTCTGGATATACGGGGGTAAGAGGGGTCCATCAAGTCTAGATTGGGGAGAGTCAGGATGGTAGAGACGCTCGTGAGCTGGCTTACCATTCAGTCAAAAGACTGACGATAAAGAGGAACGACGCGAGAAAGCTTTCTAAATTTCGTTTGGTGCCCTATCGTGTATCAGATCTCAACACGGCTGACGTTTATGTTGGGAATGGATACGTCAAACGGAGCATAAAGCAATTTCTACATCCTAAACTGGGGAACCTCTTCATTGAGGAAGGTCCGGGATATAGACGAACGCTGTGTCCTAAATTATCTTATTTACATATTTAAGTGACTTATATTGGGTAAATTTAGGTTAGATTAGGTCAAGTCATCAAAGGTTAAAACAAGGTAGCCTGAAGCACACACCGTCCTGCTGACACCTCCCGGAAAGTCCTTGACGGAATTCTGGAGCCACAGTCGCGACAAAATGGAAACCTCCACGGCGGTAATGTATGCCTCGAAGATTGGAATATGACGCTAAAAAATACGAACATTGCTGTCACACTTACCCCATTAAGACATGAAATGAAAAAAAAAAAAAAAGAGTTATACCATCGAGATTCGAACCTAGTTCTCAGGGAGTACAAACCTTACGTTTTCCAAAACGTTACCGTTACGTTTATCAAAAACTTTCAAAAGAATTTGAATAGTTGAAAGAAAGAAAAATTACTCTTTTATACCATTTCGCTTTCCTTCCTAAAGAAAAGAGGCATTCTTCCATTCCAAGCTGTCAACAGACAGGACGGCCGAAGTTGTCACGTCCGCGCGCCACAATCAATAATAACCCAACCGTCCTAATGGTCGCGCACACAGACGACAATGCCCAATTTACATAGTCCCCCGGATTATTGCCCAACTCACGCTTAATTGGAGACCCAATTAAGAAGCGACCTCGGCCGTATCATTACTGTGGTGGACGACGTGATTTTCAAGTGGCGTGACACCCTGTAGCCACTGTTGCCGTGTCAACTTCCTTCTGTTGTGTGTGTGTGTGGCTTTTTAAAATATTCGTCTGCGCCGCTTATGTAACTAATTTGAAGTTTTTTTTGTTTTTTCGTCTGCTCATTTTTAACTTGATTTTTTTTTTCGTCTGCTGACTTTAATTAGATTTTTTTTTTTTAAATGTTCGTCTGCTCACTTTAATCTGGTATTAAAATATCTTCGTCTGCTCTTTTATTATTATTTATTTCTATAGGGGATTATTTGAATGAGAGAGAAAGAGAAGTTAAAACCTATCGAAATACGCTTCTTTTATTATTATCATTCACTCTTGGCTGATTCTTGTTGAAGAACGAAAGTTTGAAAGAGCTCGCCATGATAATAATTTAAAAAAAAAACGTATTGCAAATATGGTTTTTGTTTTATATTTTAAATAAACACACTTCATTTACATATAAAATAAAAGGATTTAAAAGCACGAATGTTTCTTTTATGCATAATACAAACTTCTACTGCCCTTACTGCGATGAAAAAATCATTTAAAATATATGTATTTATTCCGACAGATGGCGCAAGCTATCATCAACTTTTGTTGCACAATCAGGAGATGGTTCACTTAACACTATTTTTTTCCCCCACTAATTATTTTTTTATCGGCTCATTTATTCCATTTCAAAATTTTGTTTGCTCATTAAAATAATAAATTTTTATTTTCGTCTGCTTACTAAATTTTATTTTAAAATTGTAGTCTGCTCACTTATTTGAATATTCAAAATTTCGCCTACTCACTAAATTTTAATTATTTTTTTATGTCTGTTCTCTCTTTTTATTTTCTTCATCTTAATCTCATATATATGTAAGATGTACAAAATACAAATATTTTAGAATTTTGTTTTAAAATTATTATATGTATATATATCATAAATCTATATGTCCTTTTTGCTTTCACACATTGTGATTTTAGTTTGTTTCATTTGGTTTTGAAAGAAACATTAGTCCTTCATAGTTTTATTTCTTATATTGTGATCTTAATTAACATTTATTTATATAATAAAAAGGGATATATTGGATTTAATAAAAGATTTATTTTGCCAATATTTCGGCTGGTCGAACGCCAACCTTTGTATATGTAATGCCTCGATAAAGGTAGGCATTCAGCCAGCCGAAATATTGGAAAAATACATCTTTTATTAAATCCAATAAATCCTTTTTATTATCTAATGAATTAAATATGGATTGCTCTATTTTCAAAACAATTTATTTATATATATATATATTTTTAAATAGAGCAATCCATAAATAAATCTTTAAATAAAAAGGCATATATTGGTAAAATAAATGATATTTTGATCCAATATATGCCTTTTTATTTAAAGATTTATTTATATATTTGTATATTGGCTTTAATAAATAAAGTGTGTCATAAAGTATTCTAATGTTCATATAATGATCATCCTCATGGTGATGTTTTTAATTTACATATAGATGGAAAATTTACTGAAAGGAAATTGATTTATAAGAACAAACTCTCACGTCAAAATAGACACTAAACCTAGGCGCCATCTATTGATCGACTCCGCAAACTAGCGGTCAAATAGATGGCGTTTAGTTTTAGCGTCTATTTTGACGGGAGAGGCGACTTTTATAGATAAATTTCTTTCCATATATAAAAATTTACATATATATATATTTAACCTAACCACTTTACTAAATAAACATCTCTTCGTATTATTGTGAAGATTTCATTTGAACCTTTGTGGATCTCATGGAATAAAGTCTGTCCTAGACTGACGAGGGCCATTAGCCCGAAACCATGGTCTCAGGTGGACGCTTAAAAGAAAAGTCGGTGGATGAGAGGGCAACACGCTCGATTCCCGACAGTCATGAACCGGGTTTGAATCCCGCGTTAAAAATTGTTTAATATGTCCTTCACATATTATTCATTGTTTCAATTATCATGAACTAGGTTGCTCTTGCTGAGCGGTACCTATTAATGTGATTTGAACCAGAGGTGGACGCTTCTCAGTTTGCCAAAGCTGGTGTTGTGGCTTTGTCACCGACTTGAATTCGCTAGTTTGCGGCGATGGTCAATAGATGGTATCTAGTTTTGACGGAATTTGTGTGCAACCTTCATTTTTATAGATCTACAATCTAAAACAATCTACCAAACTATCTACAATTATAATTTCTACTGCCATCTATCGTTAAAATTTGGAATTATATGTATGCACACTTCTACAGACCCCTATAAGCTCATGTACATAGGTTCCCTAAACAATCCTAAGCTGTGCCTTCCACAGTAAATACAGGGTATATAAGAAAACCAATATAATACAATAGTAGAGCGGTCTGAAGATTAATATGACGAAACCGCTGAGAGGGATCAACACTGATGAGCCAAGCCCTCTCATTCCAATAACTTTTATCATTGTAGTAATGTCTGTAGAGATAATGTTAAATAAATGAATATGATAAGAAACACATATATGGCTAAATAATTATTATAACGAATGTTAAACTCCAGTATTAAGATAGAAACAAGTGTAGCCAGATATTTTACATGGGGAGAGAATTCTGGGATTAATTGATTATCATAGAAGATATTGAGGTCAGACAAATCCTATTTTTTATTATTTTTTATCTCTGGCCTAGAGAGCGGTTACATCTGGAGTCGGAGACCTTGCTATCGGGGCAAACAACATTTCTGGAGCGGCAGATAGTGATCCGACTTTCTTTCTCGCCAGTCCACTCATTGGTCAATCTACGTCGGGGTGAGCTCTAGTATATACAGTTAAACCTGTCTATAGCACCCCCTCTTGGGACTCACCAAAATAGGGTGCTATAGAGAAGGGGTGCTATAGACAGGTCACTTTTAATGTAAGTCGCATCGTACTACGTATTTAAAATCGGGCGCTATAGAGAGGGAGGCGCTATTTATAGGGGGGCGCTATATATATAAATATTCTGTAAAGTTTGAGATATGTTTGAACGCTATATATACACTTGTATATGCCTTCTGTAAAGGACATGTGCTTCTGGTCAGGATATGCCTTTTTTATTTTTAATATCAACACTTGACCTTTTTATTTATTTTTTTTCTATTATTTTTTCACGTGTTAAGCGTATTTACGCAAGTTTGGCCTTAAATACCTATTTCTTGGTTTCTCAAGAAGCCTCTGGGATATATGTATTGTCACAGTTATGAAGGCACCAGCTAAACGGCTGGTAGAATAAAATAATAATTTATTAGATAACTTTAAATAGTTAAATACATAGTTTGAGGAATAAAAAGAAGAAGAGATAAACTAAGTTAAATGGATAAAAATAAATATAAATTAAGGAAGTAATGTCAAAGACCCAAATGACTGACGATCGGCTATATCCCCCAAGATGGCGGCTAATGTTTACAAACTTCCCGCCTAGCGCGAACGCCATCTATCGGAGCTTAGGTACATAACACTTGCCGAGCTACCGATGTATTATTTACAGTTACATGCTATGTACATTTTTGGTTATTGCAATATAATACAACAGTGAAGTTGTACTGGGATCCGTTTATTGGCCTCCTCACACCTTTCCCGCCTAAATAACTATTTCATGATTTTTCAGGATGCCTCAAAGACCAGTTTATTTTGATCGTTGAAGTACAGCTTGCACCACGCTGATGAGGACCAACAGCCCATAACACGTACGTAGTTATCTTTTCCTGATTATTCAAGAAATGGTATTGGGTCAATTCTGGAATAATTTTTTAAAAAATAAACGATTAGTTGATATTTATTCCGACAGATGGCGTAAGTCATCAACAACTTTTAGTCGTACAATCAGGAGATGCCTTTTTTTCTTGCTATATATATATATGATTGTAATAAAATCAAAAAAAGGACATATCCTGACCACACTCTCATGATCTTTTTAGATGGCAGAGCGCCATTTTATTATATATATTTTTCACATATACTTGTATGAAAAAAACAATAGAAAAAAAAAGATAAGTGGTTCAGGTGTTGATATTAAAAATAAAGAAGGCATATCCTGACCACGAGCATTTGCTCCACTAGATGGCGCTCTGCCATTTAAAAAGCACATGTGCTCGTGGTCAGGAGATGCCTTCTTTATTTTTTAATATAATTGTATATTTAAATATATTGTAAATATAAGGTCACCTCTTTCCCGTCAAAATAGACCCTCAAAAACTAGACGGCATTTATTGACTGTCTTCGCAAATTAACGGATTCAGGTCGGTGACAAAGCCACAACACCAGCTTTGGCAAACTGAGAAACGTCCACCAAGAGACCATGGTTTCGGGCTAATGGCCCTCGTCAGTCTAGGACAGGTTTTGATATCATGAAATTCACAAGCGATCAAATATTCTTCAAATGGTATTCTTCTTGGAAAGTTAAAAAAAGGTTCATTTCAAGGCGCATTCCGAATAATGCAATGATAGTTTGTTTCCTTTTTTTCAAGTTGTTTGATTCGGACATAAATATGGACAATAATTCTGTTGGAGATTATTTAAGAAAATTATTATCCAAATCTGTTGTTTAGTACTTGTTATTAAATTTTAAAACACATTTAAACTTTATATATTTTATTCAATGAAGATTAAAATTACATAACCATCCCAATTAATTATATATCTTAACTACATAACATTAAACCATCTATTTACAGTTTGTTTGGTCACCGGTCCAATATTTTTATTTTCACAGACTAAATTATGAGATTAATTTATAAATGAAATATTATGCAAAACAATTAAACAACTATATACATCATCTGTGTGTCCAAAAATCAATGAACCTGAAAAAAAAGAATTAAGTATCATCCCACTATTCGGAATATGCATTGAACTTTTTCATTTACCAGGAAGAATATACCATCAACAACTACCCCTATGGGTAAGCCCTCTATTCCTCATAGCCACAGAAATAATGGTAGAGTTAGCGGAGTTATAGTGTTAGAAGACCATCGTTTCCTAAAGTTTTGGATAGAATAAAACGAGCATGTTTGTTACGTATATATATATATTAAAAATAAAGAAGGCATCTCCTGACCACGAGCACATGTGCTTTTTAGATGGCAGAGCGCCATCTAGTGGAGCAAGAATAAACTAAACGTTTATTTAGCTTGCTCCGTGATATTTGGCCAACCCAATTTCTTGATAAATTAAGAAAAGTCATCCACGAACGCGTTTCGCGCTGTTGGCGCTCGTCAGCGTGGAGTAGACTGTAACCACTGCGACCAAAAATATTTTTGGACCCAAATATATATATCACCAACAACTATTCAGTAATCCTATGGGACAGATAGTCTTCTATCTTTCTCATAGCCGCAGAAATCTTCAAACTGGATCATTGAATAAATATACCATTATCAATGTACGAGATTCCACCACGTATATGTCTTGTACGGTAAATTCTAAAAGATATCTCGGGGAAAAAATCCCAGGTGTACTGAAGCCAGACTGAAAAAAAAAACGATCTCCTGTATTGAAAAAAATGTATATATATTGCCACGTGGAAAATTAGGGAAGACAAAATCTTCAGAAGGAAACAACAATTTATTTCAGGGAAGGACAAACTATGAATGGTAAACAAAAGATAAGCCACGAGGGAAATTTACAGAGTCGCAAGATATAAAACATAAAAATGACCACTCTGTTAAATAAAAAATAATCAAATTAAGAAATACTATGTTACATAAATAAAAGTAATAAATACTATGTTACAATATTTAATGTCTATAATGAAAGTGTGCTAAGTCGGTGGACGGATGGTTAAAACCTTCGATTCCCGACAGCCATGAACCGGGATTGAATCCCGTATTGTACACTTTTTTTTTGTGAAGAACCTGTTCATATATTATCCATTGTAAATAACAAAAGCTAGGTTGTACTCTTTTTGAGCGGTCCCTAATAAAGTTATTTAGGAACAGGTGAAATTGTGCTGTGTATTCTCTGCACAGTCTTATAGACAAAAGATCTATCTTTTTTAGAGAATAAAATCTCTCTACTCTCTATTTTTTTAAAATAAAACCCTAAAAAAATATTAAAGTTATTAAATTCTTTGAGAAACAAAATGTCTGAAACACATTTTGTATTTAATTAAAAAGAGATATATTGGATCAAAATATCATTTATTTTACCAATATTTCAGTTGGCTGAACGCCAACCTTTATCAAGGTATTATAACATATTTATGTGTAAAGATAGAGGCTGCCTGGCCGGCATTCATAGTTCTTCAAATAAAAGACACTTCGGCCAGTAAATCTTTTTTATTGTCTCGACGTTTCGACAAAAATCTTTTGTCCTCGTCAGGAGCGAACAAAAATAATTTCTAACGCTTTGCCAAATGTTTTAATTTTTGTTCGCTCCTGACGAGGACAAAATATTTTTGTCGAAACGTCGAGACAATAAAAAGATTTACTGGCCGAAGTGTCTTTTATTTGAAGAAATTTATGTGTGTCAACAACAAACTCAGCGCCACATAATGTCAATAGAATTAAGTTTTAATTTTTTTTTCTTTGTAAAAAAAAACATTTTGTATTATTCTAATTTGTTTGTTTCCTCTGTAATAGGCGCAAATACCACGCACCTTGTTGATTAATAAATATAAATTGTCCACAAATACAGCTACAACCAAAACACCTACAATAAATATAAGATAAATTCAAATAAATGTGGAAATATCCGAAGAAAACCAAGAGCTTGGTGGTACATTTGGTTTGGGAAGGAAGAGAAAGGGGGGATTACAAAATGACTCTTCATTAAAACCCTAAACTTTCTTGTTTGCTTTCGGCGCGGGCAAACTTTGAATTATTCTCTTAAGCCTGATTACAAAATCAAAAGATTCGTCAATAGTCCATTGTTCAAATGGGAATTCTATTTGATTGGTGAGGTGTGTGTGTGGAGGGAAATAAATATTGAAGATGGCGATTGAAATCTCACAATATATTTTATTTTCTAAAATATACGTGTTTGTAATCTAAAAAAAATATACAGTCGAACTTGGATAATTCGAACCCCAAGGGACCATTAAAAAAATCGAATTATCCAAAAATTCGAATTAAAGATGTTTTGAATAAAGGCTTAAGGCTTCTAGGGACCAAGATAAATATTCGAATTAAGAGGTTTTCGAATTGAAGAAGTTCGAATTATCCAAGTTCTACTGTATTAAAATGGCGTGTAAAAGCTAGGGATAAAATTGTTTGGATTTAATTTTTTAAAGAAAAAAAAATTGCTAAATCACAAACTCTCTATTTTCAATATTATCTGTTGTTTCAATAGTCTTTATTTATACCTAATTGTAACAAACTTTTCTTGATTAATAAAGAAATAATTTGGCCAATTCTGGAATAATTAAAAATTAACAATTATTTGATATTTATTCCGATAGATGGCGCAAGCCATCAACAGTTTTTTTAGTTGCACGAACAGGAGATGCCTAAGTTAAGCTTATTTTTAAATTTATTTTTGTATTTACATATTACTAGTTGGATTATATATATATAATATATGCAAATTTTGTTTGTAATCTATAAGAACATCAATTTATTATTTGTTCCTCAACTTTTACACACCTAGGTACATTAGAAGTGAGAAAAGATTGCGTTTTTAAAAATTATTTTGCTTTTTTAAATCCTCATATTTACATGCACATGATATATATAATCTTTCTACCTAAAATTGTTATCACTATAACTAAATGTTCATGAGAAAGGCTGGTCTGCCTTTAATAAAAATAATTACTAAAATATTGTAACAAAGTATTATTAATTTTATTATATCTATTAACAGAGTGGTCATTTTTATGTTTATATTTTGCTACTCTGTAAATTTACCTCGTGGCTTATCTTTTGTTTACCATTCATAGTTTGTCCTTGCCTGAAATAAATTGTTGTCTAATCCCGAAGTTGGTCTTCCCTAATTTTCCACGTGGCAATATATATAAAAACAAAGCATTTATTTGATATCATATTTGCCTAGAACATGCGCAAATCTAGATTAAAGAATAACACACAACAACACCAGTTTGAGAAAATTCGGACAGAAACCATGGTCTTCATCAGTACTACTTCGATTTCCACAAACATCCTACGACATATCGTGCGTATATTTCAAAGAGGAGGTTTAGCTAGTGACTTGGCAGACAGATCTTAGGCCTTAAAATACATTCTGAAGTAATAATAATGGTAGAAAATTAATTACGACATCGCTGAACATCGTGAAAGCAATGATGTTAAAACAATGTCTTAAATAATACTGAGAGAGAGAAGATATCCAGGATTAAAAATAAAAATGGCATATCCTGACCAGGAGCACATGTGCTTTACAGAAGGCAGAGCGCCATCTGGTAGAACAGAAATCAACTAATCATTGATTTATCAAGAAATTGAGTTGGCCAAATATCAGGGAACAGGCTAAATCAATGTTTAGTTGATTTCTGTTCCACCAGATGGCGTTCTGCCTTCTGTAAAGCACATGTGATCCTGGTCAGGATATGCCATTTTTATTTTTGATTTCAACACCTGATCTTTTTATCTTTTCTTTCATTTTTTCATATCTAGGATTGTGGTCCTATTTCTTCAATATAGTGGCAAAAATACGTACGGATTGTCCCAACCGTTTGTAAAAAAAAAAAGTAAGAATATAAATATATATAAAAAAAAGAATGACAAATAAATATATTAAGAGAAAGGGATATCTTGATCGTACAACTGAAAGTTGCTGATTGTTTGCGCCATCAATCGGAATAAATATCAACTAATCTTTGATTTACATTTTTTTTTTTTCAGAATTGGTCAAAAAACCCTTTCTTTTTTACAACAACAACAACAAAAGCTTTATTAAGACCTTTTAGTCTTATACAGATTCTCCAAGCAGAAATATTCTATATACAGTTATCAGCGTCATGCGTTCTTAATTCTATCACCGTTTGCTTTTGGTTCAGTGGTAGAATGCTCGCCTGCCACGCGGGCGCCCCGGGTTCGATTCCCGGCCGATGCATTTTTTTTTTTTTACAATTTTTAAAACTCATTTATATATTATACAAGAATGACATCCGCGGCGCCAATTTACAATTGTGACGAATAGTATTTGAATAAAAGCATTTAATCGGGTAAAACCCGGGCGTTGCCCGGGTCATTCGGCTAGTAGGATACATGCAGGAAAAACAGTGGCAGAACTTAATGGTAACATGATATCTATATACAAGGATAATTACACAAAGACAATCAAGCTAACAGATTAATCCGGGCAAATTGGAGGCAAAGAAAGTTACCGTACATGGATTTACCACGTCGTGTTAGGTCTTGTAGAAATTTCTTTTTTAATTAAGAAAAGCTAACCATGTATGTGTTTTTGGGCTGTTGGCCCTAATCAGCGTGGTACAAACTGTACCTCAACAACCAAAAAAAACTTTTTTCTTAAATTATTCACCTGATCCCATTACAATTTCACTTTTGTATTTTATTTTCACATAGTTTGGCATTCTCACGCATTTCCGGCCTTTAATACCTGTTTCATGATTCTTCAGGATATGCCTGAAAGACCAATGTTTTTGGTCGTACAGCTTGTCCCACGCTGATGAGGGCCAACAGCCCGAAACGCGTACGTGGTTAGCTTTTTTTCGATTAAACAAGAAAGAGTATTTGACCAATTCTCTGGAAATATTAAAAAAATCAAGGATTAGTTGATATTTATTCAGACAGATGGAGCAAGCAATCAGCAACTTTTAGTCGCACGATGAGACGATGTCTTTCTCATTAATTTATCAATCACCAACCACCTTGGAGACTTTCTTAACCTGCTGGATATCTCAACTTTATTGTCGCGAGATCTTTCCTCAAGAGATATAATAACATCTACCCATGTTAATACTCTAGTTCCCCAGCAAGCCCTTTCTTGCTTCTCTCTCCCTTGACACATTGTAAATAGCATTATTGTAACTATTGTATATACCCTCTTCTACTTGGAGAAGTTGTATAAGACCAAAGGGTCATAATAGGTACTTTTGTTGTTGTTAATACGGCTATTCTTGTATGTACCCTACATTTCTGTGCTTGGAGAATCCGTGTAAGACTGAATTGTCTTAATAAAGCTTTTTGTTGTTTTGTTGTTGTTGTTGTAATTTATCAATCAGGTTCCAGTGCAATATTTCACTTTTGTAACATTTTTTTCTCTCATAAAAATTTACATAAAACCAATATGCATCTATAATTTCTGATACATCTTTGTCTGATACGTTGACTGATGAGATAGAGCATTGTCTTCTTATACTTCCCCTTCTACAAAACTGCAGGAAAAGGCTGAGAATATTGTAGCTAAGTATTTATTATTTTACACTAGTATTAACAGAGTATCATTTTTTATACTATCCCCCGCATGTGTTTCTTTTCAACGAAAAATCTAAAAATTATTTCAAGGAGAAATAACGATTATTTCTAACCTTTTGGATGAGGTATGAAAGGGTGAATTGTGAAGAGTAATGATGAACGGAAAATCCCTGGACACTTTTATTTTTCCGTTTATCATTACTCTTCACAATTCACCCTTTCATACCTCATCCAAAAGGTTAGAAATAATCGTTATTTCTCCCCTTGAAATAAATTTTTGATTTTTCGTTGAAAAGAAACACATGCGGGATAGTATTTCAAATGTCGTTTTACAATCACAAGCCGCATTATATTATATTGTATTATTTTTTATGTTTATATATTTACTACTCTGTAAAATTCCCTCATTCCTTATCTTTTGTTTATCATTCATAGTTTGTTCTTGCCTTGAATAAATTGCTGTCTCATCCTGAAGTTTGTCTTCCCTAATACATTTTCCACGTGGCAATATCTTTAAGACCCAAAAAGAAGATGGCTAGATGTCACTCAGTTGCTACAAACTTCACCAACCGACTGTTGATAGCTGACTTCCTATTTACATATTCATCTTTCTACCATTGTTTACTTTTCACCTCCTATTATTATATTTATTTGCTAATTGGATTTACTTAATTAATTCCTATATTTATTTATTAATTGAATGAATGCAGCGTTATATTCACACACACATGAATATTGTAGATTTTTAGATGAAAATTTGGATTATTTATAGGCTCCTTTAAAAGGGAGAATGGATCAATCGACATTAAATTAGATAATGGAAGGTTCAACAAAATGGACTTAATGCATTCCCCCGGTGTGATTAGATTTGATTATGTAATTAAAAATTTAACATTTCCTATATACATATTGACGGAATATTATATATGGACGCATAGACACACACATGTGACATTTATCTTTTGAAATTAAACACAAGGTAATAAGACCAAATAAATGGTGTGTGACGTTTCGGTAACAGCATTGTTACAATCATAAGGCAAAAGTACTGAATATCTGAAAAAAAGTACTGAATATCAACACAGTACCACAAGGGATCAAATGAAATCTTCACAATCTGCCAAAGAGGTGTTTATCTGGAAAAGTGGCAAGGCTAAATATATAGCCGAAGTATAGATCAACATTTTCTGTTCAATTGTTGATTTATTTTATCTTATCCTTTTCTCTCTCTCTCTCTCCTGCAGAAAGACTTTCAGGCCCGATCACTAGAGATTCCGTACATTAAATATTTAAAACAAAACTTATCCTCCGGAAGCCTGATCTTTTCACCTTAACGATAGATTCTCCTAAGATATAAAGGGGAAGAAGGGAATTATATAATTTGCATAGTTATCCGACACACACAGAGTCACAGAACTATATATCTACATCTAGAGACATCATGTAAAGACAACGATTATAAAACCTTTATATAGTTTGGATAGTTCGGTAACAACGCTGTTACTGAAACGTCACACACTATTTATTTGGATTTGGTCTTATTATCTTGTGTTTATAATCTATAATCCACAAAAACACACACACACACACAAAAACCTTTGTTAAGACACACAGGTCTTACAGAGGATTCTCCTTGGGGTTACAAGACGGAGAAACCTATGAAAGTGGGAAATATACAAAGGGGTAAAAATGGAGAAAGATTATATACACATGGTAAATATAGACAGATTATTATTTGAATAATCCTATGGAAAATAAGAATATGAGTTTTGGAAATATAGATGGGAGAAGTGGAGAGCGAAAAGAGGAAGAATCCACAAAAACTGTGCTTTACTCTTTTAAAATTAATTAAATAAAACATTATTTTTAATACAAGAATCCAATTTATTTTATATATATATAAGTCAAGAGTCAAAAAATATTTATAAGAAATGGTATATTCTTTACTATTTGCTTTTTTTTTTTTGCCAAAATTTTCTACCCAATTACATTCCTATATTAACTACGTTTCAATTATTTGTTAGAAGATTTCATTAGAAATGGATTAAAGAGAGAGAGAAAGATGTTTATATATCCTTTTTAATATTAAATAGATATTCAATGTTTCAATTTAATAATGCATTTGGTTAATCTTAAAAAACGACCGCAAAAGAACAAAAAATATATATACTCGTACTATTGTTGAAAGCTAATTTTGTAAATTGAGTGTAGTGTCCTTTTTTAATAGGATTTTTCCCCCACTAAATATAATATATATATATTTTTGAAAATAGAACAATCCATAAATAAATCTATAAATAAAAAGGCATATATTGGATCAAAATATATCATTTATTTTATTTATGATATTTTGATCCCTTTTTTAAATAGGATTTTCCCCCCCCTAAATATATTTATATATGGTTCCTTCAAATATAAATTGTTTACTTCTCACTTCATCAACGTATGACAAGCAATCAGGAGAAGTATTTTTCTAAATTTATCTACTTGATCTCAGTACAATTTCACTTTTGTACTAATTTTTTTTTTCTCATTAAATTTTAGGTTACACCGATTTTTTTTTTTTCTGTAGCTGTAATTTTTAGTTTGAGTAAACGTGAAGTGTACTAAAAATATATTAAACACTACAGAGTAAATGTTGTATATATATTAATTAATTGTTCCACAGAGTGTGTGTAAGCTCACAGGTAAATAGGCGTTAACCGAAAAAAAAAGTTCCTTTGTTTTAATATTAGTTTTCCTTTTATATTTTGTTCTCTCTCTTGTAAATCAATAAATATAAGGTTTAATTAATAATTATTGGAATCAGTTTCATTAATAAAATTCCATCCTTAACGATAAAATTTTGTTTCAACGCCATACCACACTTATAGTACACTTAAAATACAATATAACGCGGCTGATGATTGTAAAACGAAAATTAAAATTATACCGCGAATGTTTCTTTTAAAAATCGAAATTTATTTTCGAAGAGAAATAGCGACATTTCTAACTTTGAGGATGAGGTATGGAAAGGTGAAACATGAAGAGTAATGGAGTTATGAACGGAAAAATACGTCCAGGGTAGCCGAGTGGACAAGGCACCTGCCCGGTAAGCAGAAGGGTGTGGGTTCGATTCCCGCCCCTGGACACTTTTTATTTTTCCGTTCTCCATTACTCTTCATGTTTCACCTTTCCATACCTCATCCTCAAAGTTAGAAATGTCGCTATTTCTCTTTGAAAATAAATTTCGATTTTTAAAAGAAACATTCGCGGTATAATTTAATTTTCGTTTTACTTATAGTACACATTTATCTAAGAACCCAGAAAAATGAAGTTTTTTACTCTTTTATATTCAGTTTAAAAAAAAAACCTTAAATTTTCTATATAAACGTATATTACAATATAATACACTGCGGCTTGTGATTGTAAAACAACACTTGAAGTTACACCGCATGAGTTTCTTTTGAATGACAAATCAAAATTAATTTCAAGGTAAAATATTGACTATTTCTTTACAAACGAAAAATCAAGAAATAGTCAATATTTCACCTTGAAATAAATTTTGATTTTTCGTTGAAAAGAAACTCATGCGGTGTAACTTCAAGTGTTGTTTTATAAACGTATATAAATAGATTTTACACTTTAACCTTTTGCACAGTTTAATAAGCAACTTTTATACACATTTAATAATTAGATATTAAAAAAAGGCATATATTGGATTGAATAAAAGATTTATTTACCAATATTTCGGCTGGCTTGAACGCCAACCTTTATCGAGGCATTACATTTTTGTATGTTATATGTTGGATTGTTCTATTTTCAGAACACTTAATGATATCGAAAAAAAAAAAGTTTCCAAAGCGTTTTTCTGATATAAACAAGACAACGGTTATATTAAGGTGTATACGGGCGGCGCTTCTGTGACAAATATTTGGTCAACAATGACAGTGGTGAGAAAGAAGAGTCGGCACCACGGCCGACCTAAATAAAGTTTAATGAGAAGAGAGGGACGCCAGAAGTGCTCTATGATGGATCGCGACTTGGTTGATACTCAAGGTCCCTTTAAAAATAGATTGTAAAAAATTAGAGGTCCTCTGGGCAGGACTTGTTTGATAAAATATTCTTTAATTAAACAGACTTCTCTCTCTATCTACTTCTTTTTTAGAAAAATATAAAGAAAATTTCCACCTTACTTTTTTTTTGTCGTTTGTTGCTGTATTTTTCCCGCCAAAATTATTGTTTTCCCGCCATTTTTTTAAAAAATCGTCTGATTTTTAATGCTACGTTTATATGTAATAATGTTAATAAGTTTATTATATTCAATAACATCACATGGAATATTCTTATTAATGAGATACTGAATAATAATCTGGATGATAATTGTGAAACAATAGGATATGCAGATGATATTACGCTAATATGTTGGAATAAAACTCCTAAACAACTAAGAAAGACAATAGATAATGTATTAAGAAAAATCAATAAGTGGTGTGAAAGTCGTAAATTAAAATTGTCAGATGAAAAAACAAAAATATTATATTTATATAAATGCAATAGCGATATAATAGTCTCAGGTAGCAAGTTAATTAAACCGGTTGAAGAACTTAAGATCCTAGGAG
Organism: Cordylochernes scorpioides; assembly: GCA_030710605.1. Lineage (NCBI taxonomy): Eukaryota > Metazoa > Arthropoda > Arachnida > Pseudoscorpiones > Chernetidae > Cordylochernes > Cordylochernes scorpioides. The sequence goes on along the minus strand of CP092868.1, from coordinate 12,300,635 downwards.
TGACTATTAAAAATCACCGAGTCAGAAGCAAACTGGACTTTACGCCTCACGTTAATGAAATGATCATAAAAGTAACTAGAGCTAGTGGATACCTATTTGGCCTGACAAAGAAAGCATGGGGTCTAGACTTTAGACGAAGACTGATATTGTATAAGACATTATATCGAAGTACAATTACTTATGGTTATCCAATATGGTATCCATTCATAAACAAAAAGTCTAAAGACAAACTAAATTCTCTTCAATATAGTATATTAAAACATTGTATACAGGCCTACAGTACAACATCATCGGATTGTACACATATACTTGCACAAGTCCCCAAACTTACTGACTATATTGAATCTAACATGTTGAAAACCGAAATAAATTACAACCGATTTGACTCTTCAAGTAGGAATATAATTTCTAATTATATAAGGGAAAAATTGCAGAAATACTATGAGAAGACTCAGCTCTAAATTCCTGTTCTTATCTGTGATGTTCACTAATATTCATTAAAGGGTAATTAAATCGTTAACTAACTGACAAATATGTTAATAATTTCTATTATAATAACTAAAATCATATTAATAATTACTGTAAATAAGCTCCCAAACTTGTTTATGCATGCAAATATCCAAGACGGATATCGCGTGCTTTGTAAATGATAATAAATAAATAAATGTTAATATGTAATTATAATATATGAAAGTTTTCTATATTTGAAATTGTATGTTTTAAAATTTATATTTGCAGTTGGGGGGGGTGTATATATTTAGCAGTTTTAAAATATGTTTTTCTGAAATAATATAAATCTTAAAAATTTTAAATTCTTATTTTTAAAACGTTTCGTACCAATTTTTTTATTTAAAAAAAAAACAGGCACATATAAAAATATATAACTTTTTTTTTTTTGCAAAAAAAAAAAACATTCCATTAAAATTAGTGTTTAAGTATATATATAAACATAAAAATATAAAATATAATTTTTTTTAAATTTAATTTAACGTTAATTATAAAAATAAGCTAAAATAAACATTATATATATAAAGATATATTTGATAGATATAAAGAAAAAGAAATATATATTTATATATACACCAGAAATATAGAGTATTATTATTTAGACATAGATAGGAGGAAAACATTGGGGTCCTTGGTCAAAATTAATAGAAAGGAATAAATTCGCTCTCATTGATATATTGGTGTTCCAGACATAAAAGCGGTCAGGAAAAGGAGGTCGGTCATATTAAAATGGACATTGCACTCCCCATAATTGTATTTATTTATTTTGGATATATTCTACGATAAAATATGTAGCCCTATTACGATGGCTGCAGCCATTTCTTTCTCTAATGGCGCCTTCCATTCTCTAATAGCATTGTATTTTCATATCACAGATAGCGCGTGTTGCCAGGGGGTTAAATAGAAAATATTCATATATAGACGCTTAAATAAAATTGGAGTCAGCGCTTTCAAAATTATTCTACAGGGATATAATTTGTTTTATTATTTTTTTTTTTTACATTATTGATGTTTACGATACAAATTTAAAAAAAAATGCTCCAATGGCCTCCGATTCTTGCAAAAGTTCAACCCCACCAGCGAGTGCAAGTAACCAAAACGGGGCTCGGGAACACATTTGTAAGTGCAAAAGTCGAACTGCTTTTCACATGTATAGACATGTGGTGCACTTACAGTAAAAGCAGTCGCCTACTTCTACCCACCATGATTATCATGGCCTGTACCACGTGTACTAGGGATAAGCAAAAAAAAAAACGATACAAATATATAAAAACAATATCTGTCTGTTATACACGATTTTAACTCGGAAACTACTGGTAGCTGAGATTTGATTTTATAGCGTTTTTTTCTTGACCTTTTTTTAAATTATGCCATTGTATATACCATACAAGGTCACGAAGACTTAAATTCATAGATTAAATTTATAATCTTGGTAGGGTTGGAATACAGGTCCTGTATTGAGTCTTTCATGCATTCCAAGAGGTAGTCTGGTGAGACCTCTTTGGTCCTTCAGATGGCGCATTATGGGAAGGTCTTCTAGACTTAAAAGAAGGAAGTATCCCTAAATTGTTCACTCGCAGTTAATCAGTGACAGTCTTTTCCGCGGTGGGCCCCACCAATGAAGACCTTGTATATATTTTATATATATATGTAGTAATGTAGTTTATGCTGTTGGATGAATGCAGTGTAGCATGTTGGTTAGAAGCAGTCGTGGTTGTTGAGTGATGGGTGGTAAAGACACACAGGAGACAGGATCCAGAGGCCCCGTGAGGAAATAGATCGGGGAGGAAAGATAGAAGGTCCCAGAACAACCCCTAGAACAACTGGCGTCGAGACCACCTCGGTGAGAACTGAGCCTTGATCATCCCGTCTAGCCGCTTTTAGCAAGATAAGTCCCCTAGGGGAGAATGAAGTCGTGATACTTGTTTACCAAGGGGATTGTTTGTTAACCTGGCTATCTTCCCTCTTTCCTTGTACTCCCACACAGGCCATTTTATTTTACGTATTTCCAAATATTATTATATATGTATATTTATCAATTATTTTTATCTATTTATTCCTATATTTATCATTATATAATCTCTCTCATATTTATACATATATATTCTGTATTATAACCTTATATAATCTTATATGGACGTTGTAATAAATCAGTTTCAATCTCTCTCTCTAAGGTTTCTCTATTCCAAACCTCCTTAGAGAATCACAACCAAAAAAAGAACTGACAAAATCAATATTAATCTGTTATAATTAAGTAAGCTGCGTTTCAAATGTCCCCTGTATATATATATATTTATATTCAGTATATTATCTCGATATAATAAATAATTTACAAATCTTCAAAAATTTAGGTTTTATTGTTTCAAAAAAAAAGCTATGATCCACATTAATTAAATAAATATATGTTATTCAAATAGGCCATTGTTTTATTATCTACTTATATAATTGCCTTATTCTGTCTGTGTGAAGTTCACTGTGTGAAGTTCACGGATAGATTTTGGTCAGAATGGATAAAATAAAAAAAGTGTCAAGGGATGGGAATCGAACCCACGACCTTCCGCTTACCGGGCAGATGCCATGACCACTAGGCCACATGACCACAATTTATAATTGTAACAAATAGTATTTGAATCAAAACATTCAATCGGGTAAAACACGGGCGTTGCCCGGGTCATTCGGCTAGTTTGATATATTAGACCTGGTGTTATAATTATATTAAATTTATATTATTTTCAAAATAATATACACTCATCGACAAAACTTAAGGAAGTATAAAATCTTTGATGTTGCCGGTCATCTTTTTTTTAAGGAGACAGAGGCAATTTTGTTTACACTTGATTATCTCGTGTTGTCTTCAATAAAGGTCACTGTAATATCTTTCAGAGTTATTATCTGAATCCCGATATACATTTGGTAAAAGGTACAAAACTTCCTTAAGTTTTGTCTATGAGTGTATATTACACACACAAATATTTAATTAAAAAGGCATATATTGGATCAAAATATAATTTATTTTACCAATACTTCAGTTGGCTGAACGCCAACCTTTATCAAGGTGTTATAACATATTTAATGTGTGTGTTGTTGACACACATTAAATATGTTATAACACCTTGATAAAGGTTGGCGTTCAGCCAACTGAAATATTGATAAAATAAATGATATTTTGATCCAATATATGCCTTTTTAATTAAAGATTTATTTATGGATCGCTCTATTTTTAACACACAAATATGTTTAATGTAAACTATATTTGAAATAAAAATTGCTTCTTGGATCCTGCAGTCGAGCCTTTTGTAAGACTTTGGGTCTAATGGGGGCTTTTGTTGTTATGTTGTATATATGTATGTATATATCATACTTACATAATCTTTCTTTTTCTGTATATTCCCCACTTTCACAGGCCTATCTCTCTTGTAATCTCGGGGAGAATCCTCTATAAGACCAGTGTGTCTTAATAAAGGCTTTTGTGTGTGTGTGTAGTTGAAATAAAAAGTTTACAATCAGAAGAAACAGGTAGATTATTGACATGAATATACAATAGAAAATACCCCCCCCCCCCCCTCCCCCCAAATGATTAAACTATTATTAAACTAACATTTAACTTTTTTTTTTTTTTTTGATTTTTTCATCCAAAAATTACGCATTGAACGCCACAAGAAGTTAATATGAGCTAAATTCCATGTTTTTTTTCCCTTTCAATTCCTTTATGGGTACGCGCAATACTTTCCATTTCATCCAGTATATACCCCAAAATCCCAGACCTAGACACAATTGATACCCTAACATTAATTGTAAAAGTAACATTGTTATTACACCCATTATTTTGAAAATAGAGCAATCTTTAAATAAAAAGGCATATATTGGATCAAAATATCATTTATTTTACCAATATTTCAGTTGGCTGAACGCCAACCTAGTGTGCACTTTAAAATGTTCTAATACCTTGATAAAGGTTGGCGTTCAGCCAACTGAAATATTGGTAAAATAAATGATATTTTTGATCCAAAATATGACTTTTTATTTAAACACCCATTATTGAAAATATAATGATGTGGGTTGTTCTTTTTGAGCGGCGCTCACCCAATAGAGTTAAACCGGGACTGAAACCAGTATTCCCCCCCCCCCCCTGTATTTAATATGAAAATAATATAAATAAAATATACTGAAACCAGTATAATCTGTTTATATTATTGTCATATTAAATACAGGGGGACATTTGTTTAACATTTTTTTTTTTAATTTTTCAAGGCGATTGATAAAATGAGAGAAGAAGTGCTCAACTCCACAGACAACGGCTGATTGCTCCCCCTCTCCTCTAAATTGCTTTTCCTCCTCACTCATGTACATATATAACCTTTTAGGGGAATCCTCTTGTAAAACAATAGTGTCTTAAATAAAGGTTTTTGTTGTTGTTGTATTAAATACAGGGGGGGGGGGAAACATAGCTACACATCAACTAATAGTTTATTTATATAATACACTGGTTCAAAATTACATTAATAGGTACCACTCAGCAAGAGCAACCTAGTTCATGCTAATTGAAACAGTGAATAATATGTGAAGTTTATTCACATAATTCATATAATACACTGCGGCTTGTGATTGTAAAACAACACTTGAAGTTTCACCGCATGAGTTTCTTTTCAATGAAAAATCAAAATTTATTTCAAGGTGAAATATTGACTATTTCTAACCTTTTTGGATGAGGTATGAAAGGGTGAATTATGAAGAGTAATGATGAACGGAAAAATAAAAATGTCCAGGGATGGGAATCGAACCCACAATGTTCCGCCTACCGGGCAGATGCCATGTCCACTAGGCTACCCTGAAAGTATTTTTCCGTACATTTTTAATAGTTTATTGAACTCCCGTCTTTTCAGTGACTCGATGTCCTCAGGGGGAGCAAAGTGACAGCAAGTTACTAAAAAGTCAGGAGTTAAATACATTATTCGTTGATATGTAACTATGTTTTTTTCTGAATCAACTTCTAACCAACAAATGAACTACAGAATTAAATATAGGGTTATAAGTTAGGGGCTTAGATATCGGTATAAAGGTAGAATGTATAACCAATATATTGATGTGAAAACTCAATTATTTAAAAAAAAATCACAAATTATAATTATTATCGATCACTCTTTAATTTGCATATATATTCACTTAATTATATAATAGCTGTGGCCTTGGAAACCCCACACACACACGCAAGCCTAATTATATCATTATATGTTTTTATAAACGCATATAGAATTAGAATATATATGACCAATTCACTATCATTATGTGATTAATAATTAGTAGCCATTTCCTAATATGCAAAATTGTCTCCCGGCGGCGCGCTTGTGGAAAAATTCCGAGAGAAAGCTAAAAGAATATACAAGAGAGAGAGAACAATTTATATATTTCGGAGTTCAAAGAATTTTTTTTAAAGGGAATTTATTTATTAGCAATTATATGGGGAAAGGATAAAAAAAAGGAAATCTACTATTCGCACATTACAAAAGATGATCCTTTTCTTTCACATCCTGCTGAATATAAATAGTCTTTTTAAGATTTTTTTTTTAATTTTCTAGAATGTCTAAAAAAAAAAAGTATTTCACGGCCAAACGATCACAAACTCGGTTCTCCGATTGGTTGATTTCTGATTGGAGACGCCAAAACGGGCCAATAAGAGAAAAGAATAAAAATACCAACAACAACAAAAGTAGCGCCACAAACTGCTCGTGTAGGTAACTTATACCGTTTCTCGTAAATTAATGTAGAGAAGAAAAAAAGAATAAAAATGCCAAAAGACGTGCTACATTTACGAGGAGGGAGAAAGAAACGCATTCAGAAGAAAATATAGTTGGCCATAACTTAGGCTTGTCCCAAGATCAGCTTTCTTTTTTTTTTTCGTCTGCTGTTTTATTTTTTCGTCTGCAGTTTTATTTTTTCGTCTGCCCATTTTTTTTTTCTTCACATCCGCCGGTCGGTTTGACTAAGGTGAAACTTTTTTTTTTTTTAAAGATTAAGTTATGTATTACTCAGCTATTTTCATAACGTTCTACTCTCGCCTACTAGCTCTTAAAGATTATTAAACATCGCGTTAAATTTTACTTTATTATTATGTGTGTGAAAGAGTTGTACATCTCTTTATATACGTTTAAACTCTAATTGTGTTTTATGTTTTAAATATTAAAAAAATAAAGTATTTAATAGTTTCTTTGTTTTTTCCCATTGGGGGAACTGAAAACGTGTGTGTTCTCCTATCGGGTTTGTTAGCTAGGCGTCTATAACATTCGAGAGAGTTTTCTATTTAAGACAGGTCAGAGGGACTAGACATTTCAGATATTAAATCCTGAATTAACATCATTATAAACCATCTATGTAAATTTGTCATCAAGTTTCTCGACCCTGTGTCATTCTCTGAGATGGCGAATTAATATATGATATTGGTTTATAATAAATGTATAGAGAAAGAGCATTCTCCCACAAATTTAACTTCAGATTAAAACATGAAGAGCACAAACTATGATGTTCTTTAATCGCTCCCCTTCATCTATTTAGAGAGATAAATTTAAAATAACGCCAGCGAGCTGGCGCCTGCGTCCAGCCAATCAATCAAAATCAGAAGGAGTACGTTACCGTTCGCAGTTGTCTGTCGCCACCGGGAATAGAAACTCCGACCTGTGATAACACAAGGATGAAATAAGAAAATTTCAGGCTTATATTTCTCATACACACCACACAACAACAATGTCTATTATTATGGCATTCTGTATTACTTAGACTCGTCCTAAAGTGTCCAAAAAAGAATAAACAATATGTAACAAAGTACCAATATGTAAATAGGTAATAACAGCTATATATACAGTCTTGGTGAAGAGATATAACAACCACTGTGTACCTTCTAGTCATGTTCACTTTCATTCTTGTCCAGGAGTGTCCAAGAAAGGAAAAGTAAACAATATGTAACAAAGTATGTAAATAGGTAACCACAGCTAATATGTAATACAGTCTTGGTGAAGAGACCTAACAACCACTGTGTGCCTTCTAGTCATGTTCACTTTCATTCTTGTCCAGGAGTTTCCATGAAAGGAAAAGTAAACAATATGTAACAAAGTATGTAAATAGGTAACCACAGCTAATATGTAATACAGTCTTGGTGAAGAGATATAACAACCACACTGCGTGTCTTCATCTTCTTTTTCATTGTTTAACGATATTCTCAACTTTACTGCTGAACTTTAGAACTGGTATTGCAAGTAGAGACAAAGCTCTCATCGGTCTAAGTATCAGAAAGAAACTTGTATACAGTAGAACACTCTATGTGAGAGGACACACTCGTGATAGAGGACACCTCTCTACAAAGAACAGTTTCCATCGCCAAAATTACCATTTTCACTAATAAACAACTCTGCTGTAAGAGGACACCTCTCTGTATAAAAGGACACGTTGGCTCTGTAACTAGGTATCGTCCTTTACAGAGAGGTAGTTCTACTGTAAAACTGTGACGTGCTACGTTAATAGGTATATGAAAAACTGACTGTCTTTCTCCCTGAAGCCGGGGAACAATGAAGAATATAATGGGACAGTTTAATCTCTTGAATTCCATATCACTTCCATAATTCCACTCACTTTTTCTGCAACAATCTTTCTTCCAATAACCAAAAACACCATTTCTTTCTTTTTCAAAAAAGGCAAATTCCTTATACTAACCTTACCTGCAATGAAAATAAAATATTTGAAGGGCCTGGCTCATCAGTGATGAACCCTTCCAGTGGTTTGGCCAGTTTAATCAACCGCTATCTCTATTGCTATATGAAAATATAAATGTGTTTAAAGTTATTAAAGTCTCCGTGTTAAATAAGTAGCACAGATTTCCTGCTATATCACCACACATCCGGCAAAATAAGGAAACAGGTTGAAGGTTGTCTGGTAGTACGTATTTTCAGTAGGATGGCATTTCTTGGTCTTTATGGGGAGATTCCTCGTGTAATTATTTGATTATGTTCTCCGTTAAAAGTGTAACACATAAAACATCAAGAGTATAAAGAAGAGTTCAGTTTTCAAGGATTATCTTTCATTTTTTTAAACTCCGCCTTTGCCGGTCCCAAGCCCGGATGAAAAAGGAGGAGAGGGAGCAGTAACAAGATCACTAAAAAACCTGGGCTCAGCTGGCCCGGCTGATAGTACCCTGTAAGGGCTCCTGATCCACGGATACAGGATGAGCAGCGTTTGTACTCCATGTTAGGAGCAGCTGCACATGGCGTCTGTTCCTCATGTCAGAGGCGGCCATTTCTTTTGGAGCTAAGTCGGCGGCCTGCCACTGAGTAGTGCTCCCAGTCTTGATGACAAAGGCAGACGCATTCTACTTCACCCAGTCATGATGGTTGTCAAGTCTCAAGCTCCACAAGCTTGATACCCTAATATGATTGAGTGAATATAAGAAAGAAGATCTTTCATTTTACCTCTAAAATCTAGATTTCGAGCTAAGAGAAGCTACCCTCTGTTGTAGATTTTATTTTAAAGGGACTCTCTTATAATAGATACACACGTCTTGCACAACTAGAATCCTATAGTTGTAACGTCCTCGTGTTTGTTGGTTGACGTTAATCAGCAAGAAGTATTTGGAAGTTTAAAAAGAAAAGTCTTTATTTCCTTTAGGCTATAACATCAGACATAATCTAAATTATCAGACATAAGTTTACCTGTGGATATATATTACAATAAGTCCACAGAGTACCATCAGTAATGTGATAATTTACTATAATATCCTGTAGTAGCTGCCGTTACAATAGTAAGGATCCGAACTTCACTAATTGGTTGGATGTTTAGTGACGATTAAAAGGTGTTACACAGAGGCTGGCGGTACTGAGCGACGAAAGGGGAGCTCCATCCCATAGATGGCTAAGTTCGACGTCACGCCGACCTTTGGCAACTTCATTAATCAGAAATCCCCCGCAGCCAATCACCGTTCTCCACATCATCACCTAATACCAAGGCGGGATAGTATAAGCTAGCTCCACACCCAGTCCATGGGCCATTTCAGGAATAATTGAGCGATGTAATGACATCGTTCTATTCTTGCACCCGCCAACATTACAGAATAGGGAGTGTAAACGGAAGAGAGATTCTTGAAGCATATGGATAGCGCCCAAGTTGTCTTTCAGATCTTTTTGTTTTATTTACTATGGAGAAAACTACTCACCGTGCCATGGTCAGATATATAAAAGGATAAATATTTCAATCTTAAATTGAAATTAATCATTTTAATAATCCCTATGGATGACAAGCTGCCTAGACCCCAGTAGGCCATAGAACACTTTGAGATTAAGGCCCCAAGGCTCTTGAACGTCTATACACCTTAGAAACGCAAGGATCGAAGTCTACAAGGCCCCTACGTTGATAGACAAACCTATGGATGACAAGCTACCTCGACCCCAGTATGCTATAGAACACTCTAGGATTAAGGCCCCAAGGCTCATGAGCGTCTATACACCTTAGAAACGCAAGGATCGAAGTCTACAAGGCCCATACACCAACAGACCAACAAACACGGTCCAAGGTGAAACACGAGGACACGTGTTCGTCCACTACAACAAGCGTGTTATGAATGGCTGCCAGCTTGCACGCCACCATCGCGTGAACTCCGCGAAGCGTTACCCTTTATTGATTCCACCCTTCCTTCCGGAATACCCACCCTCCCTTGAGACTACTTTTACTGCTGTTTCTTTTTATAGCCCTAATTTTGAGATGGGCTTCCCCCCTTCTTTTGATTGATTTGTTTTGACATTTATCACTTCGCCACAACGCCTTTACACCCTCCCCTCTCTTTCTCCATTCTCGGGCGGCCGCCGGACCTGCAGTCCTGGATATTTGCAATGGGTCTCGAGTAACATGCCTTTAACTTCTCCTCAGAGGCGAAGCACGCGATATACGTTTTTCTTTGTACACCGAGACATGGCAGAAGCGCTATGTACATATTGGTTGTGCATTGCATATATTGAATGGTATTTATTATCATCATGATGCTTATCTCATTGTAATTTCCCCCATAATCTATGTAAATTGTGCAAACTCTCTCTCTGTGTACTCTTATGTTATTATCTATATGTCCGCCAGAAGGCCTGTAGAAGAAGAGAAGGATTCCAAAGCTTGGCTTAACACCACATCAATAAAGGATATGCTTCAGCCCATTCGTCGTATTCGTTTAGATATGCAGCTAAGTCTTTCTTTGCTACTGGCGAAGTGGAGGATTGGTATAAAACCTTCGATTTTCTACAGTCACGACCCAGGATCGAATCCCGCATTGGGCTTTTTTTGAAGAAGAGGAAGAAGAAAAATAAAACTGCTTCAACGGCCCCCGATTCTTGAAAAAAGTCCAACCCTACCAGTGAGTACGAATAGCTAAACAGGAACACACTTGTAAGTACAAAAGTCGGATTTTTTTCTACATGTGTAGACATGTGGTGCTCTTGCAGTAGAAAAAGCGGTCGCTAACTACCTACCATGATATCGTGGGAGAAATAATCAAGAGGTTCTACCGGGGTGAAATTTCCCAATCGGCAGGATAGAGAGCCGTTACCGACACAGAATCTCTTTCTTCAAAACCCGCGCAGATGTTGCGGCCGATGTCATTTGCCTGGGTGGTGAATGGGCACTGATTGATGAGCCATTGGAGGATCCAGTTGCTGACCCTCGAGCCTTAACTTTCCTCCGTCTCAATATTCCGTTAGTTCCTTTTTTTAAATCTGTCTTTCCCCAAGTAGTTCTCAGCCCGGGCATAGATATGAAATGACTTCACAGCACCCAAAAAAGTTGAACCGTCCATAATAAACATAATGGAATCTTGGACATAGACGAGCGGGCGAACTATAAGCGGGATAGCGTTGTTGTTGTTGTGTCCAATAAAGAGCTTCAGATGTCTCCATACATCTCTATCACAGCAGCAGCAATGTCCACTATCTTGGGTGTGTAAAGCTGCTGACCCGCTGGGTCCATGTCAATTTCCTGCAAGGCTGCGGCCATTGCTGGACATGAGAATATGTAGGTAAGTGTTAGTTCCACACCAGGACAAATGTTGCATGTCCTATAAGTTCTTGAGCCATCTAGATGTATTGTCATTCCTTTAAAGTGTTTCGTTCTGAGTCTTGTTATAGGCGTTGTAATAGCGTTGAATATGGGGAATAAACAAAGACTATTTTGGAGATGGGTTCAGAAATATAACGTAATAAGCGGGTTAGCGTTATATCGGGGGAAGTGTGTTTATAAGAAACTATTTGCGCAGGGGTGATTCTAAATGTCTTATGGAAATGTCAACTATTTATGAGAGAGACGTCCGTTTCTCTTTTTAAAAAATTACACCAATAAAACAATTTTCTACTTCTGTCCTTGCTGCAATGCTCAAAATATTGGGAGGGCCTGGCTCATCAGTAGTAAACCCTCTCAGAGGCTTTAATTTACGTATTACGGAGTCGAAATATATCAGGGACTTCTTCCAGACCTAATTCAATTCAGGATATAGGCTATGTTGTGGAAAACTAGGTGAAATAACCCCCACAGAATATGTAAATCAACTCTCTAGCACGTTAACCTCCTTAATCCATAGTGGGAATTTTCGACTCTTCCCAGACCTAATTCAATATGGCGCCAAAATTTCATCAGAGAGGATAGGGTTAAATATTGTGGAAAGGTACACGAAACACACAACTCACAACAACAACACAAAACACAAAAACACATTTCCTATTTTAAAAAGTAGAAAAGTGAAATTAAACTGAGATCAGGTTGATAACTTAAAGAAAAAGGCATATCTCCTGATCGTGCTATTAGAAGTTGCAGATGGCTTGCGCCATCTATCGGAATAAGTATTCACTAATCGTTGATTTTTTTTTTTTTAATCCAGAATATTGACCAAATACCTTTTCCTGGTTTCTCAACTTTTAGTTTCACGCGCGATCAGGAGATGTTTTTCTCTCAACACATTTCCTATTATAAAGCTATACAACCAGTTTAACCGCATAAGTTTCTTTTTATTTATGAAAAATCATTTTTAATTTCAAAGAGAAATAATTTAATATTTCTAACTTTTGGATGACGTATGAAAAGGTTGAATATATGAAGAGTGATGGTCTATATATGAATGGATGACGTATGGAGGGTGAAAAATATGAAGAGTAATGGCGAACGGAAAAATAAAAGTGTCCAGGAGCGGGAATCGAACCCACAACCTTCTGCTTACCGGGCAGGTGCCATGTCCACTAGGCTATCCTGGACGATATTTCTCCGTTCGTAACTAATATTTAAACTGACTAATAATACTTGTAAATGACTGCGGCGTATAATTATAAATGTTTGTTTATATAAATGTGGTATTTTAAGAAAGGTCTATCTTCACTTTCTGTAGATAACTGCTATGTTTACTTCTGTTTATCCATCTGAGGAGTATCCACTGTATGGGACGAAGTGTCCTTAATAGAGGCTTTTTTTGCTGTAGTTATAAATGGTGTTAGGAAAATTCGGTATAAATATCGATTATGCAAATAGAAATTGTTCGCTATATAGCGGGGGTCCGATTGTATCTATCTAGCTATATAGAGAGATAGAGACAATTGACAATATTTTTATTGACATCTTGTCAATACAGGTAAATATGTACAGTCCACACTAATTATGAAAAATTAACATGAAAAAAAAAAACGAAAAAATTGATTACAAAAAAAAGATAGAGAGCGAATGGGTGGTGTTCGACTGACTCCAGTGGCGAGCGGGACACAATAATGATTGTCACTACACGTCCCTAATGACATGTAATAAATAGCGAAGAGTTCAAAGACATCAGTGTGAAGTTGACACAATGCCAACACACACACACACTATCCAGAAGACCGATGTCAGTCAGATAGGGTTAGGCCAAAAACAGCCGATTGCCCCCGCCCAAGTAACCAGGCCTTCTTTCTCAGGAATAGCTGGCAGGATTCCATCCCTCCCGGACTTTTCTGGTCCGTGCACATTGTCGAGGTATATATAATGTATCGGCGTTCAGACACCCGTATGTATGATGGTGATGTACAGGGTGCAATGTACGGGAAGGTTACGATGTTACGTAGAGAAGCTACGATATTATATAAAGTCTATTTAAGGTTGTGTAGAGAAGCTAAGATGTTGTATAGAAATTGTATAATTATTCTCAATATATAATTTTCTTGCAACATAAACCTTAGATTATTAAAACATTGGATCAGTAAACATGAGGGCAACCATTTCGTTATTTTACATTACTTTATTTTTTCATATAACATTTTTTGTAAACAACAAAGGTGATGATGATAAATTCAATGAATATTTACACAATCATAGAAAAATTAAATCAAACCTTTATATAAACATAAATATTCTAACTAAATTAAACAGAAATATTACGGAAAGTTATGTAAATAGGCTACACTGCTATAGAAGGTTGTGTATAGAAGTTACAGAAAGTTCTGTAAATAGGCTACAATGTTATAGAAGCTACAGAAAGTTCTGTAGAAAGGCTACGATATTATATGAAGGCTATTTAAGGTTGTGTAGAGAAGCTAAGATGTTGTATAGAAATGTTACAGAAAGCTATGTAAATTGGCTACAATGTTATAGAAGCTACAGAAAGTTCTGTAGAAAGGCTACGATATTATATAAAGTCTATAGAAGGTTGTGTAGAGAAGCTAAGATGTTGTATAGAAATGTTACAGAAAGCTATGTAAATTGGCTACAATGTTATAGAAGCTACAGAAAGTTCTGTAGAAAGGCTACGATATTATATAAAGTCTATAGAAGGTTGTGTAGAGAAGCTAAAATGTTGTATAGAAATGTTACAGAAAGTTATGTAAATAGGCTACAATGTTATAGAAGTTACAGAAAGTTCTGTAGAAAGGCTACGATATTATATAAAGTCTATAGAAGGTTGTGTAGAGAAGCTAAAATGTTGTATAGAAATGTTACAGAAAGTTATGTAAATAGGCTACAATGTTATAGAAGGTAGTGAAGAGAAGCTACAGAAAGTTTTGTAGAAAGACTACAGAAAGTTATGTAAATAGGCTACAATGTTATAGAAGGTAGTGAAGAGAAGCTACAGAAAGTTTTGTAGAAAGACTACAGAAAGTTATGTAAATAGGCTACAATGTTATAGAAGGTAGTGAAGAGAAGCTACAGAAAGTTTTGTAGAAGGACAGAAAGTTGCATAGAAAGCTATGTGGTATGTAGTAAAAAAAAAAGGCCTGCCGTATTTATTGCAAAAATAGTTTTTAAAAGAATTCTAATGTTTAGAGGTTTTTTTTTTTTTTTTAACTTTGCGAAAGATTTTGTCAATTTTAGTCTTAAAAAAAGACAATTTATCTACTATTGATCTTCTCTACACGAAATGCGCTTGTTCAAAAAAAAAAAATTTTTCCACAGGTTTTAAAATAAACTGAAAATGCGCAAATAATATAATTCTGTATTGAGATCGTTTAAAAGCAAACAGTTGGGAACGTCTTTTTTTTTTTAAAATATGCATTTGAAATAATCAAATTACGGTGTAGCAATAATACGACGCAAAAGAAGTAGAAATGAAGACATTGTTATTAAAAGTAATTTAATGTGTGTTTATTTGTTCTTTTTAAAATTAGTTAAAACAAAATTCTAATTATTAGGTGAAAATATAAATTAATAAAATTTAATTAAACCGAATACAATAGACATAAAATGAATTGAATCAAACAAATGTTTATTAATGTATTATATGCTTGAAAATAAATGCGAAATAATATAATTTAATCAAATAACTAAATTGAACGAAACAGGTAAACGCTAAATAGATAAATGAATTAAATCCAAAATTATATTTGCTTTATATAAAATGATTGGCTAATAAAATGAATATATAACATACGATTTTATAAGAAGCCTAAAATATACCTTGATTTAATTGGCGATGAATATAATAGTAAAGAAAACGTACCTGGATCTATATGAAAAATAAAAAAAAAAAATCTAATGTGGTTTTCTCCCTTTTTATCAATTTATTGATTAATATAAATTGTTTACAAACTACATGCTTCTTAGAAATAAATTGTAACAATGGTCAAAACTCTTTAAAAATAGTTTGCCATTGTTAAATTGGTGAATGATGAATAATTAAAATACAAATATATATAAAATAAATATAAATATTAGAAAAAAGAGAGTTTTCACGATGCATGTATTTGTGAAAAAAAAAAAATTATTAACCAAAAATTGAGAAAGAGAAAGTCATCCCTCAAATTATTTTAATAGTTTATTTTTTCGTGAATTAAAGTACTATTTTTTATTTTTCCTAAAATGTGCTTTGTTTAAAATATATAACAAGTGTCCTTTTATTCGAATCTTTCTGCGAGTAGCAATATTTTCACAGATATACTTTTATTTATTATTTTACTTTAGATAAAACTTTGTGATAATAAATCTTAGTGAAAATATCTAGTTCAGTAAATTCTAGTAGAAACAAAGTTAAACAATGGAAGAGAGTAGCTACGTATCTACGACCGGAAGAGGATAATGGCCGGGATTATCCGAACAGACGATCCCCCATTATCCAAATTGAATCTTCTGATTCAATTTTACTCTGACTGATCTCTCCTCCATTCACTGCAATCAAATGTCACCCGATATTTTAAACCAAAAGATGGCTTTCCTGGTCTTCTGCTATCTAGGTAGTAATGGATTCTCTTTCCTTCGACATTGAAATGGTTTCTTTTTTTGGTCTTGCTCTCGACATGGAAATGGATTATTTTTTGACTCGCCTTCTACCTATAGGATTATTTTTTATGTTTCATTCGACATTGAAATATTTTTTTTATTTTGTCTCCCATTTTTTTGACATTAGCCTATATTTATGTTTCGTTCGACATTTAAATGGCTTCTTTTTGTGTAACGTTTGACTTGATGTGGATTTTTTTTTCTTTGTTCGACATAAAAATAGATTTTAAAACTCTAAAATTTTGTCACATTTGTCACGTAGAAAAATGAGGGGAGAAAACCATGAGAATAACAAAATTATTTATTTTGATAAAAATAATTAATATCTTATTGACAACAATTAAGAGAAACAATAAAATAAATATGCTGAGTAACAAAATATCTCAAATTTTTAATATTTTTATTAAGATGAAGAGAAAGAGTGTTATAAACCGTTGATTTTCGACAGTCACAATCGTTGATCAACTCCCGCATTGGACACTTTTTTTTTTCTTTGGAGAAAAATCTGATGAGAGACCAAAGGATAAGCAAACGACGACGACCTTTGTAAAATCTAAAATGAATTTTTATGATCTATTTCAACCTCAAATGAACGACCATTTACACAGGAACGACCAATGATATATACATCACACACACAAAGCTTTATTAAGACCAGCAGTCTTATACAGATTCACCACAGGAAGAAATAATAAATAGAGCTCCTATACTCCAGGCAGCGCAGCACCCAACAACAGCCTCCTGGTCCGACGCATGTCCAATGGCTACACGTTCCTTTATGCGTACGTCATGGTTAACGAATCACTGAAGAGGCGAGTGAATGATATATGCATCACTATGCAACTTTATAAATTTGACATTTCAAAGTCAAAAGATATATGTAAAGATAGGTGTAAAGCATAAATCATCCATAAGAACGGAAATAAGACTAAGTAAGAAACCATAGCAACACTGTCATAACTTTTTTTACCATAAAATATTACAGAACTTTTAGAGAGTTAAAAAATTTTTTTAAAAATCAATATTAGAAAATGTGATTTAAAGTTTATTTTTTAAAAAGTAATAATAACCTTTTTTTTTTTTAAGATGAAGCAAATAATGCAAGTTCTTTTTTTTTTTTTCGTTACTGAAGATTATATAAAAGGCTTTTTTTATGAGTTTAATTATTATAGTTTTTTTAATATCTTTTTTTTTTTTACAATAGTCGAGAAATTAATTAAAAATCTGGGGGAGTTAACAGGCATGATTTTGTTTAAATTAATGCTTGAATATTTCTTTTGCTGTTAAAAATAAATGGTTCATCCAAATATTTTCCAATATAGAATGAAATTTCAGGAAATATGTATATAGTTTTTTTTTAAATACTTTTTTTATTTAAAAATGCATTAAAATTCGAAAATAAATATTCCGGCTTCTTCCATTGAACAATTTTATCTATAAGAGTCAAAATAAAAGTGGTGGGGGATGATCATCAAGAATTTCAAACTTAATATGATTTAATATGGAACAACTGCTTAGAAAATGTTTATGTTTCACAGAATATTTTACCTCTTCACTCAACATACGATGATCGTCCCCCAGCGCTTTTATTCTGACTCGTATAAATCTAATTGTTCATTGGCGGTATAACTGAAATATTTATTTTCTTCTTTTTTTTATAGTGTATTTTTAAATAAAATCCTTGAAAATTTTTTTATTAATTAATTATTTATTTGAGATTTTTAGTCATTAAAATTATATAAATATTGACCGATATGTCCTCACTTCTTTTTTCTAGATTTAATTCATTTTGTCTCCTCTCTAATTGTAAATACGCTGCTGTATCACCTCATAAGCATAAATAAAAATATAAATATAAATTTACAAATATCTCTATATTTTTAAGTAATATTATATTTGTGTATATATATAAAAATATATAGTCAAATAAAGTAAAACATGAAGGAAGATGAGTTTCTTTAAAAAAAAAAAAAAGAAACTCATCTTCCTTCATGTTTTACTTTATTTGATTATCTAAACAGAAAGAGTTCTATCGCTTAAAAATATATAGTGTTATATTAAAAATTGGTTAAATTTGAAATTCAAGTTGTTATGGTATTTTAAGGGATATATGCTATTAAGTTAAACAAATGACGGATTGTGAAGATTAACGACATAATATTCTGGTTGAAATATTTGACTGGGATGGAATTGATCCATAGACAATTGGACAATTTAAACAATCTAAACTGATTCTTTAAATCAATTGTTACAGAGAAAAAAAGACAAAATAAAAGGTAAATCCATAGGAAGACACCTCTCATGTCAAAATAGACAAATATCCGCCATCCATTCATGTACCTCTCGTCAGTGAACTGAACTCAAACAAAACTACATTTTGATATATTTTCCAGCACAAATAAAACCTTATCGGTGAATGCAGGTCACCAAACAAGATCACATTGTAAGTATAAAATTCAAATTATTATGTGAATACACACACATGAATAAAAACTTAAGGAAGTGGAAAGTCTTTGATATCGCTAATCGTCTGTTTTTTTTTTTTTTTAAGGAGACAGACAGTTTTGTTTACACTTGGTTATCTCGTGTGTCTTCAATAAAGGTCACTGTAATATCTTTCAGTGTTATTGTCTGAATCCCGATATACATGTTAAAAGGTACAACTTCCTTGAGTAACTATTATGTGAGTATATACTAGTGAATAAAACTTAAGGAAGTCTTTGATGTCACCGGTCGTCTTTTTTTTTTAAGGAGAATTTTGTCACACTTGGTTATCTTATGTATCTTCAATAAAGGTCATTGTAATATATTTCAGAGTTATTGTCTTAATTCCGAATATACATCCTAAAAGGTACAACTTCCTTAAGTTTTGTCCATGAGTGTACTTACAGTATAGGCTGTCACAATTCCACCACTATGATTATCATAACCTATATCCCGTGCACCTGGAGAATTATTAACATAACAGCCCATTATAATCTCTTTACCAATATGTATCTAAGTTCTATTTTTTAATATAGAATAATGTTTTTTTTAAAGTAAATTATTAAATTACATTTTGAGAGAGAAGCAAACAATAGAGCAACATTTTTATCTTTTTTTACAAATTCTAATTGCATTTCAAAATACCTTTTTTTTGCGATCCATTATCAGGAATTTTTTAAGCAATTCTATTAAATACAATTTTCTTCCATTTTTACCATTTGTTTAATTTACTCGGACAATTTTCTGGGTTTTATTTAAAAATATTTCTCCCCTATTATTTTCTTTTTATCTCTCTCTATATATATAGATTAATTAAATATGTTTTTTTTTAATTCTATATTAAAAGATGTCTTAATTTAAAATTGATATTTAAAAATATCTTTTTTTGTATGTAAAAAAATGATATGAGATTTTTTTTTCATTTTTTTTAATATGTTAATAATAAAGGGTGGATATACAAAAATTGGCAGTTTTTTTTTCTATGGATACAAACTTATTGATTCAAAGATTGACGAACTTTTTTTCGGATTAATTTTCATTATCACAGGTTTGCGAATTTCGACGAATTACCAAAAAAAAAACAAAAAAACATAAGATGCCGCAACTTTTTTTATTTACTTGATTAAAGGAAGCTTTCGAGCAAGACCTTCTTCAGATTACTAACACTAAATGATACATTGACCAATGAGAGGCTTGTCTATTTGTACTACCAGTTCTACAGTTCAGCAGGAAAACTGAGAATATCGTTAAAGATTGAAAGTGAAGATGAAGACACATGTAGTGGTTGTTATATCTCTCTACCAAGACTGTATTACATATTAGCTGTGATAACCTATTTACATACTTTGTTACAAATTGTTTACTTTCTTTCTTGGACACTCCTGGACAAGAATGAAAGTGAACATGACTAGAAGGTACACAGTGGTTGTTATATCTCTCCACCAATACTGTATATATAGCTGTGATTACCTATTTACATACTTTGTTACATATTGTTTACTTTTCCTTTCATGGACACTCCTGGACAAGAATGAAAGTGAACATGACTAGAAGGCACACAGTGGTTGTTATATCTCTCCACCAAGACTGTATTACATATTAGCTGTGATTACCTATTTACATACTTTGTTACATATTGTTTACCTTATTTACTTCTTTCATGGACACTCCTGGACAAGAGAGTCTATATGAGACGAAATGTCTTGAGAAAAAGGGTTTTTGTTGTTGTTTAATAAAAAAAACGTATGTGTAATAAAAAAAGTAAAAAGTTTTTTAACGTAATTTAGTTATAAAGAGGGTTTTTGGTCATAGAGATATTTGGTTATAAAGGGTTTGGGGAACAGAGATTTTCCCCACATTATGCGACAGAATGTTGCGGTGTTACCTCTCCTATATTCGCTATGATCATCATGGTGGGTGGGGGGTCGGTGAAAGGATGGCCTAAATCATTGGTTTTCGACCTCTACGACCCGGGATCTAATCCCGCATTGGGCATTTTTTTCTAATAAAAAAAATGCCCCAATGACCCCCGAATCTTGCTAAATTTCAACCCCACCAGCGAGTGCAAGTAACCAAAAAGGGTTCTAGCACTTTTGTAATTGCAAAGTCGAACTGCTTTTCACATGTGTAGACATGTGGTGCACTTACAATAAAAGCAGTCGCTAACTCCCCACCATGATTATCATGGCCTGTACCATGTATACTAGGGATAATAAAGACCTGGTGGAGGACCCTAACACCAAACCTCCCGGCTACAACCTACCTAGGAGGACCTGGTCAACCCTCAATAGAATCAGGACCTCTACTGGTAGATGCAACTACCTACTAAATAAGTGGAACATGAGTCCAGACCAGAACTGCGACTGTGGACAAATACAAACAATGCACCATATCCTAAGGGACTGTCCTCGAAGATTCTTCCAGGGAACACTTGGGGATATCCACCGGTGCACAGAGGAGGCCCTGGAGTGGATTCGTCACCTCGACATTCCACTCTAGAGAAACTTGCCAACATTGTTGTATTGTGCTGTAAAAAACAATATCATACGCAATATATATACTAGGGATAATGAAAAAAAAAATCATGATGGGTAGTAAGTACCTATTTTTATTATAGGTACATCATATGCCGTTCGACTTTTGCACAAACAAGTATGCCAGAGCACAGTAAAAAAAAAAAAAAAAACGCGCAAGACGGGATTCGAACCCGGGTCGAAATTGGCTGTCGAAATTCGAGAGTTTATACCACTCTCTCCGCAACCGATCACTGTTTAACTTTATACATTCTACCACTACAATGTCGTTTTATTCAGTGTGGTGACGAAATTATCAGAAATCAATTATTTAAAGTGATCAATGTATAGTTATTGATATGTAAAGGTTTATAGTTTTTTTTTTTTAATATCAATTTTTAATACTATATCGTACCAAAATCTCGTGGTGCTTTGTAAATTTATAAACAACATACAGAAATACAACCAAACGATTATAAATGAGATGATTTTTATTGATTTTTTAAAAGTAATTTAGATTCTCTTTTCTATGATTATTTTTAAAATATACAACGCATTTCTTTCCCTTTTCCTTATTATTATATATTTAGATAAATAAATGTAAGGTGCAATTTATGGTATCGTTTGTGTTTAAGGATGATTTTTATTGATTTTTCCTTCATTGATTTGTTATTGATTAGTTTTGTATGCAATATAAAGGTAGAGATAAATTGAGGAAGGAAGACGGAGAGCAATTGATTCTATCGATTAATGGTCCCGGTGTAAAAATGGAGGGAAAAGTATTTCCAGCAGACGACTAATGAGAACAGAGTATTAACTTAGGTGGAAATTCCCAAGGCCACCGCTAGAGGGCTTTTATATGTCTGCCACGAGTCTTGAGTTCACGTGCACTTTCTAGAGGGCTTTTAGAAAATTGCACTAAAATCTATATAGGATTTTTTAATCTATTTTTTAAACGAATTATTGTATTGATTGTATCTGTTTGCTATTTTTTACGTTTTTTGTAACATATCGATTCTATTTTTAGCGCGCTATTTATGTAAAAAAAGAAAGTTTTTTTTTTTACTTTTTTGAAAATTGACTGTCTCTATATCTGCGATATGTAATATTCTGAAGGCATGGATCATCAGTGGCAAGCCCTTATGGCAGTTTCATTAAAAGAAGCCGATATTCGCCAACTGATTGGTCCCCTACTGTCACATGACCTTGATAAAGAGTTGCTAATTAGTAAAATGGTAATACTGGTGATGAAACTGTTCTTTGTATAGAGGTGGTATCTGCTCTCATGAAAATTCTTCCTGATTAGCCTAACTAGGTTGCCATTTTTCAAGATAGTCCAAAAGACACCCATAAAATTTGAACCCTTGAACTATAAGCCTCACATGACCTTGATTAAGATTATTTCTTAGCTCAATGATGAAGCGAGGTATTAACTAAACATAGTGACAAACTGGATGATGTGGTGTTAAACCGTACTGAAGTCATTGAAGCTTAGAATTTGAACAGAAAGACTGGTATTGAGGTTGTGTTTTGGTGGTTGTTTCTTTGAGTGATAAACTGGATGTGGTGTTGAATTGCACTGAAGTCATTGAAGCTTGGAATTTGAACAGAAATACTGGTATTGTGGTTGTGTTTTGGTAGTTGTTTCTTTGAGTGACAAACTGGATGATGTAGTGTTGAATTGTACTGAAATCATTGAAGCTTGGAATTTGAACAGAAATACTGGTATTGTGGTTGTGTTTTGGTGGTTGTTTCTTTGAGTGACAAACTGGATGATGTGGTGTTGAACTCCACTGAAATCATTGAAGCTTGGAATTTGAACAGAAATACTGGTATTGTGGTTGTGTTTTGGTGGTTGTTTCTTTGGGTGACAAACTGGATGATGTGGTGTTGAACTCCACTGAAATCATTGAAGCTTGGAATTTGAACAGAAATACTGGTATTGTGGTTGTGTTTTGGTTCTTGTTTTTTTGGGTGACAAACTGGATGATGTGGTGTTGAACTGTACTGAAGTCATTGAAGCTTGGAATTTGAACAGAAATACTGGTATTGTGGTTGGGTTTTGGTGGTTGTTTCTTTGAGTGACAAACTGGATGTGGTGTTGAACTCCACTGAAGTCATTGAAGCTTGGAATTTGAACAGAAATACTGGTATTGTGGTTGTGTTTTGGTTCTTGTTTCTTTGAGTGACAAACTCTATAGTGTGGTGTTGAATTGTGCTGAAGTTATTGAAGCTTGGCTATGGTGCGTTGAACTCTAGATAGAGACAAACAATGATGTTTAAGGATAATCTGATTTTCACATGGAACATTACGATGGTCTAAGGAGGTGAGGAATTCGTCCAATATGCATCGCCATACGTGGCTGCCGTCACCTGGCGTTATGAGTGTCATTGGATTTTACTTCCGCGCAATTTACAATACCGGCACACTCAGCAGCTGTAGCGCTCTGCCGCTTTGGAGCAATGTTTACATCCGAGTTGAGCCTCTACAAAGTTTCAACAGGACCATTCGCGTGTTGCACGCAGCGTTTAAATCATTCTTCATTGCCTACCAGGTTGCAATGATCCTTTCAGCACGTTCTCCAGATATATCCCCCATCGAACAGGTCGATGTTTGCTAAAATCTCAAGCACGAAACTTACTCCTGATTCATTTTGGCAATGTCTGGAATCAGCATTGACTTAATATACCTCTAACCTATCAATACCTTTTGAGAAAGGTACAATTTGAATTAAAGAATAGAAACATAAATTATAATCACTTTTACCATATCATTTAAGGGATAGACAATTTATCTAAGGAAATAATTTTCTTTTAAAAATTATTTTTTCACCAAATTTTTGCCTTGGGGAGCCTATAGGAGTAATGTTAACAACAACAAACTATGACCTGGCTTTTTAAGGGTTGTGTACAAGTGAATGTTTGTCCAACGCGCGATATTATCGTTTGATAAAAATTGTATATAATTATTATATTATTATTACTCATAATAAATTAGTAGTAATGATCACACACAACATAATCACAATAATTATAATAATTATTATTATTATCCTCGTCCTTATAATTTATCTAACCTAAAACATGCAAATTAGTTTGTTATTGGGCGAATTTGTATATTAAGAGAGAAGGCATCTCCTGATTGTGCAAATAAAAACGTTATTGATGGCTTGCGCCATCTCTGTCGGAATATACTCATGGACAACACTTAAGGAAGTTGTACCTTTCAGCATGTATATCGGGATTCAGACAATAACTCTGAAAGATACACTAATGGACAACACTTAAGGAAGTTGTACCTTTTACCATGTATATCGGGATTCAAACAATAACTCTGAAAGATACACTCATGGACAACACTTAAGGAAGTTGTACCTTTCAGCATGTATATCGGGATTCAGACAATAACTCTGAAAGATACACTAATGGACAACACTTAAGGAAGTTGTACCTTTTAGCATGTATATAGAAATTCAGACAATAACTCTGAAAGATACACTCATCAACAAAACTTAAGAAAGTTGTACCTTTCAGCATGTATATCGGGATTCAGACAATAACTCTGAAAGACACATTCATGGACAAAACTTAAGGAAGTTGTGCCTTTTACCATGTATATCGGGATTCAGACATTAACTCTGAAAGATATTACAGTGACCTTTATTGAAGACAACACGAGATAACCAAGTGTGAACAACCTCTGTCTTCTTCCATAAAAACAGACAACATAAAAGACTTTCTAATTCCTTAAGTTTTATATATGAGTTTATATTCTTTATACCTTTTCATCATTTATTGTATTTTATATTTAAATATCATATTACTATTGCTATTCCTACATGTATCCTACATTTCTGTGCTAGGAGAATCTGTACACAGAGAGAACATGACTTTACGAGCTACTAACCAAAGTGTATGGATGTATGGAATGAGATTCTGTATAAGACTTTTTTTTTTTGCTTATCCCTAGTACACGTGGTACAGGCCATAATAATCATGGTGGGTAGAAGTAGGCGACTGCTTTTTACTGTAAGTGCACCACATGTCTACACATGTGAAAAGCAGTACGACTTTGCACCTACAAATGTGCCAGAGCCCTGTTTGTTTATTTGCACTCGCTGATGGGGTTAGACTTTTGAAAGAATCGGGGGCCATAGGAGCATTTTTTTTTAAACATAAAAAAAGTGCCTAATGCGGGAATCGAACCGGGGTCGTAGCGGTCGAAAATCAACGGTTTAGACCATCCTTCCACCAACCCCCCTGTATAAGACTAAAAGGTCTTAATAAAGGTTTTTGTTGTTGTATTTTATACAGTTAAACCTGTCTATAGCGCCTCCTCTAAATAACGCCTTCCTCTCTATAGCGCCCGATTTTAAACATTAAAATGTAAACATTTTACATTAAAAGTGACCTGTCTATAGCGCCCCCTCTAAATAGCGCCTTCCTCTCTATAGTGCCCGATTTTAAACATTAAAATGTAAACATTTTACATTAAAAGTGACCTGTCCATAGCAACCCCTCTCTATAGCACCCTATTTTGGTGAGTCTCAAGTGGGGGCGCTATAGACAGGTTTAACTGTATTTAATCTATATGAACCTTATTACACCTATAAATATATATGCCAGTGAATACTTATATTTCATGATGCTACATAAAATCGACATCATATATGTTGGAGCTTGGTTCCTGACAATGTTAGCCAGGACTTCCTTTAGCTCCTTCAGCCTCTAGTCTGGTCTCAGGAGATGACGATATGTGGCAGAGCTTATTGTTGACTGTACTTTACGAGACCAGACCGGCGGATTGACTACTGAGAATGTTGTCCCATCGCAAGACTGCGATGTAACAAGCTGTTTGAATAGAGGAAGGACGTCTCGCTCGTTTTAACTGACTGACTGACTGACTTTTTTGGATCTTTCACTCCTTTTATATACATATACATATTTACATAATTAAAAGAAATAAAAATTAACATGATTATAGAACAATGCAGCCTGGCAAGTTATTTACATAACTAGGCGCAAACAATATATGTAAATAAAAGCATAAAGAGAATAATAAACATTTATTTCTGTTGGGAAAAAATGATAGATTCGTAAAGGAATAGAAAGATCTTTATTACCTAAAGGTATAAAACAATAAAAGAAGGACAAAAAGGGTCAAATTATATATACATAAGCAGCTCACGCCGGCCTGCTCTATTCACTTAACAGCTAGCCCACCAAACAATCCAACATGGCCGCGTTATATAGGCATATGTCAATTAGCATAAACAATACTGAAACTCTATGAAAATATCTGCATATCAAATATCGTAGAAATATCTGCAATTGTCAATTTCAACAATTTCAATAATAAAAATAGTAAAAGTGAAATTTTACTGGGATCAGGTCGTTAAAATTAATATGAGGGTTTTTTTTTTTTATCGTGCAATTGATAAACGTCACAGACCATCAGCAACTTTTAGATTCACCATCAGGAAATGTCTGCTTTAAAAATTAATTTCAATGAGGATAAGTACCATTAGGTTGTTAAAATCGTATCAGGACCTGAGGTTGAAAAATTTACATATAAAAATTAAAGCATATATTTGTAATAATAAATAAATGGGTTGTTGTTTTGCCTTGCCAAAAATGTAGTTGGTTTGTCTCGGGCGTTTTCACTGCATTGGTTTTCTTGTCACATAGCGTGAAATCTTAGAAAAAAAAATGGTTAACATGGTATGATAAGCAGCGAGCCATACATTTAATGAATATATAAGAATAATATATATTACAATTTAAACTAAAAATGAATAAATCAACAGAATCCATCCCAATAATAAATAAATGGGAATTGAAAAGTGCGAAGTGTATTAATGTATAATGGTATTTTTACCTGGATATTTATCAAATTTATTTTAAAGAATAATATGATTAATTTCTTTTTTTTTCACTATATATAATAATAATATATGCATATACGATCTAAATATTATATATAATAACTATATAATAATAAAGCTAGGTATATATCATTTAAAAAAAAAAAAGATCGTTTGGTATTTAAAATAAAATCGCCATTTTGAAAAATAAAAAGTGAACTTTACCCTCGGCTTCCAAGATCTCATCTAATACAGTTTATACCAAATGGTTATTTAAGGGGATGGAAAGATGTTCGAGTTTTATCGATTGGAAAGCGAGATCGTCTGTAAGATTTTACAAAATCGCCATTTTGGAGGAATTGCTACGTTAGTTTGTATCAAGTAATTGAGCTGAGTACACTACAAAATCTCTTAAGTTATGGGAATCGGTCAGTTGGCTAAGAAATGGCGGAAATGGTTGTCCTAAATCAGGCAGCCGATAAGCTCAAGTAGACCTTCTTGAGTTGACGTATGGGAGACCATAAACTGTCGCCTTAGCCCCAGCGTTGTCCCCCAGTTATTTACACACCCTTATATAACCCAGGCTGCTTCAAAAATGTCGCTTCTTCCTCTCTCCTCCGTCTTTGATATTTTTCCCGCGCTTTTGTCAAATGTTCGTCTGCAATAAAATTACTCGAATTCTATTGGATCAAATTATTTTATATTTGGTATACGGATATTTTTCGAGAATTTATAAATAGAGTTTGAATTTGATTGATATCGTGCAAAGTTGAAATTTTGCATCTTTGAGTTTTTTCCCGCGCTTTTGTACAATGTTCGTCTGCAATAAAATTACTCGAATTCTATTTGATCAAATTCTTTTATATTTAGTATACGGGTTTTTTCCGAGAACATATAAATAGAGTTTGAATTTGATTGATATCATGCAAAGTTGAAATTTTGCATATACAGTAGAATTCCCCCTATGATTAATCTTCTAAATCGTGATTACTTCAACTTCACCTAGAGCTTCTCATTTGTTGGATGTTGGGTTAGGTCACAAATAAATTTATTTAGTAATTTATACAAAGGTGGTCGCTTATCAGATGATTCTCTTATTGAAGGTTTCTAGTATATATTCTTAGAATTTTATAAATTGATAATTTAGCAATATCATATAGACAAATAGATCAGGTTTAATATACCTAGGCATGTTTTAGCTTAATCAGTTCAATAATTTAGTTCCAAAAGAACATTGCTTGAGAAGAAAAAAAAGCAACCAATCAAATTTGTTTATTAGCCTTACCCGTGCTGCCCCTAGTGAGAAAAAGCAGAACTATTGAGAGAAAATTGGTTTTCGATTTATTTAAATTAGTACATGATTTTTTTAAGTTTTTTTTTTAAAACAGCCCATATGTATGTTAAACTATTGTCTTTATTCATAGTCAGCTATAAATCTTCATAGGAAATTTTCTAAGGATTGATTCAATAGATTTGGTGAAAAGGGTGTTTAAAAAACATCGATTTTTACCATTTCATCTATATATATAATGTTAATAATTTATTCCACGAGTAAAAAGACACCTCTCTTCTCTCTCTCCCGTCAAAATAAACGTTTAAACTACGCACCATCTATTGACCGTCTTTCAAAACTAGCGGAATCGGGTTGGTAAACAAAGCCAACAAACAACACCAGCTTTGAAAAACTCAGAAAGCCCACCTAGAGATCAAGGCTTTCGGGCTATATAATGGCCTTCGTTGTTGTTGTTGTCGTGTACAATGAAGAGCCTCAGATGTCTCCATGCATCTCTATCACAGCAGCAGCAATATCCACTATCTTGGGCGTGTAAAGCTGCTGCTCTGGGTCTAAGTCAATTTTCTGTTGTTGTTGTTGTCGTGTCCAATGAAGATCCTCAGATGTCTCCATGCATCTCCATCACAGCAGCAGCAATATCCACTATCTTGGGTGTGTAAAGCTGCTGCTCTGGGTCTAAGTCAATTTTCTGCAAGGCTGCGGTCATTGCTGGGCATGAGAATATGTGGGTAGGTGTTAGTTCCACACCAGGACAGTGGATATGTAAATAATATGTGTATATGTGATAAGGTCCTGTCGACTTATCTGTGATGAGGTATCTGTCGACTCTCGCTATAGCTGTGATAACCGTGGGTCAAACCAGTAGTAACCGAGAGGGACAGTCAGGGCGTGGAGAGTTTTCCAGTACCTCTCTGCACCTTGGAGGACCTTTAACAGTTCTCACAGAGTACAGGCAGTCGTGGTCGAGGCAGAGTAGAAAGCTTGGGAATGTCCACACACAAAAAACGAAGAGACACAGTTGTAGTAGGAAAGTTCCGTGAACAGATAGGAGTCGAGCTAAGAGCAAGATGGAGATAGAAGAGTTCTTACTGTTTTACATGGTCGATGAGGTGGACCTGAGTACAACCGACGAGGGCTCACGCCGATGGTGAAGTGACTCTATATATATTTTGGCTAGGGCAGATGTTTTTTATATCTTTGCCGAGGGGGGGGAGCCATGCGAGAATTTGGACTTTGAACGGGTGCAAAGTGCGTGGGGTGTCTGCGGTATTTTCTACACCCTTTGGACCTAATGGCAACGGGCTGCCAAATTCCTTTTTAGGGTTGTTGGATTTCTATCTCGATCTCTTTCTTAGCTCAGCTCTTAATCTATTACATAGTTTTATTTATTCATCCTCAGTTTGTACAAAGTACATTACATATGGTGATGCACTGACACATGTCAATCATGCGTATAATTATTTATAGATGTGTTTCTATATACAACATGACAATCTTGTTATAAGTATTATACAATATAGGGTTGTTGGTTTAAATTACCATATATACATATTCACTTCAGCCATTAGTACCTACGTTCATAGTGTCGTATTTATGCTTTAGCTTGCCTGTAGAAGGGGTTTTGCCCGAAAGCTTGCGTCGTTAAATGATTAAAGAAACTTGTCTTCTTTCAATTTATTAAATCGCTACATTGTTTATATTACTGGTACTGTTATTCCTGTATGTATCCTGTGTACTTGGAGAATCTGTATAAGACTAAAAGGTCTTTATTTGAAGTTTATATGTTAATTTTGTAATTATTCTTATTTTTTAATTCATTGAAGCATTTTTCTGGCAGACACATTCAATTTTTTATCATAATCATTTTTGATATTATTTTTGTTTGTTTTTTAGTTAGTTAGTTATCAAATCATTTGCAATTGTAGTTTCTTTTTTGTTGTGTTCCTTTTTAAGCAATAAAATATATAGAACTAAGGTGTAATATTCAATTCAAACATATGGAATCAACATCGATTTATTTTTAAAACAAAGCAAAATAATAAGCTTATGCAACTTTCACTTTTTCATACAGTCTTAATAAAGCTTTTTGTTGTTGTTGATTAATGCAAATTAAAAAAGAAAAAAGAGTTGGGACATCTGATAATTTTTTTGTGATAATGATTATGTTGCAGAGAGAGAATTGAGATAAAACATTAGATTTAATTAGGTAATTAAAATAATGAACGCTATATACCTTAGAACCTCTCTGTTATTGGACAACACCTAATTTGTAAAGCCAAAATGTTATTTAGGGAGAGAGGTTTTCTCCTACTGGAGAGTTGCTAAATAGTAAAAATGGTAATTTTGCAAGTGAAAACTGTCCTTTGTAGAGAGGTGTCCTCTAGCGTGAGTGTTCTCTTATGGAGTATGTTCTACTGTATAAACATATTGAACTAAAATACATTTTTTAAAACGACGAGTGTTGTTTTCGTTTGGCATTAATTCCATCAATAGTTAATAGTTAGGCCTAAACTCCAGTGGTTATCAACTGACCAATGTTAGTAAGGTGTAACCGTGGAAACACCGCATTTTTTATTTAAAAAAAAATAAAAGGTAAAAAAATAAAAACGGAAGTTACCTCCCACTACATTGAACTCTTTCCCATCTATAAAAAATTGCAAGGGTCTTTTTTTTTTAAATGACTATTCGATTTTTTTTTTTTGCTTGCGTGCACTGCAAAAAGAATGAATGGAAAATATACTTTTTGCATTGAACTTCCTTTGTATTTCTTTTTGCTTCTTTCAATGCTTTTTTTTTTTCGCGGTCAATGGTCACAGAATTTTTTTTTTTCATAGAGTATGGATCACTGAAGTCACGCAATGTTTTTTTTTAATTTCGAAAAATGTTATGAATAAAACGAATAAAGTTTGAAATTGTTACGGTTAGTAAGGAAATGAGAAATGGTCCAAAAGTAAAAATTAAAATAAATATTTATCGATAAAATTCAATTTATTTTCCCACATGTGTACTGTTCCCCTTTATATAAATACTAGCGGATGTGTACCCGGCTTCGCCCGGGTTTTATCCGAGTGAAAGTTTGCCTAACGAATATTATTGATAATGATGTTAATAATATTCATTACATTATATATTCATATAATATATTTTCCGATCAAACATATGCTCTCTCTCTACTGAATAGATTTTTAAAAAAAGATATATATATAAATAAAAATATCTAGAGATATACTAAATGATCTTAGCCAAAAGGCCGAGAAACGATATTTTATATATAGAGACGACCTGGCTTCGTGTGTCTTCTGCTCGAGTGAATGTTTCGCTGGTAGAATTTTGTTCCTGCTTACTAATAATTATTATCTGGCTTCGCTCGTGGACTGCTTTAGTGAATATTCCCCTAAAGAATTTTGTTTATGTCAATCAAGCATGATACAGCAATATTGTCATAATCATTTCTGACTAAAAAATAATTGTTGCTGAGTACTTGGCTAATTATAATTTTTCTTGGTTAAAAGTGAGACAAAAAGTTCTTCCAGATATAATTCTCTGTCCTGCTCAAATTTTAGCGAGATTAGTTACCGGCTTCGCCCGATTTTTACCCGAGTAAAAGTTTGCCTAACAAACATTTGTTAAAACGATTCTAGCAAACATCCAATCCCTTCTGAATCTATACTTGTCTATACTCTCAATAATTTGAAAATTTTCCGGTTCCCTTGAAAAATACTCGATAAGTTGAAAAAAATCAGTATTAATTGGTCCACTCGGTAATTTAAAGTTGAAGGAATAGTATCTTGCTACAAACGAAGAATTGTAAATAACTGTATTTAGCGAATGTACCCGGCTTCGCCCGGTTTTTAATCGAGTAAAAGTTTGCCTAACGAACATTTGTTAAAACGATTCTAGAAAACATCCAATCCACCTACTCGTATATATTGATTTATAAACGTATATAAATATAAATATTGTTATATGCGTTTAAATATATTTTTGAAACACATAATTCTTTTAAAACATTTATTATATTTTTTTTAAATAAAATATTGTCACTTTTATGAATTTTATAATTATTTTTTTTTCTCAATGAAATATATATATTAATTTAAAAATTCATTTTTGTTATCATCATCACATACAATGTAATTTTTTTATATAAACAAACGATAATAAACAACAACAACAATGTAATTTGCATCTTTATTATTATAAAACAACAACAAATTAAATTAACAATTGAAAAAATATATTTTAACATTACATTTTAACATTTAACACAAAAATGTTACAATATTTTCTTTAAATATATATTAATATTAAAACGCCAAGTTTTTTTTACGTCATTGGAATATTATATTAATAAATTCTCAAATTAAATTTATTATACTTTTAACACATTTTAAGCATTGTTACAATTTATAAAGAAAATTTCACCAGACGCCGCTAGAGGCGCTGCTTGCGAGTGAAAGTAGAAAATTTGCAAATAAAATTACAAAGAATATTTATTTCAAATCAAATTCATACCAGAAACCTTCCCAGTAGTATAGTAAATAACTTCCTAAAGTTTCACGGCGATTGGATAATCTTACCTTTTAAAAACAATCATCGTGTGAACAAATAAGATTCATCGTGTTTACAAACCACGTGTAAATCATTAACCAATCAAATTCATTTATCGTCGCGACCAGTGCTGCGCCCAAGCGGTAAAAGGCCTGAATTAACGCTTTTTGGTTTTTTATTTAAAAAAAAAAGCACATTAACCTTTTTAGTTTTTTGAATAGCCTATATGTTAAACGAAATCTTCAGCTACCTACATGCGAAATTCCATAATGATTGAGTCAGTAGATTTTGCGTGATGCGATAACAAACATCGATTTCGCATTTCATTTTTATAGATATAAAGGACAACACTTCACGACTTACTATATAGAGCAGTTTATGTAGTATGATATATGTAATATGTATGAAGTATATATATATATTAAAAACAAAATTGGTATTTACTGACCGCTCATATAAGCTTTCTATATGATAGAGCGTCATCTAGTGGAACAAAAATCAACTAAACGTTGATTTAAATTGTTCAAAAAATATTTGGCCAACCCAATTTCTTAATAAATCAAGTAAAGTCAACCACGTACGCGTTTCGGGCTGTTGGCCCTCGTTAGCATGGTGCAGACTGTACCTCTACGACCAATCTGCCATCTAAAATGCTCATGTGAGCGGTCAGAAAATGGCAATTTTGTTTTTAATATTAATACCTGACCATTTTTCTATTTTTTCTTGTTTTTTCACACATATATATATATGATATAAGGGTAATATATATATGTAGTATATAGTTGCATATAAAGTGTAAGATACAGATTATCGTGTGATGGATAGAATCCTACTGACTGAGATAAGATTAATTCAAGTTTGAAGACTTAATCAACCTTTTTATAGAATTTTATTGTCTTTTGTATATTTCAGCAACCCATTATCGTCCTTTAAAAAAAGGTGGAAAACTTATTAGTGGAAAGTATTATTTATACTCATCGTGCGCGCAAAACACTTAATGAAGTGGAAAGTATTTTATGTTTCCTGTCATCTATTTTGTTTTGTTCACACTTAGTTATCTCGTGTTGTCTTCAATAAAAGTCACTGTAATATCTTTCAGAGTTATTATCTGAATCCCGATATACATGCTAAAAGGTCTCGTATGTCTTCAATAAAGGTCACTGTAATATCTGTCAGAATTATTCTCTGAATCCCAATATACATGCTAAAAGGTAAAACTTCCTTAAGTTTTGTCCATGAGTGTATATATTAGTAATGATTTTCCTATAATCTCATTAGTTTTTCTCCAATTACTATTAGTAATAATAATTAAAACAATTATCGTTGAGCAAACAATCATTCGGGAATAAGAAAGCTAGTTGATAATACAAAATGGAATATTGGGAATTTTAAAATCTCAAGTTATTAAATCGATAATTCGACGGTCCATTACAAATATTTTTGTTTGGTAAAAAATAATAAATTTTAGTATTTTTCTTTGACACATGGAGATTAGATAATATACCCAACAAACCAATTACCTTACAATAACAAAAAAAAATGTTTTCTTAAAAGCTTTTTTTTCTTAATTTAATATTTAAAATGCAATATTTTAAAATATTAAATATGATATTGTTATTTCTTTTATATAGAAGGTATAGAATCTAATTTTTTATATATTTTCTTCCATTATAATTTTAATGAAAAGGAAACGTATTTAGAATACAGAAGATTTTTTAATATAATTTTTTTTTTAGTTTAGCAGACGACAAAAACACAAATTTAAATTTGCTTTTTATATATCTAATAAAGAATGAAAGATATATGGATGTGTGCATACATCCAAATATATATATATAAAGAGATATTAATTTAATATTAAGAAAACAATTTTTTAAATGAAATTGCTATTTAAATATAAATGTTTATTACATTTTTAATAAGGTGGATCAAAAGAAATACATGTTTTTATGAAAATATATTAAATATGTTTTCAATATATTATATATGACGTGGAAAAATAAAATCCTTTCAAATTAAATTTGTGTAAAAGGGTTCTTTTGACTATTTATATATATCTATTTAATATTTCATATTTCAATTTGGTATATTTATTTTTGCATCGCTTCTTTAATATTAATTTACATTTTCTAGAATGAATATAAAATGGGATTATATAGAAAATATTTTATCTTTAAAGCCATCTTTTATTTAATATAGACAGGCGGTATTATTGAGAATCTATCATATTAAATATCAAAATTCCATATATTATAATTCGATATTTTAGCGAAGTATTTTTTAAAATTTTATTTTAATAATAGATTATCAATTTCGTGATATTTACTCTGTAAACTTCCCTCATTTCTTATCTTTTGTTTTATCATTCATAGAACTTGTTTCAAATAAATTGACGTGTCATCCTGAAGTTATATTATATTGTGTTGACTTTGCTTAGAATTTTTAATGAAACTGATTCCAAGAATATAATATTAATTAAACATTATATTTATATATATATATATATATATATATATTGATTTACAAGAGAGAGAACAAAATATAAAAGGGAAACTAATATTAAACAAAGGAACTTTTTTTCTGTTTCGGTTAGCGCCTATTTACCTGTGAGCTTACACACACTCTGTGGTAACAATTAATTAATATATATACAACATATTGCCAAGTGGAAAATTAGGGAAAACCAACTTCGGAATGAGACAACAATTTATTTCAAGCAAGAACAAACTATGAGTGATAAACAAAAGATAAGCAAAAGAGGGAAGTGCACAGAGCAGCAAAACATAAACATAATATTCTGCTAATAAAATAATAAATACTTTGTTACAATATTAATCCTAAACAAAAAGGCTAAACTTATTTATATATATATGATTATTTATTTATTATTATTGTTCATTTCAAATGTTCACCCACCGTCTTTATGCAAATCTTACCTTAAATACCTATTTCTTGATTTCTCAAGAAGCCTCTGGAAACCAAAAGATTTTTGGTCGTAGAGGTACAGACTGCACCACGCTGATGAGGATCAACAGCCCGAAACGTGTTCGTGGTTGGCTTTTCTTGATTTATCAAGAAAATGGGTTGGCAAAATTTCAGGGAAATGGCTAAGTCAACGTTTAGTTGATTTCTGTTCCACTAGATGGCGCTCTGTCATCTAAAAAGCTCATGTGAGCGCAGTTAGCCTTTTTTGTTGTTTTTTTTTAATTTATAGATGTATATTTTAAACAGGTAAAAAAGATAGAAGCAGAAGATATACCAATCAGCGAGTGAATATATATCAGAAATCATATATGTTTCATAGTTATGTGATTATAAAATTCCACCCTTCAGTGCTTCGTATATAAGCAGAATCGTCCAATACAGTATTAGAGCTCTGAGAATCCGGTCTGGTGGATTAAGTTGGCGAAACCTGCTGGGAGAGTACACCACTGATGAGCCAAGCCCTCCCAATATATTTTTTCATCGCAGTAAGGGCAGTAGATGTTTGTATTATATATAAAAGAAACATTCGTGCTTTTAAATCCTTTCATTTTATATGTATAGATGGCGCGTTATTGCTTTGTGATAAAATAATATATATCTGTGAAAAAATATAATAAAAATTTGACCAGAATAAAATCGAATAGACTGAATTAAATCATGAACTGGATTAGAGATATGTAAAAATGTATTTATTGTAAAGAAATAAATTATTCAATAGAAATATAAATTTTTGTTCAGAGAACATAATTCTTAAATTTAACCATCAAAAATAAAATCAGAGTTTCAAAACGTATTTCAAAATGTGCAGAGAGAGAGAAAGATAAAAAATGTATTTTTCTAAAACATAAAAGTTGCTTTTATTAAATTAAATACATGATGAATAAAACAGAAATATTGGCTAAAAATATAAATACATGAATTATATATATTAATAGATTTACATCTCTTTTGATATTTGAAAAAAAAAATGCCGCTGATATTTTTTCAAAATCAATAAAAATTATTTAATATCGAAAGATACAAGTTGAAAACTAGAAGGATCATTTTATAGGAAATATATTAAAATACCAGTATAATACCAGTAAAATGTATTAATAAATATATATCTTTCTCTTTAAAAAAAAAAAAGGTCATTGAATTTTTCAA
>CP092868.1:12246940-12263453 GCA_030710605.1 Cordylochernes scorpioides | reverse complement strand
AAATCAATAAAAATCATTGAAATGATTTCAAGTCAAAATCGTTTGAATAATTTTATCAGAGAAAATATAAATACAAATTTGCAATAAACAAGGCGATAAGGAAGATGGGTGTCTTTATTATATGTGCTTATATAATAAAGACACCCATCTTCCTTATCGCCTTGTTTATTGCAAATTTTACTAGGAAGAGTTCTTTACAAAATACAAATTTAATAATAATATATATAGTGGTCTCTCTCTTGACATTAAAAAAAAAAATGCAGTGGATTAATTTTCAAAAATCAATAAAAATCATTCCATTTTGAAAGTTTTAAGTCAAAATCGTTTGAAACCTTTTATGAGAGAAAATCTAAATATAAATTTATACGAATAATATATATTTTGATAAATTTATCTCTCGACATAAATTTAAAAAACTGCAGTAGATTATTTTTCAAAAATCAATAAAAACCATTTCATATTGGAAAGTCAAAAACCATTAGGATATCATATTTTATAGAGAAAAAAATAATAATTAACTATGGTAACGACTTTAATGTCAAAGGGAGCAAATTGATAGAATTATAATAAATAAATTCGGAGAGAAAAAATCATTTTAATCAAATTTAAATATTTTTATCATTTACGATATATGTCCCTTCTGCCTACTTAAAAAAAAAAACCTTTTTTAAATACGAAACAGTGGCGCAATACCGATATTTTTTGTTATTATCATTTCAAAAATATTCTCTAAAATTATTTTTCTGATAAATCAAGAAAAGACAACAAAATACGCGTTTCGTGCTGTTGGCCTTCATCAGTGTGTTGTAGGCTGTGTCTCTAACGAAAACTATGAGAATGGTCAAAAAAACGATTTTTTGATTAAAAAAAAAAAATCATTGATAATTTAGTTGGTATTTATTCCGGTAGATGGCGTTAGGCGTTATGTAAAATTCGGTTAGACTATCTCAGAAGTGGTGTATTCTTTAATCATTATTATCATGAATAAAACTATTAATCAACATTGATCAAAGAAAATCATATCTACGTAATTAAGAAAGAAGATTTGTACTGTAAGTTATGCGGAGGTCAGATAACCGATGAGATATACCATTTTACTGCCGAGTGCGGAGATCTGGAAGGTGAGAGAAAAAAGATCCTGAAAAAAGTCTTCCTAGACCACATTTGAACTCATTAAAGACAATAAAAACTGTTTCATATGGGAAAAGTTGGGCAATAGAACTGTTCAACTACCAAAAATCGGTTGTAAATAAAATTGCACTCGTGGAAGAGAGAAGAACAGGGGCACAATAAAAATATTTGCCATACTTTAATTGTAAATACTCCATCTCTCCTTTTTCTCTTGTGTTGAATATTGTCAGTAATTCAAAGGCGAATCTGTACAGGGCAAGATGCCCTAATAAAGCTGTTTTGTTGTTGTTGTTGATTAAAACTATTATCCTCGAAGTTTATAGTTTATGTAATTAATAAATGCAGACTATATAAAGCAATCAGCAGATTATAAGAGTAGGGCAGGCATGGTAGAATAAACTGGCGAAACTACTGGGAAGGTTTACTACTGATGAGCTATGCACTCATATTATAATTGTTATTATTGTACAAGGTATTTAGAAATATACACACATGGATAAAACTTAAGGAAGTGGAAAGTCTTTGATGTCGCCCGTCGTCTATATATATATATATTTTTTTTAAGGAGACAGAGGTTGTTCACACTTGGTTATTTCGTGTGTCTTCAATAAAGATCACTGTAATATCTTTCAGAGTTATTATCTGAATCCCAATATATATGATAAAAGGTTCAACTTCCTTAAGTTTTGTCCATGAGTGTATCTTTCAGAGTTATTGTCTGAATCCCGATATACATGGTGAAAGGTACAACTTCCTTAAGTTTTGTCCATGAGTGTATCTTTCAGAGTTATTGTCTGAATCCCGATATACATGCTGAAAGGTACAACTTCCTTAAGTTTTGTCCATGAGTGTATCTTTCAGAGTTATTGTCTGAATCCCGATATACATGGTGAAAGGTACAACTTCCTTATGTTTTGTCCATGAGTGTATCTTTCAGAGTTATTGTCTGAATCCCGATATACATGCTGAAAGGTACAACTTCCTTATGTTTTGTCCATGAGTATATTGACAATATCCCACAGTGCT
Organism: Cordylochernes scorpioides; assembly: GCA_030710605.1. Classification (NCBI taxonomy): domain Eukaryota; kingdom Metazoa; phylum Arthropoda; class Arachnida; order Pseudoscorpiones; family Chernetidae; genus Cordylochernes; species Cordylochernes scorpioides. The sequence goes on along the minus strand of CP092868.1, from coordinate 12,261,296 downwards.
GTGGAATAAGGTATAGAGATGACTCCCCCATAATCCCCCATAATGAAAGTAGGGAAGATATATCTGATGACGTCATCGCTAAGTACTCTCATTGGGCGGTGGGAGGTACCATGACGTCATGTACGTAGGCTGAGGATGACTTGAACCGCCCATCCATCTCTCTGCTTGAAACGTGTTGGTATTTCCCTGACTGTTGTCAGACTCCGTTGATGTTTAAATCACCATAGACTTATGTGTAGGTTAAGACATTTCTCTCAAATTGATCCTGTCTTGTCTGGGGGAGGACAAGATGGAGGAGCCTCCCTTCCTGAGAACAACTGTTTATATCTTTATCACCAAATTGGAAATAATATCATTTGTCCAATTTCTCTTTAATTTATGTAAAAATTTACAAAGAGTGTCGATAAAATATTTTGATTTGTCTATCTCTCTCGTTCAACTCAAAGTGATTAGTGATTTACTATCTTAGAACTATCCTGATATATGTAATTATTCCTGATATATGTAAGTATTCCTGATATATGTAATTATTCCTGATATATGTAATTATTCCTGATATATGCAATTATTCCTGATATATGTAATTATTCCTGATATATGTAAGTATTCCTAATATATGTAATTATTCCTGATATATGTAATTATTCCTGATATATGTAATTATTCCTGATATATGTAAGTATTCCTGATATATGTAATTATTCCTGATATATGTAACTAGCGGACGTACCCGGCTTCGCCCGAGGTTTTACCCGAGTAAAGGTTTGTCTAACGAACATTTGTTAAAACAATTCTCTATAAACTTATAAAAAAAAGAGATATATTTTGATAATTTGAAACTCGTAAATGTGAATCTCTCGATAAAGTGAACATTTTTTCCCGGTCCCTGTGTGCCGTGTCATCCTGAATTTTGTCTTTCATAATTTTCTACATTACAAAATCATCGTTTTATCTAGTGAACATATTTTCCCGGTCCCTTGATAAATACTCGATAAGTTGAATAAAATCATGGTCGTGAATCTCTCGATAAAGTGATCATTTTTTCCCGGTCCCTGTGTGCCGTGTCATCCCGAATTTTGTATTTCCTCGATAAAGTGAACATTTTTTACCGTTCCCTGTGAGCCGTGTCATCGTGAATTTTGTCTTTCCTAATTCTATACATTACAAAATCATCGACACGGGATATCATTTAATGTTGTCTAAAGGGGGTTAAGAGAGCAGTCTCTTTCAAATGAAAAATGCTTTAATTAAGCAGATGTTTAAAGTATAATATATGAGATAGGCAATCTTACAGGTTGTCGACGCTGTAAAATCCCTAGAGAAAGTGTTTTTGTAGCATCATGCTGTGACTCACACGATGACCCAAGGTCATCAGAAGCAGCAAACTAAGCCTATCTCCGTCTCAATGGCGGCGCTGCTTGCGAGTTAAATATACAAATCTGCAAATAACTCTAAGGATATTCAAGATATTCAAGAAATTATTTTTCGTAAACCTTTCCGGGTATACACCTAATAATATCCCAAATTTTCACGGCGATTGGATGTATGGTTTTTGAATCCATAGAGGACACACACACACACAGACAGACAGACAGACATTCAATTTTATATATATAGATTATTCCTGATATATGTAAGTATTCCTGATATATGTAAGTATTCCTGATATATGTAATTATTCCTGATATATGTAAGTATTCCTGATATATGTAAGTATTCCTGATATATGTAATTATTCCTGATATATGTAATTATTCCTGATATATGTGATTATTCCGCATATATGTAATTATACCTGATATATGTAATTATTCCTGATATATATAAGTATTCCTGATATATGTAAGTATTCCTGATATATGTAAGTATTCCTGATATATGTAATTATTCCTGATATATGTAAGTATTCCTGATATATGTAATTATTCCTGATATATGTAATTATTCCTGATATATGTGATTATTCCGCATATATGTAATTATTCCTGATATATGTAATTATTCCTGATATATGTAAGTATTCCTGATATATGTAATTATTCCTGATATATGTAAGTATTCCTGATATATGTAATTATTCCTGATATATGTGATTATTTCTGTAATATGTAAGTATTCCTGATATGTAATTATTCCTGATATATGTAATTATTCCTGATATATGTAAGTATTCCTGATATATGTAATTATTCCTGATATATGTAAGTATTCCTGATATGTAATTATTCCTGATATATGTAAGTATTCCTGATATATGTAAATATTCCTGATATATGTAAGTATTCCTGATATATGTAAGTATTCCTGATATATGTAAATATTCCTGATATATGTAAGTATTCCTGATATATGTAAGTATTTCTGATATATGTAAGTATTCCTGATATATGTAAATATTCCTGATATATGTAATTATTCCTGATATATGTAAGTATTTCTGATATATGTAATTATTCCTGATATGTAATTATTCCTGATATATGTAATTATTCCTGATATATGTAAGTATTCCTGATATATGTAAGTATTCCTGATATATGTAAGTATTCCTGATATATGTAATTATTCCTGATATATGTAATTATTCCTGATATATGTGATTATTCCGCATATATGTAATTATTCCTGATATATGTAATTATTCCTGATATATGTAAGTATTCCTGATATATGTAAGTATTCCTGATATATGTAAGTATTCCTGATATATGTAATTATTCCTGATATATGTAAGTATTCCTGATATATGTAATTATTCCTGATATATGTAATTATTCCTGATATATGTAATTATTCCTGATATATGTAAGTATTCCTGATATATGTAAGTATTCCTGATATATGTAAATATTCCTGATATATGTAATTATTCCTGATATATGTAAGTATTTCTGATATATGTAATTATTCCTGATATGTAATTATTCCTGATATATGTAATTATTCCTGATATATGTAAGTATTCCTGATATATGTAAGTATTCCTGATATATGTAAGTATTCCTGATATATGTAAGTATTCCTGATATATGTAAATATTCCTGATATATGTAATTATTCCTGATATATGTAAGTATTTCTGATATATGTAATTATTCCTGATATGTAATTATTCCTGATATATGTAATTATTCCTGATTTATGTAAGTATTCCTGATATATGTAAGTATTCCTGATATATGTAAGTATTCCTGATATATGTAATTATTCCTGATATATGTAAGTATTTCTGATATATGTAATTATTCCTGATATGTAATTATTCCTGATATATGTAATTATTCCTGATATATGTAAGTATTCCTGATATATGTAAGTATTCCTGATATATGTAAGTATTCCTGATATATGTAATTATTCCTGATATATGTAAGTATTCCTGATATATGTAATTATTCCTGATATATGTAATTATTCCTGATATATGTAATTATTCCTGATATATGTAAGTATTCCTGATATATGTAATTATTCCTGATATATGTAATTATTCCGCATATATGTAATTATTCCTGATATATGTAATTATTCCTGATATATGTAATTATTCCTGATATATGTAAGTATTCCTGATATATGTAATTATTCCTGATATATGTAATTATTCCTGATATATGTGATTATTTCTGTAATATGTAAGTATTCCTGATATGTAATTATTCCTGATATATGTAATTATTCCTGATATATGTAAGTATTCCTGATATATGTAATTATTCCTGATATATGTAAGTATTCCTGATATATGTAATTATTCCTGATATATGTAATTATTCCTGATATATGTAAGTATTCCTGATATATGTAATTATTCCTGATATATGTAATTATTCCTGATATATGTGATTATTCCGCATATATGTAATTATTCCTGATATATGTAATTATTCCTGATATATGTAAGTATTCCTGATATATGTAATTATTCCTGATATATGTAAGTATTCCTGATATATGTAATTATTCCTGATATATGTAATTATTCCGCATATATGTAATTATTCCTGATATATGTAATTATTCCTGATATATGTAATTATTCCTGATATATGTAATTATTCCTGATATATGTAATTATTCCTGATATATGTGATTATTTCTGTAATATGTAAGTATTCCTGATATGTAATTATTCCTGATATATGTAATTATTCCTGATATATGTAAGTATTCCTGATATATGTAATTATTCCTGATATATGTAAGTATTCCTGATATATGTAATTATTCCTGATATATGTAAGTATTCCTGATATATGTAATTATTCCTGATATATGTAATTATTCCTGATATATGTAAGTATTCCTGATATATGTAAGTATTCCTGATATATGTAATTATTCCTGATATATGTAAGTATTCCTGATATATGTAATTATTCCTGATATATGTAATTATTCCTGATATATGTGATTATTCCGCATATATGTAATTATTCCTGATATATGTAATTATTCCTGATATATGTAAGTATTCCTGATATATGTAATTATTCCTGATATATGTAAGTATTCCTGATATATGTAATTATTCCTGATATATGTGATTATTTCTGTAATATGTAAGTATTCCTGATATGTAATTATTCCTGATATATGTAAGTATTCCTGATATATGTAAGTATTCCTGATATATGTAAATATTCCTGATATATGTAAGTATTCCTGATATATGTAAGTATTTCTGATATATGTAAGTATTCCTGATATATGTAAATATTCCTGATATATGTAATTATTCCTGATATATGTAAGTATTCTGATATATGTAATTATTCCTGATATGTAATTATTCCTGATATTTGTAATTATTCCTGATATATGTAAGTATTCCTGATATATGTAAGTATTCCTGATATATGTAAGTATTCCTGATATATGTAATTATTCCTGATATATGTAATTATTCCTGATATATGTGATTATTCCGCATATATGTAATTATTCCTGATATATGTAATTATTCCTGATATATGTAAGTATTCCTGATATATGTAAGTATTCCTGATATATGTAATTATTCCTGATATATGTAAGTATTCCTGATATATGTAATTATTCCTGATATATGTAATTATTCCTGATATATGTAATTATTCCTGATATATGTAATTATTCCTGATATATGTAATTATTCCTGATATATGTAATTATTCCTGATATATGTAATTATTCCTGATATATGTAAGTATTCCTGATATATGTAAATATTCCTGATATATGTAATTATTCCTGATATATGTAAGTATTCCTGATATATGTAATTATTCCTGATATATGTGATTATTTCTGTAATATGTAAGTATTCCTGATATGTAATTATTCCTGATATATGTAAGTATTCCTGATATATGTAAGTATTCCTGATATATGTAAATATTCCTGATATATGTAAGTATTCCTGATATATGTAAGTATTCTGATATATGTAAGTATTCCTGATATATGTAAGTATTCCTGATATATGTAATTATTCCTGATATATGTAAGTATTCTGATATATGTAATTATTCCTGATATGTAATTATTCCTGATATATGTAATTATTCCTGATATATGTAAGTATTCCTGATATATGTAAGTATTCCTGATATATGTAAGTATTCCTGATATATGTAATTATTCCTGATATATGTAATTATTCCTGATATATGTGATTATTCCGCATATATGTAATTATTCCTGATATATGTAATTATTCCTGATATATGTAAGTATTCCTGATATATGTAAGTATTCCTGATATATGTAATTATTCCTGATATATGTAAGTATTCCTGATATATGTAATTATTCCTGATATATGTAATTATTCCTGATATATGTAATTATTCCTGCATATATGTAATTATTCCTGATATATGTAATTATTCCTGATATATGTAATTATTCCTGATATATGTAAGTATTCCTGATATATGTAAGTATTCCTGATATATGTAAATATTCCTGATATATGTAATTATTCCTGATATATGTAAGTATTTCTGATATATGTAATTATTCCTGATATGTAATTATTCCTGATATATGTAATTATTCCTGATATATGTAAGTATTCCTGATATATGTAAGTATTCCTGATATATGTAAGTATTCCTGATATATGTAAGTATTCCTGATATATGTAAATATTCCTGATATATGTAATTATTCCTGATATATGTAAGTATTCTGATATATGTAATTATTCCTGATATGTAATTATTCCTGATATATGTAATTATTCCTGATTTATGTAAGTATTCCTGATATATGTAAGTATTCCTGATATATGTAAGTATTCCTGATATATGTAATTATTCCTGATATATGTAAGTATTTCTGATATATGTAATTATTCCTGATATGTAATTATTCCTGATATATGTAATTATTCCTGATATATGTAAGTATTCCTGATATATGTAAGTATTCCTGATATATGTAAGTATTCCTGATATATGTAATTATTCCTGATATATGTAAGTATTCCTGATATATGTAATTATTCCTGATATATGTAATTATTCCTGATATATGTAATTATTCCTGATATATGTAAGTATTCCTGATATATGTAATTATTCCTGATATATGTAATTATTCCGCATATATGTAATTATTCCTGATATATGTAATTATTCCTGATATATGTAATTATTCCTGATATATGTAAGTATTCCTGATATATGTAATTATTCCTGATATATGTAATTATTCCTGATATATGTGATTATTTCTGTAATATGTAAGTATTCCTGATATGTAATTATTCCTGATATATGTAATTATTCCTGATATATGTAAGTATTCCTGATATATGTAATTATTCCTGATATATGTAAGTATTCCTGATATGTAATTATTCCTGATATATGTAAGTATTCCTGATATATGTAAGTATTCCTGATATATGTAAGTATTCCTGATATATGTAAATATTCCTGATATATGTAAGTATTCCTGATATATGTAAGTATTCCTGATATATGTAAGTATTCCTGATATATGTAATTATTCCTGATATATGTAAGTATTCCTGATATATGTAAGTATTCCTGATATATGTAAATATTCCTGATATATGTAATTATTCCTGATATATGTAAATATTCCTGATATATGTAAGTATTCCTGATATATGTAAGTATTCCTGATATATGTAAATATTCCTGATATATGTAAGTATTCCTGATATATGTAAGTATTCCTGATATATGTAAGTATTCCTGATATATGTAAATATTCCTGATATATGTAAGTATTCCTGATATATGTAAGTATTCCTGATATATGTAAGTATTCCTGATATATGTAAATATTCCTGATATATGTAATTATTCCTGATATATGTGATTATTCCTGATATATGTAATTATTCCTGATATATGTAATTATTCCTGATATATGTAAGTATTTCTGATATATGTAATTATTCCTGATATATGTAAGTATTTCTGATATATGTAATTATTCCTGATATATGTAAGTATTTCTGATATATGTAATTATTCCTGATATATGTAATTATTCCTGATATTTTAAATTATTCCTTATATATGTAAATATTCCTGATATATGTAATTATTATTTATTAAAATAAATCCCAATATTCTCTCAAACACTCGAACTTCAAAGATTATTTCGCTACAGTTTGATATCAAATCACTTTCTTAGTTGCATATTGTTAGCGAGAAATATATGGAAATTTATTTACGTTTATATAACTAGTATTGAAGCATTGCTATTTTTCAAACTTCGCATTCATATGATATTCATACATCTAGAACAAAACTTAAGAAAGTGAAAAGTCTTTGATATCGCCGGTTGACTATTTATTTTATTTATTTTTTAAGGAGACAGAGGCAATTTTGTTCATACTTGGTTATTTAGTGTCTTCAATAAAGTTCACTGTAATATCTTTCAGATTTATTGTCTGAAACCCAATATATACATGCTGAAAGGTACAACTTACTTAGGTTTTGTCCATGAGTGTATATTGTAGCGGCAATGTATTACAAGTACAAACAATAATGACATAAATTGAATGAAAAGGAAGGTGTTCGATTCTTTACACAGAGTGGGAAAATATCAATGTGGTGTGGCTGAAATTTTCAAGGAAAGTTCTGCCACTTTTTATTTTATAGAACCTGATTTTGTGTGAATGAAAAGTTGCAGAACTGACCGTGTCTTAGGACATCTGTGTTTTATTTGCTTGTAAGAGTCCTCCGACCTCTTCAAGGCTGAGATGAAAGAATAGAGGATGTAGGAACTGTCCGTCCCCTTATTTATTTTTTAAAGAAATTAAAAATACCATTGTCTTTTGCTATTACATTCTTGTCAAGAGGAGTGCTAACTGTATATGTGTTGGTATGAAAACCATTCCTGTCAAGAGGAGTGCTAACTGTATATGTGTTGGTATGAAGACCATTCTTGTCAAGAGGAGTGCTAACTGTATATGTGTTGGTATGAAGACCATTCTTGTCAAGAGGAGTGCTAACTGTATATGTTTTGGTATGAAGACCTTTCTTATCAAGAGGAGTGCTAACCGTATATGTGTTGGTACGAAGACCATTCTTGTCAAGGGGAGTGCTAACTGTATATGTGTTGGTATGAAGACCATTCCTGTCAAGAGGAGTGCTAACCGTATATGTGTTGGTATGAAGACCATTCTTGTCAAGGGGAGTGCTAACTGTATATGTGTTGGTATGAAGACCTTTCTTGTCAAGAGGGAGTGCTAACCGTATATGTGTTGGTATGAAGACCATTCTTGTCAAGGGAAGTGCTGACTGTATATGTGTTGGTATGAAGACCATTCCTGTCAAGAGGAGTGCTACCGTATATGTGTTGGTATGAAGACCATTCTTGTCAAGGGGAGTGCTAACTGTATATGTGTTGGTATGAAGACCCTTTCTTGTCAAGAGGAGTGCTAACCGTATATGTGTTGGTATGAAGACCATTCCTGTCAAGGGAAGTGCTGACTGTATATGTGTTGGTATGAAGACCCTTCCTGTCAAGGGGAGTGCTAACTGTATATGTGTTGGTATGAAGACCATTCCTGTCAAGGGGAGTGCTAACTGTATATGTGTTGCTATGAAGACCATTCTTGTCAAGGGGAATGCTAACTGTATATGTGTTGGTATGAACCATCGCTGTCAAGATGAGTGCTAACCCATATGTGTTGGTATGAAGACCATTCTGTCAAGAGGAGTGCTAACCGTATATGTGTTGGTATGAAGACCATTCTTGTCAAGGGGAGTGCTAACTGTATATGTGTTGGTATGAAGACCTTTCTTGTCAAGAGGAGTGCTAACCGTATATGTATTGGTATGAAGACCATTCCTGTCAAGGGGAGTGCTAACTGTATATGTGTTGGTATGAAGACCCTTCCTGTCAAGGGGAGTGATAACTCTATATGTGTTGGTATGAAGACCATTCCTGTCAAGGGGAGTGCTAACTGTATATGTGTTGGTATGAAGACCATTCCTGTCAAGGGGAGTGCTAACTGTATATGTGTTGGTATGAAGACCATTCCTGTCAAGGGGAGTGCTAACTGTATATGTGTTGGTATGAAGACCATTCCTGTCAAGGGGAGTGCTAACTCTATATGTGTTGGTATGAAGACCATTCTTGTCAAGGGAAGTGCTAACTGTATATGTGTTGGTATGAACACCATTCTTGTCAAGTGGAGTGCTAACCGTATATGTGTTGGTATGAAGCCAATTCTTGTCAAGGGGAGTGCTAACACTATATGTGTTGGTATGAAGACCATTCCTGTCAAGGGGAGTGCTAACCGTATATGTGTTGGTATGAAGACCATTCCTGTCAAGAGGAGTGCTAACTGTATATGTGTTGGTATGAACACCATTCTTGTCAAGTGGAGTGCTAACTGTATATGTGTTGGTATGAAGACCGTTCTTGTCAAAGGGAGTGCTAACTGTATATGTGTTGGTATGAACACCATTCTTGTCAAGTGGAGTGCTAACTGTATATGTGTTGCTATGAAGACCGTTCTTGTCAAAGGGAGTGCTAACTGTATATGTGTTGGTATGAAGACCGTTCCTGTCAATGGGAGTGCTAACTGTATATGTGTTGGTATGAAGACCATTATTGTCAAGGGGAGTGCTAACTCTATATGTGTTGGTATGAAGACCATTCTTGTCAAGGGGAGTGCTAACCGTATATGTGTTGGTATGAAGACCATTCTTGTCAAGGGGAGTGCTAACCGTATATGTGTTGGTATGAAGACCTTTCTTGTCAAGGGGAGTACTAACCGTATATGTGTTGGTATGAAGACCATTCTTGTCAAGGGGAGTGCTAACCGTATATGTGTTGGTATGAAGACCATTTCTGTCAAGGGGAGTGCTAACTGTATATGTGTTGGTATGAAGACCATTCTTGTCAAGGGGAGTGCTAACTGTATATGTTTTACTATGAAGACCATTCTTGTCAAGGGGAGTGCTAACTGTATATGTGTTGGTATGAAGACCATTCCTGTCAAGGGAGTGCTAACCATATATGTGCTGGTATGAAGACTATTCTTGTCAAGGGGAGTGCTAACTGTATATGTTTTAGTATGAAGACCACATATTTCATTCTTAAAAATTAGACTTAAAAGGAGGTATATAAAACCTCAAGATGTGCGATTGATTATGTATCCATTTTGTATGTTACTTCACGTGCACGCTATGTAAAAGCCAATTTTACGTATGTCCGTAACTTTGGAATTTGAGACATGATAGAAGGTATCAAAAAAGAAGATATCCGATCACTTGCAAGTGTCATTGTTGAACTACCCATAAAAGACAAGTTACTCTTGTCATCGCTCCTATTTTTTTATTTTTCATAAAGCAAATTTGGATTTCGTCAGGTAAAAAAAAAAAAAATCGTATCCATATGGATAAAAAAAAATAATTTTCTCTCGTTACAGTTTTTTTTCTATAAGTTTATAGTTTCAGTAAATACCATCACACCGAGAATTTCTCTTAATTTTGATAAGTAAAACAGTCCAATACAATAGTAGATCGGTATGATAGATTAAACTGGCGAAACTGCTGGGAAGGTTCACCACTGATGAGCTTGGCCCCTCCAGTAGGGCATATTTCAATTTAAAAAAATAACAATAAAACGTGCATTAAAAATAGACTATTCATTTATTTACCAGCTCTTCAAAATTTTCGATTCTTTTACGAGTCCAACTCTATCAGTGTAAAATGTAAGTAACCAAACAGGGCTCTGGCACCCTGCACGTTCATAAGTCGAACTTCTTTCTTCAAGTGTAGGCAGACATGAGGTAGAGTATAAGTATTCATAAGTCCATACACCTCATTATCCCAGCCGATATGTAAATATAAATGTGATAACAATTATATTAAAAGAGAGAGAGAAGCATTTGGACAAAAATGAAATTTGCATATAATTTTAAATAAGATGGTTTAGAGCGCTCTCTATATTCAGAAATGTAAACTAGTGTAACGCGAAGGTTTCTTTTTTTTTTTTTGTAATAATTGGTCGGAAGGACACAGTTAGGAATTTTGTTTATTTGAAAAAAAAGAGGAACATTCACTTTAAAATAATTTCTACATTACTGCATATCATTTTATATGTAAATAAAAAAATTGATTATTATTCAATTTTTGTATTATTTTAACGTGTGTTATTTGTATGAGTGGAATATACGCTCTGTAATGTGAAAAATTAATAATTATTAAAATAAAAAAGTCGAAGGAAGGGATGCAGACGATTCTAAACATAGTCGTCTGACTTTCTCTTCCTCCTCCCTAGCTGTCTCGTCTGGTACTGGAAGTATTTCCCCCCTTACACCTTACAAGAGGGCAGGGGAGGTTTGTTTATATATGTGCTACAAGAAGGAAGACGAGAGGGGGGGGGGAGAGGGGGCAATGCAAAATGGCCGCCCGGTAGACTGCCTGGCACGTTTGCCAAGGTCGCCAAATAACCCTACTGCGCATGCGCCTCGAGTTGTTTTTATCAAACGATTCTTTTTTACGCTTTAAATCCCAGATTTTTCGATGGATTATTGATTTTTAGGTAAATTAAAGATGATTCGATGTATTTCCGGGTAGAAATAAGGTTTTAATAGTGTTTTAGGGCGTGAGCACGTCGATTCAGTGGTAGGGGGGTGAAGGCGCTGTCTGGAACAGCTCGACCGCCAGCGTCTGGATTGGCTGACGGCTGTTCCGTTGATCAGTCTGGGCGGCGATGGGTCGGCGCGGTGCACGCCGATGAGCGGGTCCAAGATGTATACCCCACACCTGAAGAAGGTGCTCAGGAGTTATCAAGCCGCTGCGACTTCTAGTCTACAGGGGCCCAACAGCTTCATATGGTCGGATGATGCTTCTAAAGTATCTTCATCGTCTAAGGAAGACGAGGAACCGGTGAAAGTCGTGAGTAAGACCACGGCTGACACTCCGACACTGGTTGAATTCGATCCTTTTCTCGCCCCACCACCTTTTCCCATTCAACAACCTCCCATTTTCACTCCAGCCGATAGAGCGAATTGCGAACGCAGTGAAACACTTCTTGAAGGTGAGACAATCGCCTGTTTTACGGTGGGAGGTGAAAAACGATTATGTTTCCCTCAAATCCTCAATACAGTCTTGAAAGATTTCAGCTTGCAGCAGATCAACAATGTCTGCGATGATATGCAGATTTTTTGCTCCAGATGTACGTGGAGCAACTTGAGGTGCTCAAGACATTTGGTGATTTACCTCTAAACGCTCCATCTTGCGGACTCATTACAAAGTCCGATGCGGAAAGACTGAGTGCGGCCTTATTGGAAACACGCGAACCAAAGACCGTTCTTCCTAAAACTGAAGAGGGAAAATCACCTTTTGGATTCAAGGTATTTCATTACTGCTTCGGCAAAACATCGGGTATTTATTATCCTGATTACTACAGTAATCCCTTCGCGCCATGCATAGAATGTTTGCAGTGCAAAGGTATGTTTAGTCCTAAGAAGTTCATCTGTCATGTCCACAATCCTAAGCAGAATAAAACCTGCCATTGGGGATTTGATTCGGACAATTGGAGGAATTACCTCATTTTGGATACCGAAGACGCTGAGTATGAAGCAAATCAGGAAGAACTCTTAACGGATCTCAAGAAGAAGTTTGACTATCCCCCACCTGTCAAAAGAAAGGTAAGTTTCCCTGTTGGTGATCTTCTGCATGCTTTTGACATTCACGTGGAAACACAATTCTATCCAACACAACCATATTTACACAATGGTCAATTAAAACATACATATTGGTTTAATCTATTCCATATTCCAAAGGTAGACAATTTTTTGGAGAAATTACAAATTTAATACACATTTATCTTAATATTTGTTTAAATTAATGTGTGAGAACGAGTGTTACATTCTATTAATGATTATAATAAAACCTATTTACATATATGACATATCTAAATATGGTGTAAATAAATGAAGACAACGTGTTTATGAATGGGTCAACTTTAAGTAAATATTGCTTAAACATAAATGCTAACTTTCATTTTAAAAAATATCTATTTGAATAGATGTTTTAAAGCATCCACGTTATCAATCCTATTTACATACTTATTTTTTCCATCCATACGTTTAAACATTAGCAGAAGATGAATCTACAAACATAATGACGTTTATTTGACCACACACTCATATATATATAAATATATAGTTTAAAACAATATATTTTATACTTAGTTTACCTATTACAATGAGAAGCGAATCCGATTTAAAAAAAAAAAAAAAGAAACAATTTTCGATGTCTTTACCCCGAGCATTTCTCAAGCATGTCTAATTTTTCAACGCACTCAAATATTTTCTTAGAGGAACTGGCCAGTTCTATAAAGAAGTTGGAACTCGACCAGAAAAACGACATTTATTTTTGCTCAAACAACATATATAGGACTTCAAACGTTGCCTTTAACTTTTGCCCATCAGATCTCGTCTTTTAAAATAAATATTCAAAATTACATTTTTTTTTTTTGAAAAGTTGGCAGCTTATGGTTTGAGAGACCGTTTCATTAACCTTATAGAGAGAGAGCTATTATACTCAAATAAATATTAGAGATTTCGGAATTAGAGAAAAGTTGTCAATTTGAATATAACAACACATTTTGAAGAATGTTACTTATATGACTAAAAGTAACTAATACGCAAATTTGGTAAACTTTAAATATATAATTTACATATAGCTTAGTATGTTATATCCTTACCCAATTTTGTTTTTAAATTGATATATCATTATATTGTTAATTATCAAAAATATGTTTAACTTCCTGAATAAATCAACCTAAAAAAATTTAGGATTTTTTTTTTCCTTCAATTTGTTTACAGTACATTGTATTTCTGCAGTCAATTTTTATAAAG
>CP092868.1:12142434-12246840 GCA_030710605.1 Cordylochernes scorpioides | reverse complement strand
TCAAAAGAAGTGCTAACCGTATGTGTGTTGGTATGAAGACCATTCTTGTCAAAAGAAGTGCTAACGGTATATGTGTTGGTATGAAGACCATTCTTGTCAAGAGGAGTGCTAACCGTATGTGTGTTGGTATGAAGACCATTCTTGTCAAAAGAAGTGCTAACGGTATATGTGTTGGTATGAAGACCATTCTTGTCAAGAGGAGTGTTAACCGTATATGTGTTGGTATGAAGACCATTCTTGTCAAGAGGAGTGCTAACCGTATGTGTGTTGGTATGAAGACCATTCTTGTCAAAAGAAGTGCTAACGGTATATGTGTTGGTATGAAGACCATTCTTGTCAAGAGGAGTGTTAACCGTATGTGTGTTGGTATGAAGACCATTCTTGTCAAGGGGAGTGCTAACCGTATGTGTGTTGGTATGAAGACCATTCTTGTCAAAAGAAATGCTAACCGTATATGTGTTGGTATGAAGACCGTTCTTGTCAAGGGGAGTGCTAGCAGTATATGTGTTGGTATGAAGACCGTTCTTGTCAATGGGAGTGCTAACTGTATATGTGTTGGTATAAAGAACATTCTTGTCAAGAGGAATGCTAGCAGTTTATGTGTTGGTATGGACCATTCTTGTCAAGAGGAGTGCTAACCCTATGTGTGTTGGTATGAAGAGCATTCTTGTCAAGAGGAGTGCTAGCAGTATATGTGTTGGTATGAAGAACATTCTAGTCAAGGGGAGTGCTAACTGTATATGTGTTGGTATGAAGAACATTCTTGTCAAGGGGAGTGCTAACCGTATGTGTGTTGGTATGAAGAACATTCTTGTCAAGGGGAGTGCTAACTGTATATGTGTTGGTATGAAGAACATTCTTGTCAAGGGGGGTGCTAACCGTATGTGTGTTGGTATGAAGAACATTCTTGTCAAGGGGAGTGCTAACTGTATATGTGTTGGTATGAAGATCATTCTTGTCAAGGGGAGTGCTAACCGTATGTGTGTTGGTATGAAGAACATTCTTGTCAAGGGGAGTGCTAACTGTATATGTGTTGGTATGAAGAACATTCTAGTCAAGGGGAGTGCTAACCGTATGTGTGTTGGTATGAAGAACATTCTTGTCAAGGGGAGTGCTAACTGTATATGTGTTGGTATGAAGATCATTCTTGTCAAGGGGAGTGCTAACCGTATGTGTGTTGGTATGAAGAACATTCTTGTCAAGGGGAGTGCTAACTGTATATGTGTTGGTATGAAGAACATTCTAGTCAAGGGGAGTGCTAACCGTATGTGTGTTGGTATGAAGACCATTCTTGTCAAGGGGAGTGCTAACCGTATGTGTGTTGATATGAAGACCATTCTTGTCAAGGGGAGTGCTAACCGTATGTGTGTTGGTATGAAGAACATTCTTGTCAAGGGGAGTGCTAACCGTATGTGTGTTGGTATGAAGACCATTCTTGTCAAGGGGAGTGTTAACCGTATATGTGTTGGTATGAAGACCATTCTTGTCAAGAGGTGTGCTAACCGTATGTTTGTGGATATGAAGACCATTCTTGTCAAGGGAAGTGCTAACCGTATGTGTGTTGGTATGAAGACCATTCTTGTCAAGGGGAGTGTTAACCGTATATGTGTTGGTATGAAGACCATTCTTGTCAAGAGGTGTGCTAACCGTATGTTTGTGGATATGAAGACCATTCTTGTCAAGGGAAGTGCTAACCGTATGTGTGTTGGTATGAAGACCATTCTTGTCAAGAGGTGTGCTAACCGTATGTTTGTGGATATGAAGACCATTCTTGTCAAGGGAAGTGCTAACCGTATGTGTGTTGGTATGAAGACCATTCTTGTCAAGGGGAGTGCTAACTGTATATGTGTTGGTATGAAGACCATTCTTGTCAAGGGGAGTGTTAACCGTATGTGTGTTGGTATGAAGACCATTCTTGTCAAGCGGAGTGCTAACCGTATGTGCGTTGGTATGAAGACCATTCTTGTCAAGAGGACTGTTAGCAGTATATGTGTTGGTATGAAGACCGTTCTTGTCAAGGTGAGTGCTAACTGTATATGTGTTAGTATGAAGACCATTCTTGTCAAGGGGAGTGCTAACTGTATATGTGTTGGTATGAAGACCATTCTTGTCAAGGGGAGTGCTAACTCTTTATGTGTTGGTATGAAGACCATTCTTATCAAGGGGAGTGCTAACTCTATATGTGTTGGTATGAAGACCATTCTTGTCAAGAGGAGTGCTAACTGTATATGTGTTGGTATGAAGACCATCATTGTCAAGGGGAGTACTAACTGTATATGTGTTGGTATGAAGACCATTCTTGTCAAGAGGAGTGCTAACTGTATGTGTTGGTATGAAGACCATTCTTGTCAAGGGGAGTACTAACTGTATATGTTTTAGTATGAAGACCATTCTTGTAAATGGGAGTGCTAACTGTATATGTGTTAGTATTAAGAGACCACATATTCCATTCTTAAAAATTAGACTTAAAAGGAGATATATAAAACCTCAAGATGTGCGATTGATTATGTATCCATTTTTTATGCTACTTCACGTGCACGCTATGTAAAAGCCAATTTTACATATGTCCGTAACTTTGGAATTTCAGACATGATAGAAGGTAGCAAAAAAAGAAAATATCCGATCACTTGCAAGTGTCATTGTTGAACTACCCATAAAAGACAAGTTACTCTTGTCATCGCTCCTATTTTTTTACTTTTCAAAAAGCAAATTTGGATTTCGTCAGGGTAAAAAAAAAAAAATCGTATCCATATGGATAAAAAAAAAAATTCTCTAGTTACAGTTTTTTTCTATAAGTTTATAGTTTCAGTAAATACCATCACACCAAGAATTTCTCTTAATTTAGATAAGTAAAACAGTCCAATACAATAGTAGAGCGGTATGATAAATTAAACTGGCGAAACTGCTGGGAGGGTTCACCACTGATGAGCTAGGCCCCTCCAAATATTTTCCTATTGCTTTAATGGTTCAGTAGAGCATATTTCAATTTAAAAAAAAAAAAAACGTGCATAAAAAAAATAGTCTATTAATTTATTTGCCTTCTTTCAAAAATTTCGATTCTTTTACGAGTCCAACTCTATCAGTGTAAAATGTAAGTAACCAAACAGGGCTCTGGCACACTTCACGTTCATAAGTCGAACTTCTTTCTTCAAGTGTAGGCAGACATGTGGTAGAGTATAAGTATTCAAAGTCCTTACACCTCATTATCACAGCCGATATGTAAATATAAATGGGATGACAATTATATTAGAAGAGAGAAAGAAGTATTTGGAAAAAAAAAATGAAATTTGCATATAATTTTAAATAAGATGGTTTAGAGCGCCCTCTATATTCAGAAATGTAAACTAGTGTAACGCAAAGGTTTCTTTTTTTGTAATAATTGGTCGGAAGGACACAGTTAGGAATTTTGTTTATTTGAAAAAAAGAGGAACATTCACTTTAAAATAATTTCTACATTACTGCATATTATTTTATATGTAAATAAAAAAATTGTTTATTATTCAATTTTTGTATTATTTTAACGTGTGTTATTTGTATGAGTGGAATATACGCTCTGTAATGTGAAAAATTAATAATTATTAAAATAAAAAAGTCGAAGGAAGGGATGCAGACGATTCTAAACATAGTCGTCTGACTTTCTCTTCCTCCTCCCTAGCTGTCTCGTCTGGTACTGGAAGTATTTCCCCCCCTTACACCTTACAAGAGGACAGGGGAGGTTTGTTTATATATGTGCTACAAGAAGGAAGACGAGAGGGGGGAGGGGGGAGGGGGGCAATGCAAAATGGCCGCCCGGTAGACTGCCTGGCACGTTTGCCAAGGTCGCCAAATAACCCTACTGCGCATGCGCCTCGAGTTGTTTTTATCAAACGATTCTTTTTTACGCTTTAAATCCCAGATTTTTCGATGGATTATTGATTTTTAGGTAAATTAAAGATGATTCGATGTATTTCCGGGTAGAAATAAGGTTTTAATAGTGTTTTAGGGCGTGAGCACGTCGATTCAGTGGTAGGGGGTGAAGGCGCTGTCTGGAACAGCTCGACCGCCAGCGTCTGGATTGGCTGACGGCTGTTCCGTTGATCAGTCTGGGCGGCGATGGGTCGGCGCGGTGCACGCCGATGAGCGGGTCCAAGATGTATACCCCACACCTGAAGAAGGTGCTCAGGAGTTATCAAGCCGCTGCGACTTCTAGTCTACAGGGGCCCAACAGCTTCATATGGTCGGATGATGCTTCTAAAGTATCTTCATCGTCTAAGGAAGACGAGGAACCGGTGAAAGTCGTGAGTAAGACCACGGCTGACACTCCGACACTGGTTGAATTTGATCCTTTTCTCGCCCCACCACCTTTTCCCATTCAACAACCTCCCATTTTCACTCCAGCCGATAGAGCGAATTGCGAACGCAGTGAAACACTTCTTGAAGGTGAGACAATCGCCTGTTTTACGGTGGGAGGTGAAAAACGATTATGTTTCCCTCAAATCCTCAATACAGTCTTGAAAGATTTCAGCTTGCAGCAGATCAACAATGTCTGCGATGATATGCAGATTTTTTGCTCCAGATGTACGGTGGAGCAACTTGAGGTGCTCAAGACATTTGGTGATTTACCTCTAAACGCTCCATCTTGCGGACTCATTACAAAGTCCGATGCGGAAAGACTGAGTGCGGCCTTATTGGAAACACGCGAACCAAAGACCGTTCTTCCTAAAACTGAAGAAGGAAAATCACCTTTTGGCTTCAAGGTATTTCATTACTGCTTCGGCAAAACATCGGGTATTTATTATCCTGATTACTACAGTAATCCCTTCGCGCCATGCATAGAATGTTTGCAGTGCAAAGGTATGTTTAGTCCTAAGAAGTTCATCTGTCATGTCCATAATCCTAAGCAGAATAAAACCTGCCATTGGGGATTTGATTCGGACAATTGGAGGAATTACCTCATTTTGGATACCGAAGACGCTGAGTATGAAGCAAATCAGGAAGAACTCTTAACGGATCTCAAGAAGAAGTTTGACTATCCCCCACCTGTCAAAAGAAAGGTAAGTTTCCCTGTTGATGGTCTTCTGCATGTTTTTGACATTCACGTGGAAACACATCTCTATTCTATCCAACACAACCATATTTACACAATGGTCAATTAAAACATACATATTGGTTTAATCTATTCCATATTCCAAAGGTAGACAATTTTTTGGAGAAATCACAAATTTTAACACACATTTATCTTAATATTTGTTTAAATTAATGTGTGTGAGAACGCGTGTTACATTCTATTAATGATTATAATAATACCTATTTACATATATGACATATCTAAATGTAAATAAATGAAGACAACGTGTTTATGAATGGGTCAACTTTAAGTAAATATTACTCATAATGCTAACTTTCATTTTTAAATATCTATTTGAATAGATGTTTTAAAGCATCCAGGTTATCAATCCTATTTACATATTAATTCTTATTGTTTTTCCATCCATACGTTTAAACATTAGCAGAAGATGAATCTACAAACATAATGACGTTTATTTGACCACACACTCATATATATTTAAATAGATAGTTTAAAACAATTTATTTTATACTTAGTTTACCTATTACAATGAGAAGCGAATCCGATAAAAAAAAAAAGAAACAATTTTCGATGTCTTTACCCCGAGCATTTCTCAAGCATGTCTAATTTTTCAACGCACTCAAATATTTTCTTAGAGGAACTGGCCAGTTCTATAAAGAAGTTGGAACTCGACCAGAAAAACGACATTTATTTTTGCTCAAACAACATATATAGGACTTCAAACGTTGCCTTTAACTTTTGCCCATCAGATCTCGTCTTTTTTTAAAATAAATATTCAAAATTACTTTTTTTTGGGGGAAAAGTTGGCAGCTTATGGTTTGAGAGACCGTTTCATTAACTTTATACAGAGAGATCTATTATACTCAAATTAATATTAGAGATTTCGGAATTAGAGAAAAGTTGTCAATTTGAATATAACAACACATTTTGAAGAATGTTACTTATATGACTAAAAGTAACTAATACGCAAATTTGGTAAACTTTAAATATATAATTTACATATAGCTTAGTATGTTTATATCCTTACCCAATTTTGTTTTTAAATTGATAAATCATTATATTGTTAATTATCAAAATATGTTTAACTTCCTGAATAAATCAACCTAAAAAAATTTAGGATTTTTTTTTCAATTTGTTTACAGTACATTGTATTTCTGCAGTCAATTTTTATAAATGAAAAAAAAAAGTAAAACAGAGACAATGCCTTTAGTATAATTAAATTAATGTATTGTGCAGATGATTTTTATTGAGTGGTTGTGTGCAGACGAAGTTTTTTGTAAAGTAAAATAAATGCAGAAGACGAGTTGTTTCATCAAAATATTAATGCAGACGATGTTTTTTAACGAGGATAATGCATGCAGACGATATTTTTAATAGGAAAATGCATGCAGACGATATTTTTAAGGCGAAAAATGCAGGCAGACGATGTTGTAAAAAATATTTTTACGTATCGTATCATCCAAGGCTACCATCCATTTATCATAAACAATAGCCCATCAAATGTATAAACACTTCCTTGTAAATGGCGCCACACCATTCAAGAAAAGGGTTAACGCGGTCAAAAGTAAGAAAAAAACAATTTAAAATGCATGTATGGTTCCAGACGCTTTTTTTTAAAGGTTATAATTTTTTTTTTTCGTCCTTCATTATTTTGTTTTGTTTGGCATATTTCCAGCCATATTGGTATGTAGATAAAGTTGCACAACTTTTACAATTTTTTTTTTTTCGAAAATTTTAGAGATTGTGGAAATTTGGTGAACAAAATTGTGTAAGACTTCCTTTTTTATTTTCAGAAAAAGTTTTTCGCTGGAAACAGAAAACAAGGACCTTCTTAAGCCATTGTCTTTCTTTGATGAGGTCATTGGCCTTTACAAGAATATTTACCAGTCCTTTCTTCTGTTCTTCTGCCCCTGAAATTGTACAAATTTCCATTCACCAAATTTTCATTCATTCTCATAAAGACGTAGAGAGTTCGATTCAAACATTTGTGAAATCCTCCCATTCACAAATTTTCTAGCCATAACTCACAAAGTTTTTCTTGTCGAAATTCTTCAAATCTATTTATGCGTAAAACTCTTTATTTTCTTTCAAATTTATAATTATGCTTTCTTTAAAATTGAAAGTTTTTTTTTTCGACCGAACGATTTTTATTTTTTAAATATATAAAACACACACAATATATATACGTAAATTTAAAAAAGGGAGTAAAATCGAAGTATATAAAATAATTTAAATATAAAAGGCACACAGCTTTATTAAGACCACCGGTCTTATACAGATTCACCACAGGAAGGAATCATAGATGGAGCTCCTATACACCAGACAGCACAGGACCCAACAACAGCCTCCAAGTCCGACCTATGTCCAGTGTGTGTGGTCACAGAATTGTATAGAAAAAACAAATTCGGAAAAAGAAGAATCCTCTGCAATATACATATATTTACAGATATTTGCATATATTATTATACAAAAAAAATCGTTCAGGAATATAAATTTATATAAAATAATTGTATTATCTTTAGCTTTCGGGATCCTTCTGTAGAAAATCGATAAAGCCATAAAACTATATATAATAAAATTTTAAAGAAGTGTATCCCTGAACAAAATTGTTTACCAAATATTATAGCGTAAGGGATCCTAATATGCATATATTCTTGACATGTTGTCTTATTATGACATTTCTTATTGATTCGTCTGAGGTCGGCTATATATGTATTTAAGTTATTATAAAAGTTTAAAAAATACAGTTAAAAAAAAAAAAGATTTTCGCGCGCGATTATTTTAGAAACCTGTACGTTTGTATATCGGCTGTAGTTTATGCGATATTAAAAGTACTGTACAATTCCCGATAGATGTCTGGAACCAAGAAAATAGGCTTAAGAATTAAGGTCATTGTAGAATTCCAATCTCATTGTAGAATTTTAATGTAAGTATAAACAAAATCGTTATCAAAAGAAATGTTGAAATTTTAAATCAACGTTTTCCTTTTTGCATATTTTCATTCGAATTTTCTTTGCACTATTTGTGATTAATATCTAAAAACAATATTTTTATTCTTAAATAAGATAATTCCTCAAGAATCAATATTTTTAATTAATGCCAATTAATTCTTGATAAAAATATCCAATTTATCATTTATTAATCTTTTTTCCAGGTATCATTTTTTTCCCCACTCTAATTTATCATTGACATTTATTTCGTCACTTTGTTGAGCGCGTCCTTTAGAAGGAACTAACCCAACCTTAGTTTCTAGGTCACGGACATTAAAGAATTTCTTCATTAAAGCGAAATCGTGCTGTATCAAATATGGATATCACGTTAATCCTCTTTTTATATAAAATCTCTCATTCTTTTTCAAATATAATATGTAAATATATATATTGTTTATATATATATGAGATACATCCTTTTTTCCATAATATATTTCAATTATATTTCTTCAGCTGTGCATAAATATAGCTCTTAAAATCTCAACAAGTGATATATGCAAATATAAATGAGTATAGATTTGAATTTCGCTATACACTCATAGATAAAAGGAAGTTGTACCTTTTAGCATGTATATCAGGATTCAATAACTCTGAAAGATATTACAGTGACCTTTATTGAAGACATACGAGACCTTTTACCATGTATATCGGGATTCAGACAATAACTCTGAAAGATATTACAATGACCTTTATTGAAGACATACGAGACCTTTTACCATGTATATCAGGATTAAGACAAATAACTCTGAAAGATATTACAGTGACCTTTATTGAATTGAATATTACCATGTATATCAGGATTGAGACAATAACTCTGAAAGATATTACAGTGGTCTTTATTGAAGACAACACGAGATAACCAAGTGTGAACGTGATTGTCTCTAAGGAGAAGGTTTATAATAAAGGTATCGATTTATAAATAGTAAACAAGGGTGGAGTATGGGGGGGAGAGGGGGTGAGAGAAAGTGTTTCAGGACAAAGAAAGATGGTGGAGTTTAGGGAGAGGGGGGGGGGGGGGGGATTAAGATAAGAATAAAATAAGAAGAAAAAAAGAGAAAGTGTGTGATAGCTGCTAGGAAGTTCTCTCTGTCCACGTGTACGACCTCCGCGAGAGGTAACCGGAGTCCAATTGAAATCCAATTCCCTGATGTCACAACCCTCGTCACGCCATGCTTGTCATTCCACCCGTCGTGTGAACTTTCTTTGTCCTCTCGTCCAACCTACGTCGACAGTAGTTGACGCTTTGCTACACAGAATCCATGATAATCCAACAAAAAGATAAGGAAAACTCAAATATGTGATATAAACACACTAAGAGAAGAATAACAGAAAAACAATATAATAAAACACAGAATGAAACATTATAAAGGAATTACAATACATCCAGATAGTATAAGAACTTACAGGATATATAAAAATTATCCTGGTGTGGAACTAATACCTACCCACATAGTCTCATGTCCAGCAATGGCCGCAGCCTTGCAGAAAATTGACATGGACCCAGAACTTTACATACCCAAGATAGAGGACATTGCGACTGCTGTGATAGAGATGTATGGAGACATCTGAGGCTCTTCATTGAAAACGACAACAACAGCAGAAAATTGGCATGGACCCAGAACAGCAGTTTTACACACCCAAGATAGAGAACACTGCTGTAATAGAGATGTATGGAGACATCTGAGGCTTTTCATTGGACACAACAACAACAGAAAATTGACATAGACCCAGAACAGCAGCTTTACACACCAAAGATAGAGAACTTTGCTGTGATAGAGATATATGGAGACATCTGAGGCTTTTCATTGAATACAACAGCAACAGAAAATTGACATAGACCCAGAACAGCAGCTTTACACACCAAAGATAGAGAACATTGCTGTGATAGAGATACATGGAGACATCTGAGGCTTTTCATTGGATACAACAGCAACAGAAAATTGACATGGACCCAGAGCAGTAGCTTTACACACCAAAGATAGAGAACACTTCTGTAATAGAGATGTATGGAGACATCTGAGGCTTTTCATTGTGCACAACAGCAACAGAAAATTGACGTGGACCCAGAACAGCAGTTTTACACACCCAAGATAGTGGACATTGCTGCTGCTGTGATAGAGATGTATGGAGACATCTGAGGCTCTTCATTGGACACAACAACAATAGCAACCAATGTATAGACTGACAATTCAACACCAGTATATTTTATATAGCAACTAACTGGTCATATATAACGGCCTTCGTAACAACAAAAAAAGTGTAAAACTAAACGACATGGAAAAATATATATAAAATTAAAAGTTAATTAAAAATATCAATATATATTAACTCTATACACCCCATATATAATGCAAATTATAAATATTTTTAAAATTAAGAGATAATTTTCTAAAATTTGATAATTTTTTTTTTCTAAAATATCGAGCATCATTTTTCTTTCAATTTATCACTGAAACCCTCAGCGCCCCTTTGATAAGGATCTCAACCCTCCCAACTGTGTCCCCGGCTGTCACAACAAGTTGTCGCAATGGCGGTTTGATCTGATCTTGTCTACTGGGAGGTCGTCGTCATCGTCTGCGGCAAACATCTGGTGGCGTCTGCTGCTGTTGGCGCTTTTTTTTTTTTTTTTCGGTCGTCTGCCCGCATTTTTTTCCGCCATTTTTCAAATATTTCGGTTGAAATAATTGCGAAACCTTTTTGTGTTATTTATAATTTTATTCATTATATTAGGTTTATACTTTTGTGTGTATATTAAAGGTTATATAAAGTATTAAAACAATACGTTTTCTTTCTTTTTTTTTTTTAATACAAAACAAGCAAGATTTTGAACAAAGTTTCGCTGAGAGACATTTCTGAGAACAAGGTACAGTCGAATAATCAATACAGTAGGTTCAGAGGAAGTTAAAAAAAATGGCCTACTATTGTAAACCAGACACAATTTTGATTCATATTTCGTCAAATAATATATTTTTTTCGTTGTAAAGGTTTAGTTTTCAACAATAAAAAAAAACAGCTTTATTAAGGAATTTTATGTGATATTGTGTTGAAATACAACAATGTTGTTGGAGCTTGTAGAATAAGAGAGACGTTGGAAGGTAGAAGGGAGTGGTGGTGGCTGGATGGAACAGCCTGATGCCCACATTTAGCCGGAGTGCCGAATAAAAACGCCACAATAGATGCTAATAATATTTGGATTTCACCCGCTAGGAATAACCTCCGCCATTAACCCCCTACTGTTGGTCCCATGTAGAGTTCTGTTGCACTGCCCTCCCTCCATGTTGGTCCCGTGTAGAGTTCTGTTGCACTGCCCTCCCTCCATATTGGTCCCGTGTAGAGTTCTGTTGCACTGCCCTCCCTCCATATTGGTCCCGTGTAGAGTTCTGTTGCACTGCCCTCCCTCCATATTGGTCCCGTGTAGAGTTCTGTTGCACTGCCCTCCCTCCATATTGGTCCCGTGTAGAGTTCTGTTGCACTGCCCTCCATATTGGTCCCGTGTAGAGTGCTGTTGCACTGCCCTCCCTCCATATTGGTCCCGTGTAGAGTTCTGTTGCACTGCCCTCCCTCCATATTGGTCCCGTGTAGAGTGCTGTTGTACTGCCCTTCATTCATATGGAAAGAACTACTAGGGAGGTCTTCTATGGCTTTATCTGTTTGTCTATTCTGAGAACAAAGTTTCTTCATTCGTTTTTTTTTTTGTTTGTTTTATTGAGTCTTCCTTCTTGACAGCTTTGTCTTCTTTCTTGGTTTAGATTTTCGAGCATTGTCTAAATGCATTGTATTCTTTTACCCTATGTCTCTGTCATCTTTCTGTAAAAAAAAGTTCTTCTTTTATTTATCTTTCTAATTGTCTTGTGTTAGTGTTCATTCTTTTGTGGTTTTTCTGTGTAACTGCTTTATCGGATCTTCTTCCATTTTATTCAATCTTCTTTCCTATCCAGCTTCTTTTCTCTTGTCTGCTGCCTTCTCGTGTCTTTTCTGTAGAAAACTAAATCGTTTGTTCCTCATTTCTCTTGTGTTGTTTTGTCTGTGCTCCTTTTGGTTGTTATTTCTTACTGCTTTGCCCAATCTCTCTTTCTCCAATCTGTTTGCCTTTCTTACGTATTACTGTTTTTTTTTTTATGTCTGTATCTCAAACTCTATCTTTGATGGCTTGCTCTTTTCTAAATCTGTTTATTCCATTCCTATGTTGATTATCTTTGTCGCCTTTTCAGACTTTTTCAACTGTCTTGTCTTCTTTATCATTTGCCAGTATGTCTCTTTCTAACGTCTGCCTTTATCCCTTCACCCTTCTGGCTCACATACTTTCACATTCCCTCACATTATTTGTTGTTCTTATTTTTGTTTATTTTCCATTCCATCATCCTGATTTCTGCACAGCTTGTTCAGTCTTACGATACCAGTTCTGCGGTACAAGTGCTACAATAGGAAGGATACAGAGAAGATTAGCCCATGCTAATAATACCAGTTCGGTGGTACAACTACTACAATAGGAAGGATACAGAGAAGATTAGCCCATGCTAATAATACCAGTTCGGTGGTACAACTACTACAATAGGAAGGATACAGAGAAGATTAGCATGGCCCCTGTGATACCAGTTCGGCGGTACAACTACTACAATAGAAAGGATACAGAGAAGATTAACATGGCCCCTGTGATACCAGTTCGGTGGTACAACTACTACAATAGGAAGGATACAGAGAAGATTAGCATGGCCCCTGTGATACCAGTTCGGCGGTACAACTACTACAATAGGAAGAATACAGAGAAGCATGGCCCCTGTGATACCAGTTCGGCGGTACAACTACTACAATAGGAAGGATACAGAGAAGCATGGTCCCTGTGATACCAGTTCGGCGGTACAACTACTACAATAGGAAGGATACAGAGAAGCATGGTCCCTGTGATATCAGTTCGGCGGTACAACTACTACAATAGGAAGGATACAGAGAAGATTAGCATGGTCCCTGTGATACCAGTTCGGTGGTATAACTACTACAATAGGAAGGATACAGAGAAGATTAGCATGTCCCCTGTGATACCAGTTCGGCGGTACAACTACTACAATAGGAAGGATACAGAGAAGATTAGCATGGTCCCTGTGATACCAGTTCGGCGGTACAACTACTGCAATAGGAAGGATACAGAGAAGATTAGCATAGCTCCTGTGATACCAGTTCGGCGGTACAACTACTACAATAGGGAAGGATACAGAGAAGATTAGCTTGGTCCCTGTGATACCAGTTCGGCGGTACAACTATTACAATAGGAAGAATACAGAGAAGATTAGCATGGCCCCTGTGATACCAGTTCGGCGGTACAACTACTACAATAGGAACGATACAGAGAAGATTAGCATGGCCCCTGTGATACCAGTTCGGTGGTACAACTCCTACAATAGGAAGGATTCAGAGAAGATTAGCATGGACCCTGTGATACCAGTTCGGCGGTACAACTACTACAATAGGAAGGATACAGAGAAGATTAACATGGTCCCTGTGATACCAGTTCGGCGGTACAACTGCTACAATAGGGAAGGATACAGAGAAGATTAGCATGGCCCCTGTGATACCAGTTCGGCGGTACAACTACTACAATAGGAAGGATACAGAGAATATTAGCATGGCCCCTGTGATACCAGTTCGGCGGTACAACTACTACAATAGGAAGGATACAGAGAATATTAGCATGGCCCCTGTGATACCAGTTCGGCGGTACAACTACTACAATAGGAAGGATACAGAGAAGATTAGCATGGTCCCTGTGATACCAGTTCGGCGGTACAACTACTACAATAATAAGGATACAGAGAAGATTAACATGGCCCCTGTGATACCAGTTCGGCGGTACAACTACTACAATAGGAAGGATACAGAGAAGATTAGCATTGTCCCTGTGATACCAGTTCGGCGGTACAACTACTACAATAGGAAGGATACAGAGAAGATTAGCATGGCCCCTGTGATACCAGTTCGGCGGTACAACTACTACAATAGGAAGGATACAGAGAATATTAGCATGGCCCCTGTGATACCAGTTCGGCGGTACAACTACTACAATAGGAAGGATACAGAGAAGATTAGCATGTCCCCTGTGATACCAGTTCGGCGGTACAACTACTACAATAGGAAGGATACAGAGAAGATTAGCATGGCCCCTGTGATACCAGTTCGGCGGTACAACTACTACAATAGGAAGGATACAGAGAAGATTAGCATGGCCCCTGTGATACCAGTTCGGCGGTACAACTACTACAATAGGAAGGATACAGAGAATATTAGCATGGCCCCTGTGATACCAGTTCGGCGGTACAACTACTACAATAGGAAGGATACAGAGAAGATTAGCATGGCCCCTGTGATACCAGTTCGGCGGTACAACTACTACAATAGGAAGGATACAGAGAAGATTAGCATGGCCCCTGTGATACCAGTTCGGCGGTACAACTACTACAATAGGAAGGATACAGAGAATATTAGCATGGCCCCTGTGATACCAGTTCGGCGGTACAACTACTACAATAGGAAGGATACAGAGAAGATTAGCATGGACCCTGTGATACCAGTTCGGCGGTACAACTGCTACAATAGGAAGGATACAGAGAAGATTAGCATGGACCCTTACATATGGTTAACACGCAAAATCGTAGAGAGCTCTCTCTTTACAGAAACGTACGTCGTTCTAATACGAAATACGCGTATAGTACGAAGAGTATTCATCTATCCATACCTCCCCAACACCCTGTTGACAACGTACATTTCCACCTAAACTCCGCCTGATCTTGTACCGTACATCAATTCAATTTCACTGAAGGATGTGGACAAATGCATCTTCCATTAAATTGATGGGTTTTTTTTCTTCCTCGAACGGGTCACATAAAAGGGTACCACAAAGGGAATCGAAAATTGAATTTTGTATTTAGAAATTGGTTTGTGTGTGTGTGTCTACTGGATAAATATTCCGTGTTTTTTTTCCACTTGTTTTTCTAACTGGATGTTCGGAACGGAGTGAAAAATTCCTGCATCTATTCATCTAGCTATTTATAGAAATTATTTACGTTTGGTGAAATTAGCGGCAGCTGTATTTATACATTTTACGGTTATTTTCTATTAATTAATTCTTTTTTTTTTTTTTAGATTCTGGAATTCCTATTTATCGATTTTGTTTTTCAATAAAAAAAAAAACACTCTAAAATACTTTAATATATGGTAGAGTTAATTATCCCACATATGTATATATGTATGTATATAGGAATTGGCTTATTTTTTCCCCTTATTTGGAACTTTTAATAGATGGCAGAGCGCCATCTAGTGGAACAGAAATCAACTAAACGTTAGCCTGTTCCCTGATATAAACAAAAAGAAGGGACACAAAAAACAAACAACAAAAAAGCCTTTATTTAGGGTCACTGACCCTATACAGGATTCACCAGAGGTATGCATAAGAACAAAGCAGTGAGACAAAGGAAATAACGATATATACAGAGTAAGAAGAAAAAGAGAAGGGACACATAACATGAATGTGTAAGAAATCAATGATCTTATGACCTCCCAATCTGTCGCGACCTTTGATTTTCGTCTGTCTAAATTCGTCTGTTTCTCGATAAGAAAATAAAAAAGAACGTTTTTCCCCCCTCCCCCTCAACGGATTTTTTTTTAAACCGCCCCGTGCAAGGTGGATGGATGGGGGGAGGTTCAAGGCTGTCTCTCCCCAGTTAGGCCTAGTCGTCTGATGCATTCGGCTGCGATCTAAAAACGTCGGCTGACAAAGAATGAAAGACAACTTGGGATATCACGTGATTGGTAGAGTTCATTTACAGTACAATCATTGCACTTCTGTCTTCATCAAGTGACCTTGCTCTTTTTTTTTTTTTAACATTTATTCTTCCTTCGTACATAAACAAGAACATGATTACGAGATGTTTAACCACTGATAATAGACAATTAGACCTCTCTAAAGCGACTATCTCTCTAAAGAGTCCACAATTCGATATAAATTCTATAGAAATCAGTTAATCCCAATTTTCGTTTTGGAAATTTTTGACCGGTTATCAGAGATAGTTTGTCTTGGTTATCACGTATGTCTTCAATTAAGGTCACTGTAATATCTTTCAGAGTTATTGTCTGAATCCCGATATACATGGTGAAAGGTACAACTTTCTTAAGTTTTATCTATGAGTATAGGCTTAGAGAATTTGAGTTGTATGTAAAGGTCCTTAACATTACTATGGATGAATCTTTTTTGAGATAGTAGAATAAATCGACATTACATATATATATATAGAGTATGTAACTAGGGTCTTCTGTTAAAAACAACGTTGTAAGATATTATAGAATGGATAAACAGTGTTAGAAACAAAGTTGTAAAAATGGCGGCCGAGATCATGGTGGTCGATGGGCAGACGATGGCACGGCCTGGCTTCCCGCCAATGCCATGAGTAGGCCTAGCAGACATGTACGCCAGCCAATAGTAGTGGGAGCTTCACCCTTTACAACCTTTTGGCACCAAACACATCTAAAATAAACCAATGACGTGTTTTTTTTTACAAAACTCTGTACACCTGTAGCCTCAATACAATACAAATGGATATAAGCTGTATACATTAATATTGAAGATTACTTTTTACCCAAAAAGTTTTGATACGAAAGAATAAATTAATCTTACTCATGTAGAATAACTCCAAAACCTGAAAGTTTGAGTCAATTAAATTATATATTTTTGTAAGATACTCTTCACTGGATGGATTTTCTCTCTCAAATAACTGTACTTCTTAGTTGGCATTGCAGAGCACTCTTGTTAAAGATAAAAAGAAACCTATAATGTTTAAGAAAATGGATGCAACAGTCTTCCAACAATATAAATGGATATGAACTTCCTTAAGTTTTGTCTATGAATGTATACCTATCCCCCGATTTACACGGTACTTGTTTTACACGTTTTCGCTTTTACACGGTTTTCCAAATAAGTTTTTTTTTTTATCGCACTATACTAAATGCTACTGTGATTGAACACATGTCTTGTGTACACATCTCACGAGGAATCCCGAGCTTATGTGATGACTTGCTGCACACGCACACTGTGTCTGTATTTCTAATTAAAAAAAAAAAAATAATTTTCGATTTACACGTTTTTCTCAGGAGCGTATCTACCGTGTATGAGTTGTCTATTGAAGAACCGTTTAACACGTGACTTTATTATGAGGCTGCTCATTTAAGACATGGTTTGATTAAGACATGACTTTAGTGAGACAAGGCCCGTTTAACACATGACTTGATTGGGACAAGGCCTGTTTAAGACATGACTTGATTGGGACAAGGCCTGTTTAAGACATTACTTGATGAGAGGCTGCTCATTAAGATATGTTTCAATTAAGACATGACCCGTTTAAGACATTATTGAGACATGGTCCGTTTAACACATCACTTGATTAAGACAGGTCCCGTTTAAGACATGACTTGATTGGGACAAGACCCATTTAAGACCTGACTTGATAAAGACAAGGCCTGTTTAAGACATGACTTTAGTGAGACAATGCCCGTTTAAGACCTGACTTGATAAAGACAAGGCCCGTTTAAGACATGACTTTAGTGAGACAATGCCCGTTTAAGACCTGACTTGATAAAGACAAGGCCCGTTTAAGACATGACTTGATTGAGACAATGCCCGTTTAAGACCTGACTTGATAAAGACAAGGCCCGTTTAAGACATGACTTTAGTGAGACAATGCCCGTTTAAGACCTGACTTGATAAAGACAAGGCCCGTTTAAAACATGACTTTAGTGAGACAATGCCCGTTTAAGACACGTCTTGATTGAGACAATGCCCGTTTAAGACCTGACTTGATAAAGACAAGGCCCGTTTAAGACATGACTTTAGTGAGACAATGCCCGTTTAAGACCTGACTTGATAAAGACAAGGCCCGTTTAAGACATGACTTGATTGAGACAATGCCCGTTTAAGACCTGACTTGATAAAGACAAGGCCCGTTTAAGACCTGACTTGATAAAGACAAGGCCCGTTTAAGACATGACTTTAGTGAGACAATGCCCGTTTAAGACCTGACTTGATAAAGACAAGGCCCGTTTAAGACATGACTTGATTGGGACAAGACCCGTTTAAGATACAACTTTTAGTGAGACAAGGCCTGTTTAAGACATAACTTGATTGGGACAAGGCCCATTTAAGACCTGACTTGATAAAGACAGGTCCCGTTTAAGACATGACTTTAGTGAGACAAGGCCCGTTTAAGACACGACTTGATTGAGACAAGGCCGTTTAAGACCTTAGGTATAGAGGAACACGGGTCCAAGATGTGATAACGGGACGAGATAATCCAGTTTTGATTACTTATCCACCCAACTTGTCTCGCGGAGATAAGATGTCAATTTTATCTCCGGAAGATTCTATTGTGCCCGACAAGTCAGCTTGACGCAATTTCTGTCTACTTAGTCCGGACACCCAAGTTGACACCTTTACATTCGTATCTTTGGAACATCTTCCTGGACCCACGCTGATTAGAGCCAACAGCCCGAAACGCCTACGTGGTTTGCTTCTTCTTGATTTATCAAGAAAATAGGTTGGCTCTCGTCAGCGTGGTTGCAGGCTTTTATATATATATATGTTATATTAAAATTATATTTCATCGATTCAAATACTCTGCTAAATCGACCGCCAGAGGTCACGCTTTCCATATAAATACTCATTGTTGCTGTTCCCCGTTGGCCGGCTCAAAACTTTTGTACATTATGTAAATAATTTTTTGTTTTCCTTATTCTACTCGCCTTAAGCCAGGCAGCACTTTTATCAAATTATGTTTTTCATATATACTAGTATTCGTTAGCTCAAATAAAGACATTTCTGATCAAAACCATTCTTATTATTATTCTTTCAAGATTTCAACCACGACTGCCTTAACATAGTATAATCCTCAAGATAATTAAATACAAGCAGAAAATCTCTTTTCTTTATATAAGATATATATATACCACAACAAGTTCCGCAATTTTATTAAATGTAATACGCAATCCACACATACAAAGGATACAATGCTTTCGAGATAAAGCTCTTTTCTATAAACTCACTATTTATAACGTGATTTCTAGCTAAAGTTTATCCTGTATAACATAAAAACGATTTTAAAAAAAATCTTATATACAATAACAACAACAAAAAAGCCTTTATTTAGGGTCACTGACCCTATACAGGATTCACCAGAGGTATGCATAAGAACAAAGCAGTGAGACAAAGGAAATAACGATATATACAGAAGAAAAAGAAAAAAAAACAAGAAAGAGAAAGAGGGAAGCAAGAAAAACAACACAAAAAGAGTAAAAAATCTTATATAAGATAACTGCTTTATTAAATGGCTTTGTACATGTTATATTTTTACAATATAACAGCATTTTTATTGACCGTTGATATATTTACACTTATTAACATAACTTAAGTAAATGGAAAGTATTTGATGTCGCTGGTCGTCTATTTTTTAAAAGGAGACAGAGACAATTTTGTTCACACTTGGTTATCTCGTGTGTCTTCAATAAAGATCACTGTAATATCTTTCATAATTATTGTCTGAATCTCGATATATACATGCTAAAAGATACAATTTCCTTATGATTTGTCCATGAATGTAGATAAAAAGGGGCAATTGAATCTACGAGAATTTGTAAATTACTTTTGACGTTTTTTTTTTGTGCAAAAAAGAAATGATAAAGAAGAGGAACAATACCTCGAAATATTTTGATAAAAAAAAAGAATTATTTTTCTTTCACTGATCCCGAGGTACGTATTTTTATATAATTCATTCAATAGATCGCTTTTTTTTTAGAACTCAAACTGTTAATAAAATTCAAATTTTGTTTATCGCCATCTAGTGGTTTAAAATTCAACTAAACGTTGATTTAAGTTATTCCATATTATATGGCCAACTTATTTTCTCGATAAATCAAGAAAACGTAAACCACGCACGCGTTTCGGGCTGTTGGCCCTCGTCAGCGTAGGTGCAGGCTTTATATATATAGCACAAAGTGCCGCAATTTTATTAAATGTAATACGCAATCTCCCTCCCCACACACACACAAAGGATACAATGCTTTCGAGATAAAGCTCTTTTTCAAAGTAAAAAATATATATAAAACACTGAGATATAATTTGGTAAAGAAAACA
Organism: Cordylochernes scorpioides; assembly: GCA_030710605.1. Taxonomy (NCBI): domain Eukaryota; kingdom Metazoa; phylum Arthropoda; class Arachnida; order Pseudoscorpiones; family Chernetidae; genus Cordylochernes; species Cordylochernes scorpioides. Next base: position 12,226,616 of record CP092868.1, on the reverse strand, counting down.
TTCAAAGACAAAGAGGATGAGTATCTTTTTATGAACAAGCGTTCGAGCTTTCGAGCACAATGTCGCCCTTCAACAGGAATAAATTTTTGTGTTTTATTCCTGTTGAAGGGCGACATTGTGCTCGAAAGCTCGAACGCTTGTTCATAAAAAGATACTCATCCTCATTGTCTTTGAATGTTTTCTTTACCAAGTTACTCCAGAGGATTTTACCTTGTTTAAATACTGAAATATAATATTCCGTATTCTAGTATAGACAAATTTAAACAATTTTATTGATTCTTTTAATCAAATTTTACAAAGGAGAAAAATAAAAGAGTAAAAGGGCATATAAAGTGTAGGGGAATATATATACCAATGTCTTCAGTAAGGAAGGCTTCCCCACCTTGAGAGAGTTCTCCTCCAGACAAGGTCTTCTTGTACACTCCTCAGTTCCGCGCTGAGGAAGTACCTATAGATGTGGGTCTTGGCAGACGCCAGGATGACCAGGGCGTCATCGTCTAGGCCATGCCCGAAGACGTATTCTAGTATATATAAAACGCATTATTAAAAGCATTTAAAAAAAAACCAAATATTTACAGTGATCTAAATTCCACAATGTAACAAATACAAATGAAAACAAACTTTCGAGTAAAACATCATTCTCATTAAAGAGAACAATGCTGCGAGATGTTTACAAAAATCAAAATAGCGAGGGAAGAAAAGGTATCTTCAATATAAATAATTCGCAAAAAAAACGAAATAAAAACAGGATACCAAAATTCCAGCAAAGTAACCAAAAACCCAGCATAAAAGAAAGGAAACAAGCTTTCAAGGTAGCCATATTTCTCAAAGAGAGAAAGAGAAAGTAACAAAGAGATGTAATATTTGTTGAAAGCCTTCCAGGGCGGTGGGGGCTAAAATAGCCGAGTGAGATTCATTTCCCCAAACACACGCATGCGTGGTGGCAGCTTGTAGACCGGTCTAGGGTCGCCAATTTATGGGGCATGTTGAAATTAGCCTTCTGGCGCCAGCCTGCCTTTCCTCACCGGCATATCTCTCCTGACAGCTATGCAACTTTAGAGGAGGGTTTTCTTCGCCGATACCCGCGGTCGTGTGTTGATGTCCATAAAGAAAACTTTGTATCTTTTGGAATGTCTTCTTGTATGATGTACTCACCAAGTTATGCAACTTTCCTAGAACGTTTTGACTCTCTCCGTTAGTATGCAACTTTCTTAGGACGTCTTTGGTTCTCTCCACTAATATGCAACTTTCTTAGGATGTCTTTAGTTCTCTCCGCTAATATGCATATATAATAGAGTTATGTATTGGTGTATGATATATCAGTTTCTTATATTTTTGTGGAATGTCATCTTAGTGATGTATACAGAAAAGTTATGCAACTTTCTTAGATGTCTTTGGCTCTCTCCGCTAATATGTAAATATGATAGTTATGTATTAATGTGTGTCTATAGAGTAATTTTTGGGAAACTTTCGTGGAATGTCAACTTGTGATTTTTTGACCAAGGTATGCAACTTTCCAAATCGTCTTTGACTTTCTTCTGTGATATGTAAATATGTTACGGTTATGTATTAATGTTTATAGGTGCTGCGTATACATTTTAAATGTCATTTAGTGATGTGTTTGCCAGGCTATGCAACTTTTTAGAATGTCTTGGGCTTATTTTCCAATATGCAAATACGATGGGTCTATACTTGCTTTGTGTATAATTTTGATATTTACTACTAAGGTAACTGTATGACCTGAATGACTTTGTATACTTTGGAATGCCATTTAGTAATGTGTGCAAGCTACACTGCAAATTTCTAGGATATATTTGGGTTTCTTTGCCTATATGCAAATATGATACAATGGTTTATTGAGGTCTGTATTGGCTTTGTGGTATTTACCAATAAGGCAACTATCTGGGATGTCTTCACAGATATGCACATTTGTGGTGACTCGGTTGTGCATTGATGTCTTTAGTGGTTTTGTATACTTGGAATATTATATTGTGATATTGTTCTGAAAATAGAGTAATCCATACTTAAATCATTAGATAGTAAAAAAGGCATATATTGGATTGAGTAAAAGATTTATATGCAAATATTTCGGCTGGCCGAACGCCTCGATTAATGCTTCGATAAAGGTTGGCGTTCGGCCAGCCGAAATATTGGCAAATAAATCTTTTACTCAATCCAATATATGCATTTTTACTATCTAATATTGTGATATATTTATCAATATATGCAACTTTTTCAAGGCAGTCTATTTTAATCCCTCCTTTATCATTTCCATATTCATCCACTGGGTGGGTTGTCAGTATGATGCTGTTTGTTACATTGGTTTACCATTATTGCCGAATTCTTTGGAGTTCCACTCATGGACAAAACTCAAGAAGGTATAAAGTCTTTGATGTCGCCGGTCGTCTATTTTTGTTAAGGAGACAAAGACAATTTTGTTCACACTTGGTTATATCGTGTATCTTCAATAAAGGTCACTGTAATATCTTTCAGAATTATTGTCTGAATCCCGATATACATGCTGAAAGGTAAAACTTCCTTAAGTTTTGTCCATGAGTGTATGTATGTATGTATGTATGTATATGTATGTATATATATATATATATATGTATGTATATATATATATATATATATATATATATATATATATATATATATATATATATATATATATGTGGTATAAATGTCGCTTTTCGATAACTACGACCCAGAATCGAATCCCTTAAGTAAACTTCCTTAAGTTTTGTCTCCATGAGTGTAGTTAGACTGAAGAAGAATCCCAAGATCTCTCGAAAGACTTCTACTTTTTATTTTATAAATCTTCAATCTACCCTCGCAATTCATACGTCGGTGTCATTTCCTTGGGAGGCGATACCTCTGATGATCTTTACATCATTAGCAACGTTTTTTAAAACTTTAACAAAAAATCCCCACTTTTTTTTTTTTTTTCATCTCCTCCCGCTCTTGCTGCGGTTTTTCCGTGTCATTTCTTGGAAACCTGTTTACAACCATTTCTGTAATGGTATCATCAGACAGTCTCGTCTGCCATTTTAGGGATGATGCGTTCTTTGTTTGTTTGTTCACTGTCCGTATGTGTCCCCCACATATGTGAGGATCATTTCCTGATTATCTTCTTTAATGTATAAACCTTGCACTTTTTTTTTGAAAACCGCTCAAAAATACTGTTTGAATGGTCACTCGAAATATGTGTGCATGTTTGGCAGCGTAATACAGTGGTACCTCGACATACGATTTTAATTCGTTCCGCAACCTTGCTCATATCTTGAATTACTCATATCTCGAAGCAAATTTCCCCATACAAAATTCCCATTTAAAATCACAGATTAATATCTTCAACCCTACCGAACCGAACTCGTATCTCGAATTTCGCTCGTAACTCAAAGCAAAAAATCACTTGCTCGTCGGCTCGTATCTCGAAAAACTCGTATGTTGGGGCGCTCGTATGTCGAGGTACCACTGTATTTAGAAAAGTTGCATATATTGGATTTACGATTATTTTAATTGTTTCAATATTTCGAGGGGCAACTCGCCTCTCTTTAGTTTCTATAAAGTATAAAATAAATAATATAAACAGCAGCAATGAACGTTTCTTTATTTGTACAAAGTACAAGCTTTCATATCTTTATAATCCTTCCACAGACATAGCTATAAGTTGAGAGAATGAGGATATATACAATATTATTTACATATATTTATTCATGGTGGTGATATTGATACTTATCCTAAACTAGCCGAATGACCCGGGCAACGCCCGTGTTTTACCCAATTGAATGTTATGATTCAAATACTATTTGTTACAATTATAAATTGGCGCCTTAAATAAATGCATATTTTAGTTAATAACTATAGCCTATGTGCTTTATCTGTCTATGTACTGTTGGCTTCCGTAGGCGTCTCTTACTGGGAAAAAGAAAGAGAGGATTCCATTTGGTTATTAACTAATATATGTATATATTTAAGGAGCGACCCGCTCCAACACAATAGTTACAGAAATGGGGGGGGGGGGGGGGCAAAGGTGGCGTGATCGTAGCCGACCAATAGGAGGGCGCCATTCCAAAAAAAAAAAAAGCAAACCGTGACAGAGGCCACGCATGACGCTCGTAACTGTATATAGAATACCCTATGATAATCATGGTGGGTAGTTAACCACCTCTTTTATGGCAAGTGCGCCACATAAGCCACGTGGAAAAGCCTTTCGACTTTTGCCTTTAAAGGTACCAGAGTCCTCTCGAGAACTATTGAAACGTAACAAAATTAATGTTTTTGTCATTATAAAACCTGTAGAAGGACGTCCGAAAGCTTGTGAATAAAGTTGTTATAAGATACTCCTCTTCTATCGTAGTTATATTTTGTTATTTTTATTCACAGAGTTTAATTTAGTCAATCTTCTCTTCTAATGATAATTTCTTGTTTAAGACTAATATTCACTTCCATCAATAATTGACAATATGACCCAGAATAAGTATATTGCTACGGCGTTTTATGGTTTCCACAAGTCCATATCTCAGAAGAAGGCCAAGTGACACTCACTCCTCACTTTCTTACTGCTACTCTTTTTGTGTTTTTTTTTCTTTTCTTCTGTATATATCGCTATTTCCTTTGTCTCACTGCTCTGTTCTTATGCATACCTCTGGTGAATCCTGTATAGGGTCAGTGACCCTGAATAAAGGCTTTTTGTTGTTGTTTAAGACTAATAGACTTCAATGTATAGAGTTATCCCCAAATAGTGAGTTAGGTTAGTTACAATTACAATTATTTTATTTCCAAAGCGCTATATCCCTCAAGAGATACTTGCGCCAAACAAGGAGAAAAGTTTATTTACATAAGTTATTTACATTATTCAATGCATGAAAACATTAGAGATCCAGATTTTGTAGAAAGTTATAGGTTACCTGACAAGTTTCTTCAATTTGATACCTGTGTCTCATCTGAATCTTTGAATGTGCTGTGTTAAGTCCGCAACGTTTCCGCGTGACGGGGTAAAAAATCCTACAGGAAAATTGCGTAAGGCGGAGGAAAAAAAAAAACATTTTCTTTTTAGATCTTTCCGATTCGCCTTCTTGTCTTAACGCCCGCAGATATCCTAAAAATAAAATATTATATCATCTATTTATTTATATATATAGAATTGTCGAAATTTTGTTGATTTGGAACTTTTCACTCTCAGCTCTGATAACAATGAAGAAAGAGAGAAATTAAGAATAATGATAATATATAACCTAAGATAATATATATATTACTAGCGGACGTACCCGGCTTCGCCCGGGTTTTACCCGAGTAAAGGTTTGTCTAACGAATCTCTCGATAAAGTGAACATTTTTTCCCGGTCCCTTGAAAAGTACTCGATAAGTTGAATAAAATCAATATTAATTGGTTCCCTCGGTAATTGGAAGTTAAAGGAATAGTATCTTGCCTTGGAATTGTATCATTATTCTTGTCTCAAATAAATTGCCGTGTCATCCTGAATTTTGTCTTTCCTAATTTTCCACATTACAAAATCATCGTATCATCATGATCATATTTAGAGCAGATTGTTGAATTATAACAGATAAATTAGAATATTTATCTTGATTATTTTAAAGCGAAAAGTTATTTCAAAAATTTTATTTGCTAGAAACCTTTCCAGTACTATACTGAATAACTTCCCAAAGTTTCATGGCGTTCCAATGAGTGGTTTGGTCAGGCATAAAGGACACACACACACACATACATTCATTTTTATATATATAGATAATACTATGCGGCGCTGAGTTTGTTTACACAAAAATGTAATGCCTTGATAAAGGTTTGGCGTTCAGCCAACCGAAATATTGGCAAAATAGATCTTTTATTAAATCCAATATATGCCTTTTTATTATCAAATGATAATATAGTGGCAACAATTATGTGTTGTATTGAGGGGGGGGGGGGGGGGGAAGACAACTGAAAGTTGCGCCATTTATCGGAATAAATATCAACTAATCGTTTGGTTTTTTTTTTAGTTATTCCAGAATATTGGCCGACTTTTGTGTTAATAAAACTTGGCACAAATCGCATCTTTATAAACTATACAAATATTGCTCCAAATACATTTGAAAATATGTAAATAGCTGTTTTCTTTTTTCAAATATATCACCTGCTATAGAAATCTGATCAGATTCCAAATAATGAATTAAAAAAAAATTATCCTTTACATTTTTTTAATGCGAGGTTTTAATACTGTGATAATAAAATTAAAATGGATTTTTATTTGTATAATCATTTTTATAAACGTAAAATAAAGAGTTAAAAATGACATTTTCCCCAGCTAAATATGTTAAAATTTACTATTTATTACAAAACACGTTATATTTACATAAGAGGATAGATATTTGCGCCTATTTTACACACACACACATATATATATGTATATATTTTTGAAAATAGAGCAATCCATAAATAAAATATTTAATTAAAAAGGCATATATTGGATCAAATCAATGATATTTTTATCCAATATATGCCTTTTTAATTAAATATGTATATATGTTACATTCTATACAAAAAAAATCGTCGTGTGTTAGAAAAATAATGTGTATTAAAATAATCATTTAAAATAATTCATTTTTTATATTAACCTCCTGATTAATTTCGTTGAAAAATAAATCATCAATACTTTTTAATTAAAAAGGCATATATTGGATCAAAATATCATTTATTTTACCAATATTTCAGTGATATTTTTGATCCAATATATGGCTTTTTAATTAAAGATTTATTTATGGATTGCTCTATTTAAAAAAATTAAATCATCAATGATTAACAAAAAAATAATATTTGACCAAGACAAACAAAGAGAGTGAGAAGGCAAATATTTCCAATTGCGAACATAATTGCATATGACACCACAGTGTGTCCAATAATAGAAACGTGTGAATTCCAAACTTTTGCGACGCTGCCGAGCTAAAGAAAGAATTCCTGCCAGGATTTGCCAAGTCAAACACCACATCTCTGAGGGATAAAGTTTTGGACAGTGACACATGGGTCTGTAGTCAAAAATAATAATAAGCTCACTGAATAAACATAATTAAGAACCATTTTTAACCCCCACGTTGTTTGCTAAACATCAGAAAAAAAAGGGAAAGAAAACTTACTTTTTCTGTAGTGTAAAAAAAAAAGAATTTTAGGGTTCTAGATATTTTCCCTCGTAAAATACAAATTTAGATAAATATATTTTCAATTATCCTTAGTACATATATATAGTACAAGCTATGATATTTATGGTTGGTAGTTAGCAACTGTTTATACTGTAGGTGTACCACATGTCTACTTATATGGAAAGCGCAGTTCAACTTTTGCACTTACAAGTGTGCCAGAGAGTCCTGTTTGGTTACTTGTACTTGCTGGTGGGGTTGGACTTCTGCAAGAATCGGGGAGCCATATTATAAGCAATTTTTTCTTCAGAATACTATCACTACCTTGAGATAACATGTTATGTAAAATTTAAACACAAAGCAATGAATGTATAGACATGTGTATTACTTACAGTACAAACTCACAACCCTCTACCCACCATGATTATCATATCAAGTACTATATGTGTAGACATGTGGTAAACTTACAGTAAAACCCATATACAAACTACTGTCTACCATGATTATCATGGCCTGATACTACATGTGTAGACATGTGGTGTACTTTCTCACAATCCACTACCCACCATGATTATCAATGACCTAGTACTACATTTATATACATGTAGTGTACTAACAGTTCAAGCTTTCACAACCCTCTACCCACCATGAATATCAATGACCAAGTACTACATGTATAGACATGTAGTGTACTAACAGTTCAAGCTTTCACAACCCTCTACCCACCATGAATATCAATGACCAAGTACTACATGTATAGACATGTAGTGTACTAACAGTTCAAGCTTTCACAACCCTCTACCCACCATGACCAAATACTACATGTGTAGTCATGTGGTGTATTTACAGTAAAAGCTATACATAACTACTGTCTACCACATTTACCAGGACTACATGTATAGACATGTAGTATAGTAAAAACCATACATGAACTACTGTCCACCATGATTATCATTGCACTAGCTATCCCCACCACGGTCCAAGTGAGGCGGTGAGTAAAGCCACCATCAAGGAGGGCCAATCGATTGGTGTGAAACCAACGTCAGGCTTCTCCCACTTGTGGAGCTTCCACGTCACCGGACGTCTAATACGTGGATTGGATGACTCCTTATTACGGTTCTCTTCTAATACGTGGATTGGATGATTCGTTATTACGGTTCTCTTCTAATACGTGGATTGGATGCCACCAAGTCTTATTATTGTTGGACATTCCATATAGCATTAATCGACATTGCGCACCTTGTGTGTGTGTCCCTATTTAGAATTACCCGAGAATAAATCGTAATTGCTATCTCAATATACAGAATCCTACATAGGACCACACTGTTGGTTCGCCATATATTGTCTTACACATAACACAAAAGCCATCATTACGACATGTATATATATAACCTTTATTAAGTCATTAAGTCTTATATCCATATTATTCCTGAAATATACATCAATGATTGAAAAATAGAGGGAAAGAATAGACACTCATGGACAAAACTTGGGAAAGTGAAAAATCTTTGATGTCGACGGTCGTCTGCTTTTTTTTTTCTTATGGAAACAGAGGCAATTTTGTTTACACTTGGTTATCTCGTGTGTCTTCACAATAAAGGTCACTGTAATATCTTTCAAAGTTATTGTCTGAATCCCGATATACATGCTGAAAGGTACAACGTCCTTAAGTTTGTAAAAAGGTTAATAAAGGTTTGTAAAAAGGTTAATAAAGTCTTCAACTTATTCAAATTAAAGACTTCAAAATTCAACCTACTCTTATATTGAATTCTCTATTCTATCCATAGGTTATAGGTATTCTGGTTTATTATTAAGACATTTAGTCATATACACTCTTGGACAAAACTTAAGGAAGTTGTATCTTTTACCATGTATATCGGGATTCAGACAATAACTCTGAAAGATATTACAGTGACCTTTATTGAAAACACACGAGATAACCAAGTGTGAACAACCTCTGTCTCCTTCAAAAAAATAGACGACCGGCGATATAAAAGACTTTCCACTTCCTTTTGTCAATGAGTGTATATATGGGGAGCTATAATTATTTAGATATAGTATTATATGCATATATGTTATAGATATTCTGATGTACTTTTTATATGCAAATTAAAATTGAAGTTGTAGATAGGAGCAAGAGTGGAGAGGGGGAGGGGGGTGGATATGGAATGTACACGTTATAAAAACGTTGATACAACACGGATGTTATGTAGGATATGTAGGGATATAACGTGGAGTAACGTGAGTTGACGTGGAAGCTGTAGATGGAGAACGTTGGCGCTGAAATTTCCAAGAAGCAGGACAGACATCTTTATCGATCCGGTACCCCGAGCTATCTAGCCGGCGCCACAACCGTATCACCACCGGCTTGTTTGCCTAACACCTGCTCCTCGAGAATATATATACTAGCCGAATGACCCGGGCAACGCGCCCGTGTTTTACCCCCGATTGAATGTTTTTATTCAAATACTATTTGTTACAATTATAAATTGGCGCCTTAAATAAATGCATATATTAGTTAATAACTATAGCCTATGTGCTTTATCTGTCTATGTACTGTTGGCTTCCGTAGGCGTCTCATACTGGGAAAAAGAAAGAGAGGATTCCATTTAGTTATTAACTAATATATGCATTTATTTAAGGAGCGACCCGCTCCAACACAATAGTTACAAAAAGCGAGTGGGGGGGGGGGGCAAAGGTGGCGTGATCGTAGCCAACCAATAGGAGAGCGCCATTTCAAAAAAAAAAAGCAAACGGTGACAGAGATGAAGAATTAAGAACGCATGACGCTCGTAACTGTATATAGAATATACTCCGTTATTACGGTCTCTTCATAACCTTTCTCCTTCTATTTAAATATCTGTAAAGAAAGATGGATATGTCTCGTTTTTTGTCGCCTCCCGTCACTTGTTTGTAACACTTTTTTAATATGGTCTAAACCCCGTTATTACGGTGCCTTTTTACCATGACGTTTAAAACCCCGTTGATATGGTCTGTTCATACAACCACCTTTGTCCTTCCATCTAAATATACGTAAAGAAAGAAGGATATCTCGTTTTTAGTCGACCATCACTTGTTGATAAAACTTTTAACATGGTCTAATATGGTTTTTTTCTTCTATGCTAGTATCCTTTAGTTGTTTACAACCACCATTTACCTGCTCTCAACCTCGTTATTACGGTCTCTTATACCCTGACGTCTGACTTTGAACCAGACCTCTTTAAAACAAGATATTTGGTAAACATATAACAATATAACAAGCTTTTTTTAAAATGAAAAATAGACACTTCTGCCAGAGTATATCTGGTAAACATAGATCAATAACAAGCTATCTAGACTCAACTAATAAAGCCATTAAAACACGCATTTTATCTCTTACTGCCATTTGATTTAAAAAAAAATCCACTCTTTAATGGTTTCATTTCTTGAACAAGATATCTGTAAGTTCCCCGCTTGTTGATATATCAATTCTTCTTTTAATTCGATATGTTGACACCCTTTATTACGGTCCCGTTCTGACTGTCTTTGAATTAGACATCTTTAAAACCAGATTTCTGTGTTAACCTTCCCCATCTTGTTTATATATCAATTCTTCCTTTAATACGCTATGCTGACACCCATTTATTACGGTCCACTTTTGACTGAATTAGACATCTTTAGATTTCTGTGTTAGCCTTTACTTTGGCTGATATATTTAATTCAGTATGCGGACACCCCTTTATTACGGTCCTGCTCTGACTACGATATCTGTCTAGGTTAATCTACACTATTGCTGATAAATCAATTCCTTCAATTCGCTATGCATATACCCCGTTATTACGGTCTGCTCTGTCTTTGAATTACACGTCTTTAAAACATGGTATCTGTGTTAACCTTTTCTCCTCTTGGTGATAAATCAATTCCTTCAATTCGCTATGCATACACCCCGTTATTACGGTCTGCTCTGTCTATGAATTCACGTCTTTAAAGCAAGGTATCTGTTTTAGCCTTTTCTCCTCTTGGTGATAATGCAATACCTTTAATTCGCTATGTATACACCCCGTTATTACGGTCTGCTCTGTCTTTGAATTACACGTCTTTAAAACATGGTATGTGTTAGCCTTTTCTCCTCTTGGTTATAAATCAATTCCTTTAATTCGCTATGCATATACCCCGTTATTACGGTCAGCTCTGTCTTTGAATTCGACGTTTTTAAAACAAGATATCTGTGTTAACCTTTTCTCCTCTTGGTTATAAATCAATACCTTTAATTCGCTATGTATACACACCGTTATTACGGTCCCCTCCTATTTTGACTTCTGTCTTTCAACCAAAACAAGATGCTAGAATTTCATTCGTTGTTTTACCGCTTTTATAATGGGGGATATTTTCCTAATCATATTTCTGTGTACATGAAAAACTTTGTTATTTGCCCACTATGGGAGAGCTATTTCTCTGTGACAAAAATGTAATTAAGAATGTATTATAAAAAAGTAAGGGAACCTAGAAGGAGACATTCTTTTAATTAAGATGTTTACGTCTCACCTAATTAATTAAGATTAATTAGCAGTGTTAACCACGGGATACTCAACTCGTGCGTGTAATTACGTTGGGTTAGGTAAACAACAAGACTGGTGGCTTAGATTGAGTTAGTGATGGTGGTGGTATATAGACTTTGATTTGCATAATGAGGTTTTACATATATCCCCACTCATGGACAAAACTTAAGGAAGTTGTACCTTTCAGCATGTATATCGGGATTCTCAGACAATAATTCTAAAAGATATTATAGTGACCTTTATTGAAGACACACGAGATAACCAATTGTGAACAACCTCTGTCTCCTTCAAAAAACAGACGACCGGCGAAATCGAAGACTTTCCACTTCTCAAGTTTTGTCCATGAGTGTATTTAAAGATATTTATAATTGAAAAGAAAGAGAGAAATGCCTTTTTTTTTTTTCAAACTTATATTTTGTTATGTCTTAAACCTATTCCTATATATAAAATAATGTTACCGTGTTTTCTCTATGAGGAATATATATGTTTGAAAAAAAAAAACAGTCTTTGTTGTATCAATTCCAGCTTCTTACCCACCCATTGTCCAAACAGAGGAGGGGACTTTTAGGCCTAATGATTTAGGCCAATATTGATGGTCGGGGGATAGCTGACGGTATAATTGTATTGTTTCCTACGTTGCATATATCCCCCTTAGTATGCAACTTTCTCTTTATTATATTCAAATAAAACTTGGAATATTTGTCCCACATGCGACGAAATTTTTTTATCAAGGATAATCTATAACTATTGATATATTAAAAGAGAATTACACTCATGGACAAAATTTATGGAAGTGGAAAGTCTTTGATGTCGACAGTCGTCTATATATATATATTTTTTTTGAAGGATACTGAGGCAATTTTGTTCACAATTGTTTATCTCGTATGTCTTCAATAAAGGTCACTGTTATTCAGAGCTATTGTCTGAATCCCGATATACATGGTAAAAGAGGTATAACTTTCTTAAGTTTTGTCCATTAGTGTGTTTTCTTACTCCCCATATAAAACTTACCATTACAGAATAAATATTCCAAACGTCAAATCTCTATAAGACAAATATTTTAAAAATCCTAATAACAATATTATAAATTTTGAAAATAGAGCAATCCATAGATACATCTTTAATTAAAAAGGCATATATTGGATCAAAATATCATTTATTTTACCAATATTTCAGTTGGCTGAACGCCAACCTTTATCAAGGTATTATAACATTTTAAAGTATGTCAACAACAAACTCAGCGCCACATAACGTCAACAGCATTAAGAGAGAGAGAGAGAGTTTTTTGAAATATTCTGTTATATTCTTATAATATTGATCCAATATTATAAATGTGTGACTACAGCCTTTCTCTAAGAAATAAAATTTGTTTTTAAAAAAAATGTACAAAACAGGATTGCAAAAACGTTTTTAGCGTCAATAACAACAACAAAAAGAAGAAATTCCTAAATTCGAATCGACGTTCATATATTTTTAATAGTGTACTTCGTTTCTCGTTTCAAAAAATTGTGGCTCTTTAAAAACTTTGAAATTTTATAAATTTTAATTTTTGACTCCTCCGACTCAAATATTTGCCGACTCCTGCTCTAGGTAAATCAATATCTTCCAGGATATATCCTTCCAATCTAAACTATCCAAATATATAAATTTAATAAACTGGCGAAACCGCTGGGAGGGTTCACCACTGATGAGCCATCCCATTAATTTTTTTCGATTGCAGTAAGGGCAGTAGAATTTTTTTTTTATTTTTAAAAAGAATCATACGCGCCTATAATAGTTTCAAATATTTTGAAAATAGAGCAATCCATAAATAAATCTTTAATTAAAAAGGCATATATTGGATCAAAATATCATTTATTTTACCAATATTTCAGTTGGCTGAATGCCAACCTTTATCAACTGAGATATTGGTAAAATAAATGATATGTTGATCCAATATATGCCTTTTTAATTAAAGTTTCAAATAAAGTATGTAAAAAAATATTTAAAAAGACATTTAGGACTGAGGAAGGTTTAAAATATCCTTGATATGGGCTAAATATTATAAAATCTTTTATATGGTCTTAAAAAACGGTTTGAAATCTCTTAATATGGTCTAAAATCAGTTTAAAATCTCAATGGTCTCAATATGGAACATCGAATATGTTTAAATTATTAGACACAGTTTGTTTATAAATATAAGAAAGAAGTTTTGACTTTGACTTTTTTTGACAATTTAAACAATTTTATTGATTCTTTCAATCAAATTTTACAAAGGTGGAAAAATAAAAGAGTAAAAGGGCATATAAAGTGTAGGGGAATATATATATATTTTTTTTCAGGATGCCTTAATGACCTGCTTGCACCACACTGATGAGGGCCAACAGCCCCGAAACGCGTCCGTGTGGTTAGCTTTTCTTGATTAATCAAGAAAGGGTATTTTGCCAATTCTGGAATAATTAAAAATCAACGAGAATAGTTGATATTTATTCCGATAGATGGCGCATAAGGAGATGCCTTTTTCTTAATTTATGCACCTTATCCCAGTACAATATCACATTTGTACTATTTTTTCACAATATATATATAGTTGTGTACAAATGTCTTCAGCAAGGAAGGCTTCCCCACCTTGAGAGAGTCCTCCTCCAGACTTGAAGATGTTGAGTTCCCCTCTGTGTGAATCATACTACTGGAGAAGTAGAGCGAGCCTGCAACGCGACCAATCAATGCAGATGGCGTGTTCTTCACAAATCACTCAAAATGGAGGTTTTTTACCCGTAGATCCTTCTTGGTAACGCCAAATTGATAAAATTGATTGGTTTTTACTACGTTCAATATTTTATCAATAGGTTTTATATTTATTTATATTTTATGGTTAATCATTTTGTGCGCGCTTTTTTATAAATAACGTTTTTTTTTTTGTATCATTTAATGGTTCGGGTTTTTTTTTTCTACATGTTATTGATTTGTTCTGAAATGTTGATGAAATATGTGTTGTCGTTGTGTCCAATGAAGAATTTCATATGTCTTCGGTGTATCTTTATCACGGCAGTCGCAATGTTCTATGTGGTTTAAATCTTATGTTTTGAATTTCTTTAATATGGTCTCAATATTGTAAATATCTTTAATATGGTCTTAAAACCGGTTTAAAATCTCCTTAATATGGGCTAAATCTTGTAAAATATTTTAAAATATCTTTAATATGGTCTTAAAACTGGTTTGAAATCTCTTTAATATGGTCTAAATATTGTAAAATATCTTTAATATGGTCTTAAAAACGGCTTAAAATCTCTTTAATATGGTCTAAATCTTTATAAACACGGTTTAAAAGTTCTTTAATATGGAAGGAATTGTGAAAGGAAATGTAAAAAACAACTAATCGAATTTAGAACTTGCTTATCCCTTTACTGACCCCTTAGCTATTTCTGCCTACCTATATATATACACTCATGGACCAAACTTAAGGAAAGTCATGGAAAATATTTGATCTCGCCGGTCGTCTCTAAGGAGACAGAGATTGTTCACACTTGGTTATCTCGTGTGCATTCAATAAAGGTCACTGTAATATCTCTTAGGATTATTGTCTTAATCCCGATATACATTCTAAAAGGTACAACTTCCTTATGTTTTGTTTATGAATGTATAATGTTTCTATGTGGAAGATCCCAAATTGTATGGATTATGGTATGGATATCGAGAGAATACTTAAGACATATGAATAAGGTTCTAATATGTACAGAAACTGACAATATGTACATATGTCAGTATGCATAGGGCGATATGGTGCATATAAGGTGGGATTATGCGAATAAAGCGACACTGTTTATAAAAAATGCCATTATGCACATAAGGTGACAATGTGTGCATAATAGCCACTTTGCATATTGGGCCATATAGTGCACATAAGGTGAGATTATGCAAAAAAAAAAGGACACTGTGTATGCAAAATGCCAATATCCACATGAGGTGATAATGTGTGCATAATAATCACTTTGCACCAGATAGAGATATGGTGCACATAAGGTCTGATTTTGCAAAAAAAAAAAGGCGACAATGTTTATGTAAAATGTCATTATGCACATAAGGTTCCATTATATACATATGTGCATAAAATGTCATTGTGCACGTAAGGTGAGATTATGCACATACGGCGATATGCTGAACATAAGACTACGCGAATAAGTCGAAATGTGTTCACATGGCATTATGCACATAAGGCCAGAACGTAAGATGACAATTTGAGCATGTGACGACACACCGCTGCTGGTGGTGGCGGACAGACGGCTGTTGACCCCGTTTTGTCGCCTTCCTGGTCCCGCCCTCTCTCCTTGACGCTTCCTCTCTTCTCTTGGTTACTCCTGGTTGTTACTGGCTCTCCTGCCTCGTTACTGTCTTTTCTGTTACCTTGTTGCCGTCTTTTCTGTTCCCTTGTTGCCGTCTTTTCTGTTACCTTGTTGCCATCTTTTCTGTTCCCTTGTTGCCGTCTTTTCTGTTCCCTTGTTTTCCCGTATTTTCTGTTCCCTTGTTTTCCCCGTATTTTCTGTTCCATTGTTGCTGTCTTTTCTGTTCCCTTGTTACCGTATTTTTTGTTCTCTTGTTTTCCCGTATTTTCTGTTCCCTTGTTGCTGTCTTTTCTGTTCCCTTGTTGCCGTCTTTTCTGTTCCCTTGTTGCCGTCTTTTCTGTTACCTTGTTACCGTCTTTTCTGTTCCCTTGTTTTCCCGTATTTTCTGTTCCCTTGTTGCTGTCTTTTCTGTTCCCTTGTTGCCGTCTTTTCTGTTACCTTGTTACCGTCTTTTCTGTTCCCTTGTTGCTGTCTTTTCTGTTACCTTGTTGCCGTCTTTTCTGTTACCTTGTTACCGTCTTTTCTGTTCCCTTGTTTTCCCGTATTTTCTGTTCCCTTGTTGCTGTCTTTTCTGTTCCCTTGTTGCTGTCTTTTCTGTTCCCTTGTTGCCGTCTTTTCTGTTACCTTGTTACCGTCTTTTCTGTTCCCTTGTTTTCCCGTATTTTCTGTTCCATTGTTACTGTCTTTTCTGTTACCTTGTTACCGTCTTTTCTGTTCCCTTGTTTTCCCGTATTTTCTGTTCCCTTGTTGCTGTCTTTTCTGTTCCCTTGTTGCCGTCTTTTCTGTTCCCTTGTTGCCGTCTTTTCTGTTACCTTGTTACCGTCTTTTCTGTTCCCTTGTTTTTCCCGTATTTTCTGTTCCATTGTTACTGTCTTTTCTGTTCCCTTGTTTTTCCCGTATTTTCTGTTACCTTGTTACCGTCTTTTCTGTTCCCTTGTTTTTCCCGTATTTTCTGTTCCATTGTTACTGTCTTTTCTGTTCCCTTGTTTTTCCCGTATTTTCTGTTACCTTGTTACCGTTTTTTCTGTTCCCTTGTTTTTCCCGTATTTTCTGTTCCATTGTTACTGTCTTTTCTGTTCCCTTGTTTTTCCCGTATTTTCTGTTCCCTTGTTTTTCCCGTATTTTCTGTTCCCTTGTTACTGTCTTTTCTGTTCCCATGTTTTCCCGTTTTTTCTGTTACCTTGTTACCGTCTTTTCTGTTCCCTTGTTTTTCCCGTATTTTCTGTTCCCTTGTTACTGTCTTTTCTGTTCCCTTGTTTTCCCGTATTTTCTGTTCCCTTGTTTTCCCGTATTTTCTCTTCCCTTGTTGCCGTATTTTCTGTTCCCTTGTTGCTATATTTTCTGTCGTTTTTTTGGCGACTTTTCTGTCACCTTGTTACCGCATAGAAAAATCACACACAAAAGCCTTTATTAAGACGCATAGAAAAATCTACCTCCCCATGTTTCTTATCCCCTTTTAATAAATTATTATCCTAAGTATATACGTGATTAAAGCCATGTTAGATACTTATCGACTGCTTTAACTGTAAGTGCGTCACATATCTACACATATGGAAAGCACAATTCGACTTTGGAATTTATAAATGTACCAAATTTCCGTTTGGTTACTTATACTTACTGGTAAGATTGGTCATTTACAAGAATCGGGGACCCTTTGAAGCTATTTTTTATTCAAAAAAAAAAGTGTCCAATACGAGATTTGATCCCAGGTCGAGGTTACAAAAAATGACGTTTTACACCACTCGTCTATCGATTCTCCTCCCATTTACTGCCATAAATCTTCTATAATATCTTATCAGCCAGTCAACCAGCCCTGTTTACATGTTAATTGATCTATTTTATCATTCACTATACTGTGATTGTATTTATACCACTTCTTTTAAATAGAATTAATATACAATAACAACAACAAAAGCCTTTATTTAGGGTCACTGACCCTATACAGGATTTACCAGAGGTATGCATAAGAACAAAGCAGTGAGACAGAAGAAACAACGATATAAACAGGAGAAAAAGAAAAAAAAAACAAGAAAGAGGGAAGCAAGAAAAACAACACAAAAAGAGTAGCAGTAAGAAAGTGAGGAGTGAGTGTCACTTGGCCTTCTAATAGAATTAATATAAAGAAATGATATAGTAAGAAATTTATTTTCCTCCAATTTTCCTAAACAAATATATTTATTTGCTTGATTGTCTTAATTAAGTTTTCCTGTATATAAATTTCATATTATACCATTATATAGGATTAGCTTTAAAAATAATAATAACATTGCTTATATTACTGGTACTATTATTCCTGTATGTATCCAAAATTTCTGTACTTGGAGAATCTGTATAAGACTAAAAGGTCTTAATAAAGCCTTTTGTTGTTGCTGTATATATGAAAGCACGAATGTTTCTTTGGCACATAAAACAAACTTCTACTATCTTTTTACTGCGATGAAAAAATATATTGAGAGAGCTTGGCTCATCAGTAGTCTTCTTCTTCTTTCTTATCTCCACACAATCATATTACGGTATCAAGCTTGTAAAGTTGACAGCCATCATAATTGGGTGAAGTAGAATGCGTCTGCCTTTGTCATTAAGACTGGGAGCACTACTCAGTGGCAGGCCGACTTAGCTCCGAATGAAATGGCCGCCTCTGACATGAGGAACAGATGCCATGTGCAGCCGCTCCTAACATGGAGTACAAACGCTGCTTATCCTGTATCCCTGGATTAGGAGCCCTTACAGGGTACTATCAGCCGGGCCAGCTGAACCCAAGTTTTTTTAGTGAGCTTGTTACTGCTCCTCCTCCTCCTTTTTCATCCGGGTTTGGGACCGGCAAAAGCTGAGTTTCATCAATAGTGAACCCTTCCAGCGGTTTCGCGGTATATCCATAGTTTACTTGAATACCATTTCTAAGATTCCACTCTCTTTCACTCTAAGATTTCTCTTCTTTAAGAATTTTGCTTATTTTAAAGTGCAAGTGTCCCTAGGGGGACATAGCGCTCTAAGTCGAAATAATAATTTAAAAAATAATCCATCCTTCAGTGTAGTATATATAAGCAGAATCGTCCAATACAATATTAGAGCTCTGAGAAGCGGTCTGGTAGATTAAATTGGCGAAACCGCTGGGAGGGTTCACCACAGATGAGCCAAGTCCTCTCAATATTTTTTGCATCGCGGTAAGGATACTTCTACTGTCCTTACTGCGATGAAAAAAATGTATTGGGAGGGCTTAGCTCATCAGTGGTGAACCCTCCCAGCGGTTTCTCCAATTTAATCTACCAGACCGCTTCTCAGAGCTCTAATATTGTATTGGATGATTCTGCTTATATACGCAGCACTGAAGAATGGAATCTCAGATATGGTTTTCAAGAAAACTATGGACATAAGGATAGTATGTTTTATGTGTAACACTCATGCTTTGATGCTTCATTTCACAGCAACAACAAAAAGCTTTATTAAGACCTTTTAGTCTTATACAGATTCTCCAAGCACACAGGATACATACAGGAGTAATAGTACCAGTAATCGTTTTGAAAATAGAGCAATCCATAAATAAATCTTTAATTAAAAAGGCATATATTAGATCAAAATATCATTTATTTTACCAATATTTCAGTTAGCTGAACGCCAACCTTTATCAAGGTATTATAATATTTTAAAGTGCGTATTATTAAAGTACCAGTAATATAAACAATGTTATTATTATTTTTAAAGCTGATCATATATAAAGGTAATATGAAATTTATATACAGGAAAACTTAATTAAGATAATCAAGTTAATAAATAGATTACTTTGGGTGATTTGGAGAGGAAAAGAAATTCCTTATATCTGAATTTACCACGGAGTCTCTGCAAATGAAACAAAAAAAAAGTAAAAGTTAATCATATTTGATATTAATAATGAAATTTATAGACAAAAGAAAACCTAATTAAGACTCATTTATTATATATAGATGATGTGTTATTGCCTCTCTTATGATTAAACGATATGGAGTAGTGTTATAATATTTGCATATCTCACCTCTCTTATGCAAATAAGATCGTATTTCTATATCCTAAATTATATCAGTTTATTTATTTCAACACACAAAACGCGATATCCCGACTAGGGATAATTGCGTTAATTTACATTTTTTAAAAACAGAAACAGTTATAAACATATTATACAAGAAAAAGTAATTAAAAATAAAAAGAGAAACAATAATATATATATTAGGAACCTGAACCTTTCAGGTTAGAAAGATAATCACAAATATATTTACAAAAAATATTTAAATCTATGATAATTCTCTCTGCTATTTACAAATTGTGTGATATAGATTTACAACATTATTTACTGTCTGTTGTCTAGCGGTGAAGAAGAGTGGACATTCCAGCAGTAGGTGTCTTGAGTCCTGGAATTCGTTGCCACAATGACAGCTAATATCAGTTAATATGAGCTAGCTTGAAAATTTCGTGCTAGAGATTTCCTATCGGACTCTGTCTACCAGGCAAGTCAGTCGAATTTATCTTATCCGGAATTTGATAACAGAAGATATAGTCATGGTTCGTCTGCTGTTGAAATTTGACCATTTTTCGTCTCTCATTCCTATATGAAAAAAAAAAAAAAAACTTAAAATATTCAAATATTCCCCTTGTGTACCATTGACATTGGTCAATAAATTGCTTTGAAATCCCCTCGCTTTTTTTTCCCGCCTTTTTTTTTTAGCTTTTAAAATTTTCGTCTGCTTTTTTTTTTTTTTAAATGCGTCTGCCCTTTTTAAAATAAAGTCGTCTCTGCCTTATATATAAAACTACCTTTTAACTTTTTTTTCTGCTTTTTTTCATTTTCTTTTTAAATCTTCAGCATTCCTGCGTGTCTGGAACGAGCTTTGGAAAAAAAAATTGAGGAAAATTTGGGTCGAGTGCGTGAATTTTTTTTTTTTTCGTTCAACCCCAAGTGTTCTTCTTCTTTGTTTTTTTATAAGAGCATTTTTTACTTGTACTCTGTGACGCCCGGCAAGGTTGCCGATTTGGTCTGCCGCCTTCTAGACAATAACCTTGTTTTTTTTTTTTTTTTTTCCGAGCAGACGAATGCCAGCCAGCCTTCGGTAGAAGATTTTCTGACATCCAGCGCCATCTTTTAGCTCATTCCATTCATTTGTTGACAAGCATCTGTTGGGTTTCTTGTGTTTCCTTATTAGATCTTCCTTAATGTTTTTTTTTAATCTCGTAAACTAACGCTTTATAAATCTCATAAAAAATACAGATAAAAAAAACATTTATAATATCACATTTTTAAATATATTATTATTCTTTTATATTGAAAATAGAGCAATCCATAAATAAATATTTAAATAAAAAGGCATATATTGGATCAAAATATCATTTATTTTACCAATATTTCAGTTGGCTGAACGCCAACCTTTATCAAGGTATTATAACATATTTAATGTGTGTCAACAACAAACTCAGCGCCACATAACGTCAACAGCATTAGGTTTTTAAAATATTTGTTATATTCAATGGGGAGAAAAAAATTGATTATAACACCTTGATAAAGGTTGGCGTTCAGCCAACTGAAATATTGGTAAAATAAATTATATTTTGATCCAATATATGTCTTTTTAATTAAAGATTCTTTTATGTATATTCCAATCTAATAAATATACTATTGCACTTATATTTATGCACACCAATTTTTAATATTATAATTATCTAAGAGACACAATTTATTATATATTTATTTTTACGTAAAAAATTAAGAAAGACCAAAATAAAACAGCAATTTTATTTAAGGCAAGAGCTAATTATAAATTTATAAAATACCAGAGTCGCAATGAAGTAAGTTACAGAGTAGAAAAATATAAATATCAAAATTAATAATCTATTCATAAAATAATTAATTATCACAAGTCTATTTTCCCGCGCTTTTTTTTTAATCGTGTGCTCCTAAATTCACAATATATCGTATATTAATTTTCACTTAAAATTTATTACTTTTTTTTTTGTAAATTATCGTTAATGAAATATATATTTCATAAATTATTTTGGGAATAAAATTAATTATTATCATGTAATTATTATATATTATTCTTTACATTTTTAAAAAATTTTAAAAATGGCATTTTATAACTTCGCATACAAACACATACATACATTTGATGTTTTAAATTAATATTTTAAATATATATCAGTATTCCGACTTTTTTTTTTATTATCTACATTCGACGTATAAAAAATAACTCCTATTTTAAAGATTATTTCTTTTATTTTATGCGACATAATGTCGTTTCTTGTTATCCATGGAAGAATATATGGCTACAAATTTAAAATTCTTATTCCTTTTCTTTCTCTTCAATTCTATGAACTCTTTATAATTTTAAATTTCTGACAGGTCACAATGTCAACCATCTTTGTTCCTTTTTTTATTATCTGTTGGTTGAGAATTGGGTTCTTTTTTTTATTATTATTATTATTATATCTCGATTTTTATATGTCTTATACTTTTTATTTTTCTCAATATTTCAGATAAAGTTGTTTGTAATATTTGAAAAACTTGTGATATACTTCAGATTTAAGTATTTTGCGTTTCAATATTTGTTGTAGATATTTAGATCCCCCCCCCCCCCCCCCACCAGCGAGTGCAAGTAACCAACGGGGCTCTGGCACATTTGTAAGTGCAAAGTCGAACTGCTTTTCACATGTGTAGACATGTGGTGCTCTTACAGTAAAAAAACAGTCGCTAACTACCCACCATGATTATCGTGGCCTGTATCACGTGTACTAGGGATAAGCAAAAAAATATATATATATTTAGAAGTTAATTTTACAGAATCATCATTATCAAAGCATTGTTACAGATTTTTACATTTAATGTTCACGAATTTGATTTTAATTTCAGTATTTTGACAATACCTCTTTGTGGAATATAGATTTAGCGAAAAATATGAAAGAATTACAAAAATATATTGCAGTATTTAGACCGTTTAAAAAAAAATGTTTGTCGTGTTTAAATTTTTTTTTTTTAATTCAAATGTATAATGGATACATTTATTATTTAATAAAATATGTACAAGCGCATATTTCTGAAATATAATTACTGTAAAAGCTCCCAAACTTGTGTATGCATGCAAATATCCAAGACGGATATCGCGTGCTTTGTAAATGATAATAAATAAATAAAAAAAAATCGAAGAGAATAGTATTCAAATAAACGTAATTTCAATTCACCATTATCTTTTTTTTAAGGCAAAAGAAAATTTTGTGGTATTGTGGTATCGTCAGTGAATAATAAAAATAAAATTTGACCATGGACATATAATAATTGCTCTTTATACCGCCGGAATTGTGAACGGGGCTCAAAAATCATTTGTTTTTTAATTAGTAGCCCCGTAAATAAAGATAGTTTCTCGGAATTGTGAATAGATTTAAAAAAATAATAATTTTCATATTATATTCATAAAGAATTATTTATCTGTGAAGGCTATTCTCGCCATTCTGATATCAGATTTTCTCCATTAGATTATTAAAATACCTAAGTTGTTATTTCAATGTTTTCCTTCCAGTTTTTTTTTTTTATATGAAGGATTCACATATTTATGCCTTAGGTTCAAATATTCGAAGAAAAATCCCATCACTATACTAAGCACCAACATTATCATATATTTTGTGGAATATCGAAATATTTTAGATAGATGTTTTTCAAAGTTTCTTTCTAGATTAACCCATTAGATGTTTTTTTTTTTACAGCTTAACTTTTAACTTATACAAGCTGGCATTTTTCCTGACAAGCTGGCATCAGGTCGCTTGATTATTTATTAAAATATCACAAAGGAGAAAAACGAAATGAATATTTAGAAATTCATTTACTCTTGTCCAACTTTATAGACCTCTATCTCGGGTTTCCAAAATTAATTAATCAAAATTCTAGAAAAGTTACTGACACATATACAAACTTAAGACCTATTGATAACATCTTCAAGCCATTGAAATCAAAGAAATCTCGTAGGAAATTTCTCTAGATAGAAAAATTTCAATTCTATAAATTGCATAAATGTATTACATACTCTCTCCCATAACCTATTTACATATTGGTATCCTTACAAACACTCTCACCAAAATTTTCTTCTAAAAAAGAAAAAAGCAGACCACCCACGTCGCTAAAGAAGAAAAACATTTAGAAAGAAGGCGATCATAAACATATCCACGCTCACTGATTAAAAAAAAAATCAAATTTGGTAACACTGTCCAATTAGCTCCTTATAAAAAAAACAACCAAACGATAAGTAAGGAGGATCTTCTGCCTGCTAACAAACTGCGAATGACGACTTCCAAACATTCTTCTGCCCCGTATTTTATGTTTTTAACCCTCCCTCTTTTCTTTCTAGTGCCATCTTTAAAAATACATCATCTTTTTCATTCCTTTCTCTGGAAAAAAGTTTGTTTATAAAGTATCTAAACATACATTGTGTTCTTTCTTTGACAGGGGAAAACTTTCTATAACGAAAAATTGAATGGAACGAGCAATATATTTTTTCATCGCAGTAAGGGCAGTAGAAGTTTGTATTATGTATAAAAGAAACATTCGTGCTTTTAAATCCTTTCATTTTATAGTGTTCTATATAAATATAAAGGTCACCTCTCCCGTCAAAATAGATGTCAGAAATCTATTTTAATGTTAGGCCTAACCTTTTTCATTAGTTTTTTTTTTTGCTCATCCCTAGTACACGTGGTAAAGGCCATGATAATCATGGTGGGTAGAAGTATAGGCGACTCCTTATACTGTAAGTGCACCACATGTCTACACATGTGAAAACCGCAGTTCAACTTTGCATATTAGTAAGCCATCAAAATGATGTGTGTACAAGCTAACAAAATGTCGTGAGTTGGCAGATGAAGAATTGAGAGAGAGAGCTATCTGAAGGCCGCAGATTTCCTGTGGAATACTTCCATAAAAGGAATTGGTGATGATAAGAGAGCGGTGATATCTTGAAACATAATTTACTTATCTCTCTCTGTGTTACTTGCTCCTTTGATAAGACTTGTGACGATTTAGATCGGTTGAAAAGAGGGCCACCATTATCTCTTATGCAAATCTAAGGCAAAAACCAACATCAACCTGTATATCATGCTTTCGTGCTGTGTTATTCGTCAGTACAAATATTCTATATATAGCTACATCAACTAATTATTAATTTAGTTCCTGATGTTTCAGTAACTCGCTGTTATTCACATGGAGAATGATCATTTTCTATACATATATACATATTATGTACACGATTTTATAAAATACAGCATTACGTAAACTGTACATATTGATTAATATATAAGACAATTGACAATTTAAACAATTTTATTGATTCTTTCAATCAAATTTTACAAAGGTGGAAAAATAAAAGAGTAAAAGGGCATATAAAGTGTAGGGGAATATATATACAAATATCTTCAGCAAGGAAGGTTTCCCCACCTTGAGAGAGTCCAGACAAGGAGGGGGTCTTCTTGTACACTCCTCAGTTCCACACCGAGGAAGTACCAATAGATGGGCGTCTTGGCAGACGCCAGGATGGCCAGGGCGTCATCGTCTAGGCCATGCCTGAAGACCCAGCCCTGCAGGTAATATATAAGGGCTTAAATATATTCAGATACCTGACACATATATTTTAGGAAACCGTATATATATATAAGTATAAAATTGTATCCAAAATAATCATTCCCCTGAGGAAAGTACAGCGAGTCACTGACACATCGGTTAATATGCAAAAAAAAAAAAAAAAAAAAACTGGTTGATTTTTCTAAACAAACTTCAAACCGACAAATAATCTTCAAATAATATTCTATACTATTTCAGGTGGGTCATTCCTAAGATTGGTGTGACTCCTTAAATCAGGATCCTTTAAGATGATCAATATATTGTCTGGTGGTAAGACTTAGTTGTCTTGGTTCATCATTGAGGATTTTCGTTAGAAAAATAATGTGATGGGGGAAATCCTTGCCTTCCGCATCCATTATTAACCGTGGACCTAAGAGTAGGTTTATCCGCTTTTAGAATCTGTTTTCACAACTTCGAGAACAAATACAGTGATCATATCAGGATAGAGTTGGAGACTTATCCTTGTCTCTACTTATCTCCATATTGGCTTAGCCGCTCTAGGGTGTTGTCCATTCTCCATCACAAGCAGACGTCATGTATATTGAACTTTATGCATCCCCCTGTACTTTAGATAGGTGACAGATATTGGCTGGAGATGGTTATAGACATATATGTAAATATATACATTTCTCTGGTAGGCTGCAGATATGTGCATACATTTTCACTCTCGTCTGTCAACCATTTAAGAAATCGATCCAGATATCCGATAATAATATCCGAACACTATTCTAGTGCCATTGGGGGTGGGTGTATATGTAAGTATGTCGGACTGGGTGTATATGTAAGTATGTCGGGGTGGGTGTATATGTAAGTATGTCGGGCTGGGTGTATATGTAAGTATGTCGGGGTGGGTGTATATGTAAGTATGTCGGGCTGGGTGTATATGTAAGTATGTCGGGGTGGGTGTATATGTAAGTATGTCGGGGTGGGTGTATATGTAAGTATGTCGGGCTGGGTGTATATGTAAGTATGTCGGGGTGGGTGTATATGTAAGTATGTCGGGGTGGGTGTATATGTAAGTATGTCGGGCTGGGTGTATATGTAAGTATGTCGGGGTGGGTGTATATGTAAGTATGTCGGGCTGGGTGTATATGTAAGTATGTCGGGCTGGGTGTATATGTAAGTATGTCGGGGTGTTGTGAGAGGGTTCTGAGAACTAGAGTTGCACCACATTCCCCGGCGGCCCAGAAGGTATTTCAGTTAGCTGCCAGGGCTGCTTAGTATCGATTTGTGCCGCTCGCGGCGCCACCGTCGACTTGTTTACACCGTTCTCGGTATTGATTACGTAATTCTACCGTCGTCCAACCACTTCCTGCATATTCTGTCAACTCGCTGACCACTGGGACATGACAGGACACTGTGTAACCAACTGACCACTGACATGACATGGGACATGACAGGACACTGTGGAGCCAACTGACCACTGGGACATGACACTGTGTAGCCAACTGACCACTGGGACATGACACTGTGTAACCAACTGACCACTGGGACATGACACTGTGTAACCAACTGACCACTGGGACTTGACACTGTGTAACCAACTGACCACTGGGACTTGACATGGGACAGGACATGACACTGTGTAACCAACTGACCACTGGGACAGGACGTGACACTGTGTAACCAACTGACCACTGGGACATGACACTGTGTAACCAACTGACCACTGGGACATGACACTGTGTAACCAACTGACCACTGGGACATGACATGGGACAGGACATGACACTGTAACCAAGTGACCACTGGGACATGACATGGGACAAGACATGACACTGTGTAACCAACTGACCACTGGGACATGACATGACACTGTAACCAACTGACCACTGGGACATGACATGGGACAGGACATGGCACTGTGTAACCAACTGACCACTGGGACATGACATGGGACAGGACATGACACTGTGTAACCAACTGACCACTGGGACATGACATGGGACAGGACATGACACTGTGTAACCAACTGACCACTGGGACATGACATGGGACAGGACATGACACTGTGTAACCAACTGACCACTGGGACATGACATGACACTGTAACCAACTGACCACTGGGACATGACATGGGACAGGACATGGCACTGTGTAACCAACTGACCACTGGGACATGACATGGGACAGGACATGACACTGTGGAACCAACTGACCACTGGGACATTACATGGGACAGGACATGACACTGTGTAACCAACTGACCACTGGGACATGACATGGGACAGGACATGACACTGTGTAACCAACTGACCACTGGGACATGACATGACACTGTAACCAACTGACCACTGGGACATGACATGGGACAGGACATGGCACTGTGTAACCAACTGACCACTGGGACATGACATGGGACAGGACATGACACTGTGGAACCAACTGACCACTGGGACATGACATGGGACAGGACATGGCACTGTGTAACCAACTGACCACTGGGACATTACATGGGACACGACATGATAATGGGTACTTTCTTATCATATATACTGTTATATATTATTTGATTGTGAAGATTCCATTAGACCCCTTGTAGATCTCATGGAATAAAGTCCGCCCTATGCTGACAAGGGCCATTAGCCCGAAACCATGGTCTCTAGATGGACACTTCACAGTTTGCCAGAGCTGGTGTTGTGGCTTTGTCGCTGACCCGAGGTCGCTAGTTTGAGGTCAATAGATGGCGTCTAGCTTTGACGTCTATTTTGACGGGAGAGGCGACCTTTATATACAAGACTTTATATTTACATATATAAAAAGTAATATTTCTACCTAATTAGTCTTTAATTATACAGACACTCCTATTGTCCTTTTATTCTATAGAATGGATCAGATATAAATGAAAACTTAGTGTCAAATTCCATAGACACAAAAGACAAGTTTCTATACAGGCTTGTATGAATTACCAAAAAAAAAAAAGTCAACGAAGTGTTTTTTTATGACTCATCTGTCTCTTGTTTATTTATACCTTGGGCATTGACGTCAGTAGAGAATGTTTGTAGGGACGATTTGTACAACTGTCGTCGTATTTACACAATAACATGTTGTTCTTTTAAAGATAATAAGTTGGTATAAGAGAGAGAAACATTTAATCACCATTTAAAGAATATTATCCCTAGTACACGTGGTACAGGCCATGATTATCATGGTGGGTAGAAGTTGACAACTACTTTTCACTGTAAGTGCACCATATGTCTACACATGTGAAAAGCAGCTCGACTTACCTTTACTAATGTGCCCGTTTAGTTACTTGCACTCGCTGGTGGGGTTGAAATTTTGCAAGAATCGGGGTCCATTGGAGCATTTTTTTTGTTTTAATTAGCAAAAAAGTGCCCAATGCGCGGGATTCGATCCCGGATTGTAGCGATCGAAAACCAACGGTTTAGACCATCCTTCCACCGACCCCCACATATATAATCACCATGATGAACATCAATCAATATAACCTTTATTAAGACCTTTAGTCTTATATAGAATCTCCCGATATATATATATATATATATATACAGTAGAGGATTGGGGGGAAAGAGGATGAAAGAAATTCGAATTTACAAAGTGTTATAGGAAATATGTAAATATAGAATTAATTTGATATATAATATTATATAGATGGAAATTTTGCCGGGAGGAAATTGATCTTAAGAGACAAGGGTCGCCTCTCCCGTCAAAATAGACGTCTAAAACCAGACGCCATCTATTGACCGTCGCCGCAACTAGCGGCCTCGGGTCGGTGACAAAGCCACAACACCAGCTTTGGCAAACTGAAAAGCGTCCACCTAGAGACCATGGTTTCGGGCTAATGGCCCTCGTCAGTCTAGGGCGGACTTTATTCCATGAGATCCACACGGGATCTAATGGAATCTTGACAATCTGCCAAAGAGGTGTTTAGCTGGCAAAGTGGCTGGGCCATATAATATTATGTATATAGGTTATAGGTATTTTCATGATCTCCTTGTCAGATTCCCGTAAGTTATGGGAGAGAGTATAAAAAAAACATGAACGCGAGCGCGCAAAGAATATAAAAAAAAATGTTATACACACTCATAAACAAAACTTAAGGAAATTGTACCTTTTAAGAATATATATCAGGGTTCAGACAATAACTCTGAAAGATATTACAGTGACCTTTATTGAAGACACACGAGATAACCAAGTGTGAACAAAATTGCTTCTGTCTCCAGCGACATCAAATATTTTCCACTTCCTTAAATATGGATATATCCATGGAGTCTATATAACCTATGTGTAACATCACAATCCCACCTATGGTAAAAACTTGGAAAAACTCAGCTTAAGTCTGTGAAGAACTATTCTAAATAATAAAAAATATATGAGAAAACACATTGAGAAACAGTTTTTAAGTTGATTCCTTTTCGAAAATACGAATAAATCTAAACAGAGATCACATAGCTGGAAAATACAGAGTTTGTGACGGGTTCAAGCAACCAGATATTAACAAAGAACAACTTGGTTTTAATCACAGATTCTTCTATATTCATTAAATGTATTTTTCAATGAAAGGAAACAACAGTCATTTCTCTTTGCTATATATAAATCTTCAATTATCAAAGAAACAAACAAACTAAAACCCTCTTATTTTTCATCCAAATCCAAAACAACAACAATAATAAAAGGAATTTAAATATTCAATGAATTTATTTTTTTCAATGAGTGAAACAGCGACAGCAGCCATTTCTCTGGCCACCACCAAACCACGTGGTTACAGACGGCCATTGATCAGACGACCAGACTATACTGAGCATGCGCATCTAACTGGTTTGGCGCCGCTGATGATGATGACAGCGGTACCAGACTCTACTCCCCCCCCCCCCCCCCCCCCTCTTTCGCCTCATACAAGACACGCCCATCCCATGGTGCAATCAACTAATTTAGAAAAACTTACCCCCCAACAATAACCCTTCTTTCCATTTATCAATAAGGGATAGATATACTTGGGGAAGTCTCTCTTGGCTAAAGAATCTCTGCCACAACAGGATCCTCCCCCCCCCCCCCCCCCCTCCAAAAAAGTCCATCATCAGATCATCTTTATTAAACCATTCAATCCATAGATGATAATATCAATGATTTTTAATACATCACGCTTTAGTCTTCAACATTCTCATGAAAGATCACAAACAAAAAAACATGACTAAAACCCCAGTCTCCTCTGGAAGTGGACTGTTATCAGAGACTCAGTTTCTGTTAAAAAGACTCCTCATAACTTGGTCTGATATGACAGAAGTCTCTCATAAGAGGCTACTACCTCCAGGAGAAACCATGGTTTATCCATGTTTGTAGGCTCTGTATGATCATTGGAAGAAAACTCAACTGTTAAGTGAAATTTAATGAAACTGAAAGGACTTAGACAATATCCTTAAGACCTAGAGATACTAGAAGTATAACTATACAGCTTATAGTTAGCTGGAAGTCCTAGTTGTCCCTGTTGTTAGGCCCCGAAAACTAGAGAAATAAAGATAGTAAAAGAAAGCTGGATTTCTTGTTAATTTTATTTTCCCCGGTGGTTTTGCGTTCGGTTTGCTTGGTTCAGCCATGGTGTAGGGGAATAGAAGACCATAACTATCAGCCAATTATCCCGTAAACAAAGACTTGTTGATTTTATTAAACTTTCGACGATATCTCTTTAGAAACTGTGTCTCAAAGCATTCATCCGGAGATGCCGCTTTTATTTATCAAGACTTCCAGCTAACTATACACCTGTATAGTTATACTTTTAGTCGACCTGTTGAAGGACATTTTAGCCCGAAAGCTGGAGAAGTAAAAATAGTAAAATATATTCAACTCTGGATTACTGGTTGATTTTATTAAACTTTCGACGATATCTCTTTAACAAAGCATTCATCCGGAGATGCCGCATTTATTTCTCAATACTTCCACAGCTAACTATACACCTGTATAGATATACTTTTAGTTCACCTGTTGAAGTACATGTTAGTCCGAAAGCTGGAAAAGTAAAAATAGTAAAATATACTTAACCCTGGATTGCTGGTTGATTTTATCAAACTTTCGACGATATCTCTTTAGAAACTGTGTCTCAAAGCATTCATCCGGAGATGCCGCATTTATTTCTCAATACTTCCACAGCTAACTATATACCTGTATAGATATACTTTTAGTTCACCTGTTGAAGTACATGTTAGTCCGAAAGCTGGAAAAGTAAAAATAGTAAAATATACTTAACCCTGGATTGCTGGTTGATTTTATCAAACTTTCGACGATATCTCTTTAGAAA
This sequence comes from Cordylochernes scorpioides, assembly GCA_030710605.1. Lineage (NCBI taxonomy): Eukaryota > Metazoa > Arthropoda > Arachnida > Pseudoscorpiones > Chernetidae > Cordylochernes > Cordylochernes scorpioides. The sequence goes on along the minus strand of CP092868.1, from coordinate 12,194,751 downwards.
CTGTGTCTCAAAGCATTCATCCGGAGATGCCGCATTTATTTCTCAATACTTCCACAGCTAACTATATACCTGTATAGATATACTTTTAGTTCACCTGTTGAAGTACATGTTAGTCCGAAAGCTGGAAAAGTAAAAATAGTAAAATATACTTAACCCTGGATTGCTGGTTGATTTTATCAAACTTTCGACGATATCTCTTTAGAAACTGTGTCTCAAAGCATTCATCCGGAGATGCCGCATTTATTTCTCAATACTTCCACAGCTAACTATACACCTGTATAGATATACTTTTAGTCCACCTGTTGAATAACATGTTAGTCCGAAAGCTGGAGAAGTAAAAAAAAATAGTAAAAAATACTTAACCCTAGATTGCTGGTTGATTTTATTAAACTTTCGACGATATCTCTTTATAAAACTGTCTCAAAACAAAGCATTCATCCGGAGATGCCGCTTTTATTTCTCAAGACTTCCAGATAACTATACACCTGTTCTCCTGTTGAAGTACATGTTAGCCCGAAAGCTGGGGAAGTAAAAATAGTAAAATATATTCAACCCTGGATTGCTGGTTGATTTTATTAAACTTTCGACGATATCTCTTTAGAAACTGTGTCTCAAAACAAAGCATTCATCCGGAGATGCCGCATTTATTTCTCCAGACTTCCAGATAACTATACACCTGTTCTCCTGTTGAAGTACATGTTATCCCGAAAGCTGGAGAAGTAAAAATAGTAAAATATACTTAACCCTGGATTGCTGGGTGATTTTATTAAACTTTCGACGGGTATCTCTAGAAACTATGTCTCAAAACAAAGCATTCATCCGGAGATGCCGCTTTTATTTCTCCAGACTTCCAGATAACTATACACCTGTTCTCCTGTTGAAGTACATGTTATCCCGAAAGCTGGAGAAGTAAAAATAGTAAAATATACTTAACCCTAGATTGCTGGTTGATTTTATTAAACTTTCGACGATATCTCTTTAGAAACTGTGTCTCAAAACAAAGCATTCATCCGGAGATGCCGCATTTATTTCTCCAGACTTTCAGATAACTATACACCTGTTCTCCTGTTGAAGTACATGTTATCCCGAAAGCTGGAGAAGTAAAAATAGTAAAATATACTTAACCCTGGATTGCTGGGTGATTTTATTAAACTTTCGACGGGTATCTCTAGAAACTATGTCTCAAAACAAAGCATTCATCCGGAGATGCCGCTTTTATTTCTCCAGACTTCCAGATAACTATACACCTGTTCTCCTGTTGAAGTACATGTTAGCCCGAAAGCTGAGGAATTAAAAATAGTAAAATATACTTAACCCTGGATTGCTGGTTGATTTTATTAAACTTTCGACGATATCTCTTTATAAAACTGTCTCAAAACAAAGCATTCATCCGGAGATGCCGCTTTTATTTCTCAAGACTTTCAGATAACTATACACCTGTTCTCCTGTTGAAGTACATGTTAGCCCGAAAGCTGGGGAAGTAAAAATAGTAAAATATATTCAACCCTGGATTGCTGGTTGATTTTATCAAACTTTCGACGATGTCTCTTTAGAAAACTGTCTCTCAAAACAAAGCATTCATCCGGAGATGCCGCATTTATTTCTCAAGACTTCCAGATATACCTGTTCTCCTGTTGAAGTACATGTTAGCCCGAAAGCTGGGGAAGTAAAAATAGTAAAATATTTTCAACCCTGGATTGCTGGTTGATTTTATCAAACTTTCGACGATATCTCTTTAGAAACTGTCTCTCAAAACAAAGCATTCATCCGGAGATGCCGCATTTATTTCTCCAGACTTCCAGATACTATACACCTGTTCTCCTGTTGAAGTACATGTTAGCCCGAAAGCTGGGGAAGTAAAAATAGTAAAATATATTCAACCCTGGATTGCTGGGTGATTTTATCAAACTTTCGACGATATCTCTTTAGAAAACTGTCTCAAAACAAAGCATTCATCCGGAGATGCCGCTTTTATTTCTCAAGACTTTCAGATAACTATACACCTGTTCTCCTGTTGAAGTAACATGTTAGCCCGAAAGTTGGGAAAGTAAAAATAGTAAAATATATTCAACCCTGGATTGCTGGTTGATTTTATTAAATGATAAAGTCGGGGATGAAGGTGTATCGTCTGAAGTTTACAAATGGCTCGTTATTGGCACTTCACATCGTCATCTTTAGCCTTTTTGTTGACAAATAGAGTTAATGAGGACTGTGGTTAATCATGGCCCATTGAGGGAACTAATGCGTAGAGTTTATAAAAGTGAGATTTTTTTTCTCTCTCTTATCTATTTCTTCTTTTTTTTTTTCAAGTTTTTCTTTTTTTTATCTTTCAAAAGCTCGTTAGCGACAAGTGAAACCCCATCACCAAACACTTGATTGCTTTGCTTACAATCTTTTTTTCTTTCTTTTTTCATTTAATCAAGCCCCACACATTCACTCTTTGAAAACTTTTCAGCAACCAACTTCTTGTTTTTGTAAGTATTGTTGCATCGTCCATTGGGGGCATTATGTCGATATATGATTATTATTGATCCATACTTACACTCATGGACAAAACTTAAGGAAGTTGTACCTTTTATCATGTTTATCAGGATTCTGACAATAACTCTGAAAGATATTACAGTGACCTTTATTTAAGACACACGAGATAACCAAGTATGAACAAAAATTGCCTCTGTCTACTTAAAAAGAAGAAGAAGAAAAAAAAAAAAAAACAGACGACCGACGACATCAAATACTTTCTACTTTCTTAAGATTTAAGATTTGGCCATGAATGTATATATAATTGTGTCTTATAAACACTTTATTAATATACCTCGCTTATATCTTCTAAAATATAATAATATACTCTTAAATGTATTTTATATGCGTTTAGTCCAAATACATTTTCAAAAAAGAAAGGAACAGTAATAAAAAAAGTGAAGAATAAGGATTTGAGGAAGCTAGATGGGGGGAGAGAAGAAAACCGGCGGTGTCCGGTGAAAGAACACAGCTGTTGAGGCCCCCTCTAGGTCAGAGGGCCCCGTCGGTGGGCAGCGGTGATTGGTCACTTCCATCTGGCAGACGATCTTTTGTTGTGATCTCCCTGGGCGCCGCCAATGCTTCCGGTCGTCAAGACATGCTTCACCATTTTGTTGAGGAAAAACCCAACTAGATTCTGTAGCGATACATAAATAGAAATACTTTTTTTAACCTTTTTAGTTTTCTCTTCTTCTCTATCTACTCATGATAATTAAAACCCGTGTTATTTATATAATAATACTAGAATATTTAATAACCTAGTAGTTGCATCATTTTATTCGTGATCGATCGTTGTGGCCCACTGTACGTATTACATGCCTAAATACGATGCGACGCCAGCCATCTCTGTCTTGAATTTGATATACCATCTCGGTGACCGTTAAGCCAGTGAGTTCCTTTACTTGGTCCACGAAGCGTGTCGGCGGGTATCCAGTTATGCCTAGTAATCAGTTGTAATATGGTTGTAGAAATATTACTAAAGAAATACACTCTTTGGTGTAAAATAGAGTGTGTTACAAACAGCCGGCTTGTGGACCTTCGAGGTCTGGGTAGCCATTACTGCTCCAGGGATGTGTTACAAACAGGAGTTGAAGGAAAGGATTCGACTCAAATTGACTTCGTGTAGTGGACAATGATATGATTAAATTTTGGATATAAAACGTCTAACAAATAGTTTAAATGTGTCACATTTTTATTTTTTAATCATTTGGCCAATAGAATATCCTGTCTATTCATGACATCCTTAAGGATATTTCCCCATTTTCGTCTATTGTTTTATTCGTTTTTTTTTTTGTCTATTTACGCTAGTGTAAGAGAAAGTGAGCTTGTTAGAGGTGAAGGTAGAGGGTTTTACTATACATTCAGATTCACCAATAATATTTCTTTTAGTGCCATAAGTTTCGCTAAATCTCTGTTCTTCTCATGTCTTGAGGATGCTTAACTTACACTCATGGACAAAAGTTAAGGAAGTAAAAAGTCTTTGATATATTTTGAAGGAGACAGAAGTTGTTTACACTTGGTTATCTCGTGTGTCTTCAATTAAGGTCACTGTAATATATCTTTCAGAGTTATTTGTCTGAATCCTGATATACATGGTAAAAGGTACAAATTTCTTAAGTTTTGTCCATGAGTGTATTGTGAGGAATTCTTGTAAAGTCAATATATTAATTGCATATTTACAAACTGATAGTTGCATAATAGTGTGAGATACAAAGAATTTTAGAATCGCAGATAAAAAGGAGGACGAGGTAGTATGTTACCTGGGTTGAATGGAAGAGGGATATGTAAGGAAGGAAGGAAAATATGTAAATACGTGCTATGTAATAGAAGATAATCAAGAAGAGATTGAAGATATTGTGACAGTATCACGATTGGTTGGTTTAAATAGAACCCAACTGACTAATAGTTGAATAGATTGAATAAAGACTTTTGCCACGTGGTCTATAGATCCATATTTCAGTAGAACACTTAGAGAAACACTTAGTGTCCATAGTGAAAAAATAGTACAAAAGTGAAATACCTATTTCATCATTTTTTCAGGATGCCCCAAAGACCAGCATTGTTGATCGTTGAGGTACAGCTTGTAACATGTTGATGAGGGCCAACAACCTGAAACGTGTAAATGGTAGTTAGCTTTTCTTGATTTAATCAAGAAATTTGTGACCAAATTCGGAATAATTAAAAAATCAACGATTTGTTGATATTTATTTAGAAAGATGACACAAACCATCAGCAAATTTTTAGTTTCACAATCAGGAAATGCCTTTTTTTCCTTCAAAGTTCCAAAATCACTTTATTAGGTACCGCTCAAAAAGAACAACCTAGTTTATGATAATTGAAACAATGAATAATATGTGAAGGTATAATCTTTATCCATTTTTACCCCTTTGTATATTTCCCACTTTCATAGGTTTCTTCGTCTTGTAACCCCAAGGAGAATCCTCTGTAAGACCTGTGTGTCTTAATAAAGGTTTTTGTGTGTTTGTGTGTGTATAATATGCGAAGGTTATTCACATATTAAACAAAATGTTAACGCGGGATACGATCCCGGTTCATGACTTGTGAATCGATGGTGTTACCTACTCCGACTTCTTATATGCTGCCTTTTTTCTTAGTGTCCAAAATCACTTCAACAAACAAATAAAAAGACGGGCGTTTCTGTAGGATGTTCAATATGTTAAGAAAGATAACTCGATCGGCCCAATCTCTCTCCAAACCTGTTGAAACTTGCTAAACCAACTATTAACCTATTTACGTGCTGTGGAAACATTTCAAGGGTTAGCTACCCTGATTTATCAAAGTAATTTATCCGCCGACATGGATGTGGTAAGAAGGACACTCATGGACTATACTTTAGTAGAAAGTATTTGATATCGCTGGTCGTCTATTTTATTTATTTTTTTAAGGAGACAGAGACAATTTTTGTTCAAACTTGGTTATCTCGTGTTGTCTTCAATAAAGATCACTCTAAAATCTTTCAGAGTTATTGTCTGAATCCCGATATATATGTTAAAAAGTACAACTTCCTTAAGTTTTGTCTCTCCATGAGTGGAGATTTGATACTTCTTATTGTTTAAAATTTGACGGGTTTTTTTTCCTTCATTCCTATTAATCATACAAACACGCTTTTTTCCTTTCTTATTACAAGCTTGTTCGGCGTGGATACAACACCTTTCTTTTTTTATCATCTTTAGACCATTTATTCTTTCGTTTTCATTCCCTAAGCTTATACCTTAATTGAATGGTTATTCCTATAGTGTTTATATATTGGTATAAATATCAATATTGATTGTGATTAGCTTTTGTTTTTTTATCTTCATTTAAAGTGAATCCGTGATAAATCCAAGTATAATAAATTTTCTTTCCTCCAATTTACCCAGACTGGTCTATTTATTAACTTGATTGTCTTTATATAATGTTTCCTGTAATATAAATATCATATTACCATTAAGGTACTATTATTCCTGCATGTATCCTACATTTATGCTTGGAGAATCTGTATAAGATTAAAAGGTCTTAATAAAACTTGTTGTTGTTGTACATTGGTATATCTATCATTGTCCATATTGTAATAGGAACATTTAGTATAAAAAGTGCCAAGAAATTTCAGGAAACAATGAATGTATGTAAAGAAAGAATATCTTTAAACGCGTTGATTGCAAACCTAATGACAAACTAAGATTTAAAAAATAAATGGAATATTTTTTTATTGTCCCATGTTAAAAAAAAAAAAAAAAAGACAGACGTTATGATGATAAGTCAATTTATTTTTTCGTCTGATCGAACACCCATTTTTTATTTGCATATAAAAGAGAGCAGAGAGAGAGAGAGACAACGATATAAAAATTATAATATTACAGAAAAATATTTGCATATTTCCCTTGATAAATCCTAAATATTTCGGTGAAAAAAAAGGTTTAAAAAATGTACTGTTCACGCACACAATTACCTTCTTTATTTATCCAAAACCGTTATATAGGTAAAAAAAAAAAAAAGAACACACATCACTAAAAGGAGATTAGGGAAGATGCAAATACCAGAGGAGACCTGTCTGGATCAAACCAGCAGCTGTCCCTCATCATCAATCATCATTTTGCATCAGCCAATGGGATCGCTTGACGACCTTCCTTGTCCCCCTGGCAAGGCTACTGAAGGTTTCGCCAAGCTGGCTCCTTCTAACTCTCCAAATTGTGGAGAAGCTATTTCTCTTTGAATTATTATCCCAAGTAATATACAGACCATTATAATCATGGTGGGTAGTGCCTTTAACTGCAATGAAGCTTGCTCCATCTTCTGCTAACTCTCAAAATTGGAGAAGCTATTTCTCTTTGAATAGTTCTTATTATTATGCCAAATTAATTTGGCGATACCGCTGAGAGGGTTTACTACTGATGAGTCAAGCCCTCTCATTCAATAACTCATATCATTGCAGTAAGGTCTGTAGAGATAATATTTGATTATATTTAAAAGACTGTGCTTCACTTCCATCAATAATTGACAATATGACCCAGAATAAGTATATTGCTACGGCGTTTTATGGTTTCCACAAGTCCATATCTCAGAAGAAGGCCAAGTGACACTCACTCCTCACTTTCTTACTGCTACTCTTTTTGTGTTGTTTTTCTTGCTTCCCTCTTTCTCTTTTTTTTTTCTTCTGTCTATATCGTTATTTCATTTGTCTCACTGCTTTGTTCTTATGCATACCTCTGGTGAATCCTGTATAGGGTCAGTGACCCTAAATAAAGACTTTTTGTTGTTGTTGATATTTAAAAGAAACGCATTGCCAGTAAATTTATTTATGTAAAATATAAGCAATGTTATCATTATTAATTTTAAAACTAATGACATTTAATGGTGGAACCTCATCACTTTAAGGATTTTAAACAATTTAGAAGTGAATGCATTAGACGAGGTCAGATGTCTAAGAAAACTAAATTAATGGAAAACTGGTTTCCACTAAAATTCGACCTCCTAAGACAGGAAAGTTGCCAAGACAGGTTTTACTCTATATTAAATTAATGATATTCATGTCTTCTGTATATTAAGTTTTCTTTAAATAAGGTATTGAAAGCGCAAAGCTTTCGAGTTATATATATCTCTCTTCTACAAATCTCTCTCTCTCACTGTGTATGTAAATATGTTTGTAAAGCCTTCTAGTGACGCGATTCGAGCTTGTTTGTTTTGAGACTTCTCGCGCTTCTAAAAAAATATATATTTCGAGTATTCCCCTAACTACACAGTCCTTTATCATATCTTCTTACTTTTATATCGTAAAAAATATATTGCCACGTGGAAAATTAGGGAAGACAAAAACTTCAGGAGGAGATAACAATTTATTCAAGGCAAGCACAAAACTAAGAATGGTAAACAAAAGATAAGCCACGAGGGAAATTTACAGAGTCGCAAAAAAATGACCACTCTGTTAATAAAAAAAATAATAAAATTAATAAATACCATGTTACAATATAATTGCAGGTTAATATTAATATTGTTGCGTAGAGAAATAATTATTGAAAAGATAAAAATCTAAACAAGTTTTTGTTTTTCAGTAAGTTATTTTACTGTTTTGTTGGGTTAGAATAATTATCATGAAATATTATAAAAATAAGAATATACAACGTAGCAATGTGCGTTTCTTTATTTCGTGCAAAGTTCAACCTTTCAGAGCTTTACAATGTGCAGAAGGATCATAAAGATCCGAAAGCTTGTAATTTGCACAAACAAATAAACGCATTGCTAATGTTTATCTTCTTATTTTTTACTTTTCTCTTATAATATAAATTTTTCTCTTATAATAAAATACATATATACAGTAGAACTACCTCTCTGTAAAGGACAACACCTAATTGCAGAGCCAAAGTATCCTTTAAGGAGAGGTGTCCTCTTACTGCAGAGTTGTTAAATAGTAAAAATGGTAATTTTGCAAATGAAAACTGTCTTTTATAGATAGGTGTCCTCTAACGTGAGTGTCTTCTCGTAGAGTATGTTCAACTGTATATTTACACATCATGAAAATAAAATTCTTTATTTTTTATAAGGTACAATTTGGATTATAGATTATAAACACAAGGTAATAAGACCAAATCCAAATAAATAAATAGTATGTGACGTTTCGGTAACAGCGTTTGTTACCATCTTCCAGACAAAAGTACTGAATATACTAAAATTACTACTTAAATACTAAATTCAGTATTTTTGTCTGAAGATGGTAACAAATGCTGTTACCGAAACGTCACACATTATTTATTTATTTGGTCTTGTTACCTTGTGTTTATAAACTATAATCCAAATTGTACCTTATCAAAAATAAAGTATTTTATTTCCTTGTTGTGTAAATATACAGTTGAAACTCCATGAGAAGACACTCACGCTAGAGGATACCTCTCTATAAAGGACAGTTTTCATTTGCAAAGTTACCATTTTTACTATTTAACAACTCTCCGGTTATTTATTTGGATTTGGTCTTGTTACCTTGTGTTTATTATTATTTTTTTCTCTCAAGTTTAATTTTTATCGGGATTTTTTGGTGGACTGTCGGAATTTTGGACTGTCGGAATTGCTGGAAAGAAGCCGGGCCCTACAGTAGGCGAACAATTAGAACGCGAGGTCAAACAACCAACGACATTAATTCAATCAATAGCTGGAATTAATGGTGGGCCGTCACGGAGGGAGGGTGAGCGACCCCTAGGGCGGGCAGATGGACAAATCCAGGTGATTTCTAGGAAAAACTACCCAAATTTCCCCCTCACCACCTTTCTTCTCTTTTAAATACATCCTGGCTCATCTCAATGTACTTCCCCACCGCCCCTGTCGTAAAAATTCTCCCCCCGCCACACGGAACAATGGTGACGTACATCCGGTCACTTTAACTGACCAGACGACGACCTTGAAAGCTTTTTCTTGGACTATTGACCAACGGCGTCACGCGATTTTCTCTTTTTTTTTTGTGGTCTCTTTTTTTTATTATTATGATTTTTTTTTTGTATGGTGGTCCTGCTTTGGAAATTTTTTGGATAGTACAGTATCTCGTAGATACAGAACGATATATTTTACGTGCCATCCTTGCGCAGGGGACATGCTAATCTTCTCTGTATCCTTCCTATTGTAGTAGTTGTACCACTAAACTGGTATCGCAGGGACCATGCTAATCTTCTCTGTATCCTTCTTACTGTAGTAGTTGTACCGCTGAACAAGATTGTATTACATAACTATTATTTAAAGGCACTTTTTAATTATTGTTTGCCCCCCCCCCCCTAAAATCAATTAAAGTTTGAAGACTTAATCAACATTTTTATAAAAGTTTATTGTCCTTTTGACAGTTTTCCGACCCACTGTCGCCCTTTTCAAAAAAGGTAGAAAGTTTATTAATAAAGTATTGCCTTTTGTCCATCTATTCTCCAGTATATATGCACATAAGGTAAAACGTCCAGCTATGTAAAATTTTTGAAAAGTGCGACAGTGGGATCGCCGAAACGTCAAAAGAACAATAATTTTTTTTTATAATAAATTAATTAAAATCCAACTTACAATTACGGAATTCTTTTAAGACTATTTACGATCCTCTACATTCGAACAGGCTTCCTCAACGCTGAAGAGTTCTCAAGACAATTTTAGATGTTTGACTAACAACCAAAATCTAAAAACACTACAAAAGTAAAATAATAATAATTTACTTCTTCTTCGTACACCATTCGCTTTATGCAAACTCCAGACGTTTTACCACCACGCCTTACTCAAACTATATTCAAAGGTATATGATACCATGGTGATGTATGGTGTAAGATTTCTATACAGATTATAGCATATATACCTTTTTAATTAAAGATCTATTTATGGATTTCTTTCAAAAAATATTAGAGCATGTAATGGATAGAATAACTGGGATACAAGATTGATAGTTAGATTTGGATGAAATTGGATAAAATTAAAGCTTCTTATTTTTTTTATTCAAAGACAAAGGCTTGTATGGCGACTCGTAGAAAGCGAGAGTTGACTATGTAAATATGTTGTGAGAGGGAAGAAGAGCCAGCCACCAGGAAAGTCCAGGTTTGTGCGCTTCCTCCGTCTGGAGAGGCCGGCGGCCACCTTCCTTCCATTGTCTCAGTGCCCTTGTTTCCTGATTGTCTGTCGGCAGCGGCGTCTATCTCTCTTCATCCATGGTACATTCCAGAAATACTTACATAAAATCAGAAACACCAAATTGTTCCTAAACTGAAGAACCTGCTCTTCACCTTATCTATGACTGTCCGAATTTTGCTGAAAGTGAGACATCGTTTGTTCCCTGATCTAAATCATTTAACTCTCTTACATCTACGTCTTCAAACCTGAAAGGTTCAGGTTACTAGTATATATTATTGTTTCTCTTTTTATTTTTGATTACTTTTTCTTGAATAATATCTTTATAATTGTTTCGGTTTTTTTTTTTTTTTTTTAAGTAAATCAACGCAATTATCCCTAGACGAGATATCGCGTTTTGTGTGTTGAAATAAATAAATAAAAACTCTGTCGAATAATACATTTGTAAATATTTAATTCTAAGTTCTAATTTGTTTGTTATTTTGTTTGTGTTCCTCTGTAATAGGAGAAAATATTTCAATATCGCGCCTGGTTAATTAATAAAATGAAAATCCACGGTACATCTATCTATCGCAAAACTTAGTTGCATATCACCTGGATACCTTTGCAATCCTAAACACAATGGCCAGTTCTACATTCGCAGATATCCTATTGATGGAAGAGATTATCGTATGGATTTTAAAAATTAGTATTAAATATATAAAAAAAGAAGCCCATGATAATCATGAATTTTACAAATGAATTAAAATACGTCTCAGGCGTAAGTTGGCACAGAATTGTTCGCAGAGAGAGAGAGAGAGAAATTATTTCCTTGTTGATGTTTGTCTCAATAACTTTTGTTTACTTCTTTTGTGGCGTGTGCAGACTCGTGTCTGAACTTTTGCAGCCTTCCTTTCAGTCTTTCTTAAACTGCCCTTTCAACATGGATATTTCATTGTCATGTTTCTTCTTCATCAGTAGGAGAAGTATTTGATATTCAGATGAATCAGTCCAGGTCTAGGGGGTCGGTGGAAGGATGGTTTAAACCGTTGGTTTTCGACCGCTACGACCCGGGTTCGATTCCCGCATTGGGCACTTTTTTATGTTAAAAAAAAAAATGCTCCAATGGCCCCCGATTCTTGCAAAAGTCCAACCCCCACCAGCGAGTGCAAGTAACCAAACGGGGCTCTGGCACATTTGTAAGTGCAAAGTCGAACTGCTTTTCACATGTGTAGACATGTGGTGAACTTACAGTAAAAGCAGTCGCCTACTTCTACCCACCATGGTTATCATGGCCTGTACCACGTGTACTAGGGATAAGCAAAAAAAAAAAGTCCAGGTCTACCTCCTCTTAACCAGACTTTTCAAAGACAATCTATCTATAGTTCATACATTAATACAGAAATGTATATCGTTTAGTTTTTTTCATTTAAACTCATGGACAGAACAAAAGGAAGTGGAAAGTCTTTGATGTCGCCTGTTATCTGTTTATGAAGGAGACAGAGATAATTTTGTTCACACTTAGTTATCTCGTGTGTCTTCAATAAAGGTCACTGTAATATCTTTCAGAGTTATTGTCTTAATCCCGATATACATGGTAAAAGGTACAACTTCCTTAAGTATTGTCTATGAGTGTATATACTTGCAATGGTTAACTGCTTATTGACACTATTATGTCTCTAAGAAAGGATATTGCAGTTTGAATTTTAAAAATAGTAAAATTACATATCGTGCTTTATGACAATATATATTTTATATTTGTTATACCATGAACAAAACAATTCAATATATTTCAAACATTTAATTGAACACTGTTAGATAACCACACAAATTATATATTGGTAATATACCGTCTTCATATTTTTTACTAAATAAAATAATACGAAAACCAGAATAAAAATCCTTTTAAAAAAAAAGGAACTAAAAAAAATACATATTCTCTCTCCATTATTTATTTCTATATAAGCTCTTTTTTTAGTTCTCAAATATTTAATATTTGCTCTTAGAACATTTTGTTAAAAAAAAAAAAAAAACTTCGAGGTTGATTCATTATAATAAATTTTTGAAGAGGTATTTTGGTCAAATTAAAACATTTTTATTCCAATCAAATCACAGAAGCATGGAACCATAACATTTTAATTACATACTATAATTGTTCGACTTTAAAAGATAGCTTTTTTTATTGTAATTTTTTTTCTTCTTTATTACAAATTTTAAAAAAGTTCCTGTACAATTAGGAAAGAGTTACTGTGTTCTTTTGTTATACATCCTGATGTCGAGATTATAGCAATAGTTATATTTAAAAAAAAAAACTAATTTGAAAGATATATTCCGCATCGTGTAGCTCAACTAGAGTTATTAAATTAAACCTTCAAGTTTATTTTTATTTGACTTTGGTTTAAACGGGTTTTTCTAGCAATTTTTAGGTGAACGTTGTAAACAAATCTGGTCTCCTTTTTTTTTAAATTTGTTTCGTGAGGTTATTAAAACGTATATTGGTATGCAATGCAGACGATGTTTTCTGCAAGGCAGCAAATTATCAGCCATATTTATTATATTTATATGGGAGGTCTCGGAACTAGTTGCCATGTTACTAACCCTACTCTAGGGTAAAGGGTTTACAAGCCACATTACGAGATTATAATAAAATTAAGTTTAAAAAAAAAAGACATCCTGACCAGGAGCACATGTGCTTTTCAAAAAGCAGAGCGCCATCTGGTGGAACAGAAATAAACTATTCATTGATTTAGTCTGTTCCCTGATATTTGGCCAACCCAATTTCTTGATAAATCAAGAAAAGCCATCCACGAATGCGTTTCGCACTTAAGTTAGTTTAGGTTCAATTTTTTCAGGTTATAAGTTCAGTTTAGGGTTAGTTCAGTTTAGGTTAATTTCAGGTTAGGTTCTGATTAGGGTTAGAAAACTAGGGAACTAATCCCGATACCTCCCAATTTGTATTTATCCATTTACAAATGACATATATCGATTATAACTATAATAACCTATAGGTACACGTGTTTATAAATTAAACTCTAATCTACGTTAAAAAAAAATTACATATTAATTCAATCGATTTTCAATTTAAAAAAAAAAATGTTTTTTTAAGAATTCACAGAATCTATATTTTAAAATATAGATCCGGCAACACCCATTTTAAAAAAAATTGCAGACGATTTTTTTTCTTATCTCGCGTTTTTCAAAATATTTAGTGTGTATTTAATATATTTTTAAAATGCATAATTATATTTAAATTTAGTATATGAAAAAAAAAATAATACACACATAAATAATAAAATTCAAGAAAATTGATCTTTTAAAATCGTTTATTCATTATTCTTTGAAGAAAATCTATAAGCGAGTTCTATATATAAATCTACAATCCAAATTAAACCATTTCCAAACGATATATACAAAGATATTTTAAACCGACACAAAGAATACTTCAAACCAACTAAAGAGGATTACGTAAGTCAAATTGTAAAAAAAATCAATTCAATAAACTCGTATTGTACAGAAGCTTCCACAACAAAAGAATCTATAGTTACCCTAGCAACCATTGTAAAACCATGGCAACAATATAATAATAATTTTGTTAAGGAAAAATATCAAAAAAATTCTTGTATTTGATAGTTTTGTTAGTGAGTTGGGTTTTCTTTTAGGATTACAACAGCCCTTGTTTTGTATTAAGTATTTTTTAAAAAATTCTTTCTTGATTTCTCAGCTATAGAGACCCCCTTTCAATTTTTATTCTGTTATTTAGGTGTTAATTGAAATATGTTGTGTTTTTAAATTTATATCAAGTATATATACATGGCACAGTCCATGATAATTATGATTTATTTATTTATATTTAAAGTGCTATGTCCCCCTAGGGACACTTGCGTTGTCATACATGTATGCCTTTACATTTGTCTATACATACATATTTAACACAAAGCAATAACGCGCCATCTATATATATATAATAAAAGGATTTAAAAGCGCGAATGTTTCTTTTATACATAAAACGAACTTCTACTGTCCTTACTGCGATGAAAAAATATATTGGGAGAGCTTGGCTCATCAGTGGTGAACCCTCCCAGCGGTTTCGCCAATTTAATCCACCAGACCGCTTCTCAGAGCTCTAATACTGTATTGGATCATTCTGCTTTTATATGCTACACTGAAGGATGGAATCTTAGAAATGGTTTTCAAGTAAACTATGGACATAAGCTTATAGGACAGTAGAATTACATTCAAATATTTGCTTCGAGCAATGCTCTTCAGCAAACTATAAATACAAGGCCAGTTAGGCATAAATTAACACAAAGCAATAACGCGCCATCTATATATATAAAATAAAAGGATTTAAAAGCGCGAATGTTTCTTTTATGCATAAAATAAATTATAATAGTTTACTTGAAAACCATTTCTAAGATTCCATCCTTCAGTGTAGCATATAAAAGCAGAATGATCCAATACAGTATTAGAGCTCTGAGAAGCTGTCTGGTGGATTAAATTGGCGAAACCGCTGGGAGGGTTCACCACTGATGAGCCAAGCCCTCCCAATACATTTTTTCATCGCAGTAAGGGCAGTAGAAGTTCGTTTTATGTATAAAAGAAACATTCGCGCTTTTTAAAATCCTTTTATTTTATATACATACATATTTACAATAATTTTAGGCCGTAAAGAGAATAGTCATATTAAAATAGTCCATGATAATCATGATGGATAGTGACTTGTCTTTTAGTATAAATCTACCATATGTTTAAATAACGAGAAAATACTTGATTGGTTTAAATTACAGTATTATTTTAGTGAGAAGAGATAATAATGTACACAGAAAACATATATGCTATATACATGTAGAAAACATTTTGTAACTAAGTTACCTTTGAGTATCATTATTTGTTTGGCCTCTTATCTATTTTATTTTTATAACATAAATACATATCGTTTTGAAAATAGAGCGATCCATAAATAAATCTTTAAATAAAAAGGCATATATTGGATTAAAATATCATTTATTTTACCAATATTTCAGTTGGCTTGCTTTAAATTAAAAAGGTATATATTGGTAAAATAAATGATATTTTGATCCAATATATGCCTTTTTATTTAAAAATATATACATATTTACCAAAAGAAGCACCTCTCCCTTTAAATATACATCAAAACGATGGCACTGTGAATCACCCACATTATAGAGTCTAACGAAATATAAATCTGATATATACACAAAAATATGTGTGTGAAAAACAAGAAAAAAAAAAAAGAAAAATGGTCAGGTGTTGATTATATTATTGTTTCGCTCTTTTATTTTTAATTATTTTTTCTTGTATAATATGTTTATAACTGTTTCTGCTTTTTAAAAAAATGTAAATCGACGCAATTATGCCTAGCCGGGATATCGCGTTTTGTGTGTTGAAATTAATAAATAATAAAAACAAAATTGTCATTTCCTGACATCTTACATGAACATTTTAAATGGTAGAGTGCCATCTAGTGATACAAAAATCAACTAGCGGTTAGGAAATGCCAATTTTATTTTTAATATATTTATGTTGTTGTATTTATAAAAAAAAAAAATGATTTTTTAAAAATAGTTTTCTTACCTCTAAATGCGCAGTCGTTTTGAAATAAAAAAAAAAGTTTAAAATAATTAAATATATATTATTATTTTTTATATATCTCAAGTAGTTTATTTTCAACTTTTGGTTAAAATATGCCATAAAATATATCACATTTAATATAAAATATATTCGTCAAGTCAATTAATGTTAATAATTAAGGACAATAATATTTACATATAATGTTATATAAACCAATTATCTCTCTCATATGTATTAATTTAAAAAAATAAAATGTCGTCTTTTAAAAATTATGTTAGTCAAATTCTTCTTATTAATAATAATATATTAATTATAATATTAATAACGAATGAAATATATACATTAGAATATATTTTAAAAATTATTTATTATAATATATATATAATATAATATAATGCGGCTTGTGATTGTAAAACGACATATTTAAAATTATACCGCATGTGTGGTTTTTCGTTGAAAAGAAACACATGCGGTATAATTTTAAAAATGTCGTTTTATATAATATATATATTTATAATTTTTCTTTTCAAAAATTATTTTGTATATAAATTAAAATTTTATCTTTATAAGAAACCTTTATCTATGTAAATTGCATATCAACTTTGTTTTTATTTGATTTTCTCATAAAGACTATCTAGAATTGAATCTAGATTAAATTTTTAAAAAGTTTAATCGATTTTCATAGTTGTTTCCCTCATTTTATTTTGATGTAACCCTTGGGAAATATATATTTTTTAAATCTTATTATAAATTTTATATATATCATTGACTTTTTATTACGATAGCATTTGATATATAGGAATATTGAAGAAAATATTTTTTAATTATAAACTTAATGATATTTATAATATTATTATCCATTTATTCAGAAAATTTTGATTCAGAATAAAAAAAAAGGGGGGCGATATGTAAATGGTTTCAAAATGTTTTGGTAACGATCTTCTTTTTTTTTTTTTACGATGTTTTTATGTAAAAAAAAGCACGAGAGAAGGGTTAATCGTGGAATTCTTAATGAACTATTATTATAATTTTTCTTCTTCTTTTTTTTTAATGTATGCGGATATTTTATTATGTTCATGCAAAATGAAATTTTCTAAAAAAAAAAAGAAATCTCTGAAGTCACGTACTTTGTTATTAGCATTTTTCTCGCATTTTCCCGCCTTAAAAAAAAAAATCTTCTGCATGGAAATTTAACTAGGGTTAGAAAAATCGTCTGTTTCTACAAATAGAAGGAAAATTTAGTTTAAAATTGGTAAAAATATTGAAGAAAATTTTAAATGCCCCTAGGATTGGTATTTACGTAATTCTCAATATACATATTTGCATAAATATCCAATTATAAAAAGTAAACAATCTTCAATTTGTTTATAAAAAAAAACACCTCCTGTGAATTTAATTAAAAATGTCATATTATATCATGTGCTTTTTATATATCAATACTTATATTTATTTTCTATATTCTCTCTCTCTCTAACACAAGCGCATACAATTATATATATATTAAAAATATATATTTTCGAAATTTCCATATATGTTTTCTTTATGGAATTTCCTAATAAATATACATTGGACTTTCTCCCACAAAAGATATTTCCTGTATACTATACAAAAACTATTTAAAAGTGGTGGTTTAATGAATATAAGAAAATAGGTCTTTTTTTTTTTTTTTTGACACATGAACAACAATGAATCCAGGCTTTTATAAAATCGATAGAAACATTAATTAAACTAACTACATAAAAAATAAACCTATATATATATTTCTCACCCCTCCTCCCTTCCCTTTAGAAAAAAAAAATCGACAAACGCAACAGAGCGAATATCAGCCAGTGATGCGCAGAAGAATCCATTAGAAAAAGGTAAAAGATGGCAAACGACGAAAACTTTCTCAAGGCTTAAAATAACATACGATACTATTACATATATATATTACCTTTTTCATTAAAAGTAAAAAAAAAAATCGATATATATTTCTAAGTTATAAAATTCATATCTAAACACCAACATAGGAAAACATTTTATTATCTGTATTCTTTTTTTTATATATACTTGGTCAAATATAAATATTTATTAATCATTGAAAAAATATATATAATATATCAGCTTCCCAAACTCGATGGAACTTTCTGGTTAAATGGTTTTTCTCTAACAAGCCACTCAAAACGCCATCAAAAGTGTTTAGCACTAGTCCATGCTAGTAATATGGACAAGGCAGTTGGGATTTTGCGCTCCAGGAATCCGAATTATCTATATATATCTTTCTTTTTCTATTAATCTTAATAATTCTTGTCTGACCGATATTTAGTAAGTATAGGATGGATCGTCAAAATAAAAAAATTCGACCTGAGGTATTCTTTTAAAGGTGGTGGTGTCTTGTCAATGGAGAAGATCAGATTGGTCCGTGCACCCAACGAAGTAGCATGGACCGTCAATTTTTGATTTTGTTGTTCCATGGAAAAGGGGGAGTGCCATTGCCCCGTTAGTCAGCCACATTTCAGAGTATTTTTTAAATACTTAGTATTTATAATTATATGAGTTACCCAGAAATTATTTGAAAGATGAAAAAATAAATAAAAATCAGTTTAAAAGTTTCTTTTAATTTTGAAATTTGCAAGCTTTTGAGCAAATATACATATAGAGTATTAGCCCGTTGAAGAGCATTCAGTATATTTGCTCGAAAGCTTGAAAATTCAAAATTAAAAGAAACTTTTTAACCTGATTTTTCATCTTTCAAATTTATAATTATGTTCATTATTATCTTTAATTGATGAATTAGGCGTAATTTAATCTCGTAACTAATAGTACCTCTATATGGTCTTTTTTTTTTTTAAATAATAGTATTTTAGGAATATATCAATATGTGCAAATTTTACATTTTCATAACGGTGTTCGTTGTATACGCTTCAGAAACTTGGGTTAATAAAAGGCGACTATACCTATTTCAAAGGTATTACTTATATATATATATATTATTTCTATATTCAAAACACGTGCATTATATATATGTATTCCATTTTATTCATTAAAATATAATATTTTTTAAATAATAAAACAAAAAACAAATGAACTAACTTCAAAGTTAAAATTAGATTTTTTGCCTAAAAAATATTTTTATATATAAAATATTATTTTAATAAAATATTCTAAAGGATACAAAATATAGCCATATATTTATAATAATACAATTGAAAAAAAAAAATAAACGTCTATATATAAAGTCAAAATTCTATAAAAATAGAAGTGATAATAAATATATAAATAAATAATTACAATTTTATTCGAAAAAAATAAATAAAATAATATTCCATGAAATGAATAAACGTAAATATAAAATATAAACTTAATCGAAATAATAATTTTAAAAGAATCCTATATAGAGAAACTTTTTTTTTTTCCTTCAGAATAATCTATAGGAAAAAAAAAAGGGGGCGCTCGCGAGCGCCATCTTGTTGCCCATATTGGTTGCAGACGACCGACGTGGCCGGGAATCGTCTGGCGCCTGTCTGCCCCCCCCCCCCCCCCCCTTCATCTCGCCCTAAATGGCAAAGGGGTTAGGCGGCCGCCCCATATGCAAAACTACCGTAGAAATTTACCATACTTCTTTATTCTTCTTCCATTTTCACATCTGAATGAAGAGTTGTTATTTCCAAGATTATATTATACCACGTCAAAAAATAAAAAATAAAAATAAAATACCAATCGATAATCAATAAAAAAAAATATCGATTCGGGTTACCATCCTTAGGCCTAAACATGGAATGGTGGTCCAAATACTCTAAGGCCAATGACCTTCGTTTGTCCTTGATACCTTTTTTTTTTTCGTTTGCAATTTTTTTTTTTAGAGTTCATTAATCGTTCCGCTATTTTCGCGCCATTTTAAAAAATATAATTAATTAATTGGAATTATATATTCTCTCGTGCTTTTTTTTAATGATCGTTATTAATTTTTAGCGATATATTAACGTTTTAATGGAATATATATTACGAAAGATATTAATTAAAAATATATATATATAATATTTATTTGTGACGCCTAAAAAATACTTTTTAAAATAAAAATAAAAACTTTTTTAAATAATAAAGAATTTTTGTATAATATCAGCGTTCTTCCCCCCCCCCTCCCCCGGGATATATATTTTCCCCTAACAATAAAATAAATAAACGGTAAAACAATATTTGAGCAAATGGACTGACAACACTTGGAAAATTTCATCTTCTATCAAAATTGTTATGACGATCCCTTTTATAAATCATTTGTGATGAAACAATGGAACACATACTACGAGGATCTAAATACCGAAGCTTTCTTACCTCGAATTTGTCAAGAAATACGGCATTCTCCAGTCATTTTTCAATCCTAAGAGATTTCATTCTTATTTATAGAATATTCAGAGCTTTCTTGGATTTTTCAAACAGACGAAAGCTTTAATTTCTAAAAAAAATTAAATATTGTTTTTTTTTTATATTAAATTTTGACCAAATATAAGTTATCGATTTTGTTTCGGTTATAATAATCTCGCCCATCCACCGTTTATATATATATATATATAAACCCTACACCTATAGAGTTTTAAAATACAATATAACGCGGCTGATGATTGTAAAACGAAAATTGCAATTATACCGCGAATGTTTCTTTTATACAAAAATCGAAATTTATTTCAATATCTCATACTTCATTCAAAAAAGTTAGAAATGGTCGCTATTTCTCTTTGAAATAAATTTCGATTTTTGTATAAAAGAAACATTCGCGGTATAATTGCAATTTTCGTTTTACCTATAGAATTATGTAACGCATATAAATATGCAATTAATTGGGCTCATATATGCAATTAGGTTTTTTTCTACACATTAAATTTTGGTTAAGTTTCGCGACTTGCACTGTATAAACTTTATATAAAACTTAAAAGATAAGAGATGACGAGGGCCAACAGCCCGAAACGCGTACGTGGTTAGCTTTTCTTGATTAATCAAGAATTGGTATTTGGCCAATTCTGGAATAATTAAAAATCAACGAACAGTTGATATTTATTCCGATAGATGGCGCAAGCCATCAGCAACTTTCAGTTGCACGATAAGGATATGCCTTTTTTCTTTTATTAATTTATCAACCTTATCCCAATACAATATCACATTTATACTATTTTTAAAATAGTTTATACAAGTTTGATTTAAATATAGTATTATACTAATTATAGGAAAAAATATTCAAAATTTTTTATCCTTGAGGAAACATCGGCGCTTGGCAAGAAAGGCTGCAACTTTTTAAAAATAACTTTTTTTTAAACATTCCTAAAATCACTACTAATCACACTAAAAACGCACGCAACACAGAATAAGAAAGAAAGACATGTCACAAAAATTTACCCTAAAACAAAATACTTACATCCTGTTTTATAAAAGTCCATTATATATAAAAAAAAGCAGACGGTTATGTAAATTTTTTTCTACTAAGATGATGATGATAGGGGGAAAAATTCCTCCCTTTTCACAGATTATCTCGTTGACAGGATAAAATAGGTAACGAATTCTAAAGGTTTATCTACCAAAGACACAACAAAACTCAGACAAGTTTTTTTTTTTTGTTAAAAAAAATCTCCCCCTCCAATATTTATTGTCAATGGTTGTGTCGGTCCCCCTACCTCCATATATCGTCTGCGAACCTCACCCGCCATCTTTTATTTGGTATTTTACTCTTTTTTTAGATGACCCATTACTTTTTTTTTTCTTAGTCAGTAGGTGGCCGGCCGAATGTACTTAATCTTCTTCTTTTTTTTTTCAACACCATTCCCCTCCCCCTTCTATCTGTGATATATTTTATAATTTATTTGACCTTTGACTTCAGTGTATCTATTTCTTTTATAATACAGCTAGAGTTTTAAGACCTTTTCTTTTTTCATTCTTTATATATTTAGATTACATGATATACATTAAGTTATAGCATTATGTAAATATGTAAAAAAAACTATTATTCATAATAATAATGAATAATAAAAACATTTGTTATATTTTATTATTTGTTGTTAAAAAAAATAGAGAGGATGTGAAATCATATATTTAGAAATATTTTTATTCACATTTAAATATATATTTCACAATATAATGTATAACCAAAAAAAATTGAATAGAATATTTTTTTCTCAAACTTGTAAGAGGTTACATATGGGGGTCTGTGAAGGATGGTCTAAACCGTTGGTTTTCAACCGCAACAACCCGGGTTCAATTCCTGCATTGGGCACTTTTTTCTAATAAATAAAAATTTAAAAAAATGTTCCAATGGCCCCCGATTCTTGCAAAAGTCAAACCCTACCAGCGAGTGCAAGTAACCAAACAGGGCTCTGGCACATTTGTAAGTGCAAAGTCGAACTGCTTTTCACATGTGCAGACATGTGGTGCACTTACAGTAAAAGCAGTCACCAACTACCCACCATGATTATCATGGCCTGTACCACGTGTACTAGAAATAAGCAAAAAAAAAAAAAAACATAATAAAATTTTATTTAAAAAAAAAAAATCTGATTTGTTGTGATCAATCAAATTTATTCATTAGTGCTCCACCAGTTGTTTATTTTAAATTTATTAAAATTACCACACAATTAGAAAAAAAAAAGTTTTTTGTTAATAGCCTTTATGTTTGGCTACCTTTTAATGAAATTTATTAATGATTGATTCAATTTATTTTGGAAGAGTCTTCTTCTTCTTCTTTCTTATCTCCACTCAATCATATTAAGGTATCAAGCTTGTAAAGCTTGATATTTTTGATGGTGTCTGATTTGACAACCATCATGATTGGGTAAAGTAAAATGTGTCTGCCTTTGTCATTAAGACTGGGAGCACTACTCAGTGGCAGGCCGACTTAGCTCCAAAAGAAATGGCCGCCTCTGACATGAGGAACAGACGCCATGTGCAGCCGCTCCTAACATGGAGTACAAACGCTGCTTATCCTGTATCCCTGGATCAGGAGCCCTTACAGGGTACTATCAGCCGGGCCAGCTGAACCCAGGTTTTTTAGTGAGCTTGTTACTGCTCCCCCTCCTCCTTTTTCATCCGGGCTTGGGACCGGCAAAGGCAGAGTTTGAAAGAGTAAAGAGTATAACATATGTAATTATTCTTTAAATTAAATAGACAGTATGCAAATACAATAGAGGTGAATCTCCTGTATATGAATTAAATAAGGTTTCTGGAAATGTTTATTTTCATTGTAATCTCAAGATTTCGGTCATTATCGACCTTCTTTGTACTCCAGTAGAAGGGAGGTAATTCCCGAAAGCTTGAGATTACAATGAAAATGAAAAGAAACTTATCTCCAGAAAACTATTGTCTTATTTAACAGTATGTAAATATTGTGTAATTTATATCCAAAGTAAGGAAATAGTTTTGCCAAGAAGGATACAACAGGAGTGTATAATAAGGCAGACAGGGAATATACATAAACATGCCTCACGTAGGTTAGATAGTTTCCTTCAATGTTATCTCCTTCCCTCTCTCTCTCTCTTATCTGAATGCAGACGACCCTTTGTTCTCATCTTCTCACATCACCCCTCCTCTTCAAGGAATATTCACATTCTTTATAATTCACACTCTATATAAATCGCTAAAAAAACCTTTTTAATTCAACACTAAGTTTAATTCAAACATTTTTTTTTTTCGAATCCCAATTAGCTTATTTACTTCAATATAACTTACTATAATTCAACACCGATTTTAATTCAACCGAAAATTCTGATCCTTTGGGATGTTAAAATAAAGAATGATAATTGCATATTCTTCCTTATATACATATATGGTCTATAATTAATTATATATTAATTTTCTTATCAAAATTAATTATAAAAATTTGAATCCCAATTAGCCTATATACTTCAATATGTAACTATAATTTAACACCGGTTTTAATTCAACCAAAAATTCCGATCCCTTGGGAGGTTGAAATGTGAATTTTAATTGCATATTCTTCCTTATATACATATATGATCTATAATTAATTTAAAATTAATTTTCTTATCAATTAATTATAAAAATTAATAAATAAAGATATGGATTTCTTTATTTTTAGAATATGACAATATATATTTGGCGGTTTCAATTATTAGCAATCTTCATTATTGACCAGTCCCAATTATTATCAGTCTTAATTATTTGAAATTATGATTATTGGAAGAGTCTCAATTATTAGTGTTCTTAATTAGCAGTTATATTATTGAAGAAATAATAAAGCCCAATTTGGATTATAGATTATAATAAAGCATTGCTGTTGCCGTCACACACTAATAAATTATTTGGATTAAGTCTTATTTTCTTTTATTATTGAAGAAAGTTTATAGTTTTTTTATTGGTGAGATATGACAGGATTACTTAATATATTTCTGCATTAATTGGGACTATTAACTTTTCCCATTTATTCCCCACCCTTCATTAATCCTCTTCATATATGATTCATTCAGTTTTCTTGTCATTTTTACTGTGAAACATCATTCTATCAATAAAATCTATTTACATATAATGATAATTTTTATTTTTATAAAAAGGCATATTTTGGATCAAAATATCATTTATTTTACCAATATTTCAGTTGGCTGAACGCCAACCTTTATCATGATATAATGATATAAATCAGATTATATATAAACAGGAAAACCCCTAATTAAGATAAGAGTTTCATACATGAATTGGTACAATAAGTCACAGAGGGATAATCACAGAGATATAAAAAAATAAATATGAAAAAAGGCATCTCCTCATTGTGAAACTGAAAGTTGCTGATGGCTTGCGCCATCTATCGGAATAAATATCAACTATTCTCGTTGGCCAATTCAGGAATAATTAAAAATCAATGAGAATAGTTGATATTTATTCTGATAGATGGCGCAAGCCATCAGCAACTTTCAGTTGCATGATGAGATGCCATAATTATGCACCTTATCCCAGTACAACATCACATTTGTACTATTTTTTCAAAAAAATAAAAATAAAATAATGAAGAAACAACTACACACACCAACACACATTAGTCACTCTTTTCTTTTAATTTCTTGCAGACGTTTCAATAAATCCCTGTCAAACTTCCAACCAGCACGTTCATAAAAAAATATTTACATATGATTCATTAAATAATACAACAGATTTCTGGAGAGATGAGTTTTTTTTTCTTTTTTATATAATAAATGGAAGCAATTAAAGCATAAATGTTTCTTTTTAAATATAATACAAACTGTCTTTGCTGCGATGAAAAAAAATTTTTGGGAGAACTATCAATGTAGATTCTATCAATGTATCTTCTTTCTTATCTCCACTCAATCATATTAAGGTATCAAGCTTGTAAAGCTTGAGACTTTTGATGGTGTCTGTTGGGGATAAGTAGAGCTCATCAATGAATGAGTCAATACAGTCAATAATGTGTTCTATCAATCTCTAAACTCATTGGATGTGAGAATCTCTAAGACTGTATGTATGTTTACAGATCCAAGCTGAACCGGCGCCTCCTACAGTGATCTGGGCTACAGGCACAGAGGCTACTGTAGGCTACTGGTGTCCGACATCTTTGCAACTTCCCATCTTGGTGGGAGAGAGGTGAGTTGGGCTCCTCTACCGTGCAATTATGGCATATGCAAATCATTCCAATATCACTATAATACACTCCTTATTTTTTCTTTTTTTTAAATGGTAAAACCTCTCTATGAAGGACAACACTTAGATGCAGTTCCAGAGTGTTCTTTAAGGACAGGTGTCCTCTTACTGGAGAGTTGCTAATTAGTAAAAATTGTAAAGGACAAAACCACTCTATAAAGGACAACACTTAGTTTCAGATACATAGTTTCCTTTACAGAGAGATGTGTGCTCTTACTAGGGAAGTGTTAAATGGTAATATTGTATGTGTGTGTGATGATGAAAACTGTCCTTTATAGAGAGATGTTCTCTAGCGCAAGTGACCTCTCATGGAGGTTCTTCTATAGTTTCTGATTCTGGGTGATTTTCACACTTTTAAAAAAATATATTGTTTGGGAGATGATGACTCCATTTCATATTTTGAATTAAACACGATTATTAATTGGCACATATTTGTTTAAAGTTTTGATGTTTTTTTTTTTAATATATAAAGAAAATAAGAGGGATTATGTAAATATGGTAGAAAATATAAAAAAAGGAAGTTTTTTTTTTTTGGCGAGATTTTTGAGATTTTTCAATTGTTTCCAAGCGCATGATGCTACATTAATAAAGGTCTCCCACATGTCCGAGGAAATAGTCATGTGTACTTATAGGAAAGAGAATTGTAGAGGCATTTGTGATCATTTATGGATGTGAGGGCTGGATTCTCAGAAAAGAAGAATGAAAAATAATCTATATTTATGAAATTATGGAGAAAACTTTTCAAAGTCACATAGACAGATAAAAGGACAAATGAAATTAATCCTGTTAGATCCCTAGAATCCCAAATATGTAAATGAAGAATGACCTACTTCAGATGTATAATAAGATCAAATGGATTAGAAAAGATGTTGATGTTGGGAAAAATGAAGGAAGAGAGGAAGACCTCCAATGAGTTGGCTGGAAGGGGTCAAGAAAACTACTGGAAGGTCACTAGATGAGATGTGAGTGATGGTCATTAACAGATTAAATTGGAAACACAAGTAAATAAGACCAAATCCAAATAAATAAATAGTGTGTGACGTTTCGGTAACAGCGTTGTTACCATTTTCAGACAAAAGTACTGAATGAGAAATTTAACCACAGCATGTTTTTAAAGAGTTATCTGTTATCAAGTGTAAACAAGAAAACAAGATAACATATATATTTGGATTTGGTCTTATTACCTTGTGTTTATAATCTATAATAATCCAAATTGTGCCTTATCAAGTCAAATTGGAGAATATTTGTCTATATACAGTAGAACCTCCCTGTAAAGGACACCTAATAGCAGAGCCAAAGTGTCCTTTAGAAAGAGGTGTCCTCTTACCAAAGAGTTACTAAATAATAAAAATGGTAATTTTGCATATGAAAACTGTTCTTTATAGAGAGGTGTCCTCTAGAGTAAGTGTCCTTTCATGGAGGTTCTACTGTAGTGACAACAAAAGTCTACTTGATGGACACTAATGACATCATAGGAGGGCTTCATTCTTAGATTTGGTGTCTGACTTGTAGAAGAAATTTCTGAAAGATAACTTGAGAGGTGTTAAACACATTATCACAATGAACAAGGTGAAAACTGATAAGGTAATCTCCCCAGGTCATTACAAAAGCTCTGGTCCATGGTCAATTACAATTTATTTCTGAGGTGATAATGATTTATTCTGTGAGATGATATATAATTTTTTTTTTTTTTAATTTAAAAATTGATAAAGCACAATTTGGATTATTGATTATAGCTACAAGAAAATAAAACCTAATCCAAATAAATTAATAGTGTGTGACGTTTCAGTAACAGCACTGTTCCAAAACATCATACACTATTAATTTATTTGGATTAGGTCTTATTTTCTTGTAGTTATTTTAAAAATTTATATACAGTAGAAGGGGGTCGGTGGAAGGCTGGTAAACCGTTTGGTTTTCGACCACTAGGACCCGGGTTCGAACCCGCATTGGACACTTTTTTTCTGTTTAAAGAAAAAAAAAAAAAATGCTCCAATGGCCCCCGATTCTTGCAAAAGTCCAACCCCACCAGCGAGTGCAAGTAACCAAACGGGGCTCTGGCATTAGTAAGTGCAAAGTCGAACTGCTTTTCACATGTGTAGACATGTGGTGCACTTACAGTAAAAGCAGTCGCTAACTACCCACCATGATTATCATGGCCTGTACCACGTGTACTAGGGATAAGCAAAAAAAATATATATATATATACAGTAGAACCTCTCTGTAAAGGACATTTAGTTGTAGAGCCAAAGTGACCTTTAGAGAGAGGTGTCTTCTTACCATAGAATTGCTAATTAGTAATGATGTAACAACATTATTACCGAAACGTCACACATTATTTATTTATTTGGTCTTATTATCTTTATGTTTCTAATCTATAATCCAAATTGTGTACTCAATCACAGCTGTAACAACATGTTCTTATAGCACTGTTACACTGTAAATTACAGCTCGAGGAGCATGAACTCATGGAATTCGTGTAATCTTTACACAAGGGGATAAGAAACAACAACACACTGTAAATTACTGAAAACAATACCATTTGTTTAGAAAATGGTCATAAAGTATATATATATATAAAAAAAGATGTTTTTCTTTTTAATAAGATATGTACAGTAAAACCCCTCTATAGTGAACCCTAATGGAACCTGTGGTTTACTATAGCCATGGTTAGTTATATCCATAGTTCAATGTATTATAAATGATAATAAGGTACAATTTGGATTATAGATCATAAACACAAGGTAATAAGACCAAATAAACAAATAGTATGTTATTTATTTGGATTTGGTCTTATTACCATGTGTACCAAGCCCGGATGAAAAAGGAGGAGGGGGAGCAGTAACAAGCTCGCTAAAAAACCTGGGTTCAGCTGGCCCGGATGATAGTACCCTGTAAGGGCTCCTAATTCAGGGATACAGGATGAGCAGTGTTTGTACTCCATGTTGGGAGCAGCTGCACATGGCGTCTGTTCCTCATGTCAGAGGCGGCCATTTCTTTTGGAGCTAAGTCGGCCTGCCACTGAGTAGTGCTCCCAGTCTTAATGACAAAGGCAGACGCAATCTACTTCACCCAGTCATGATGGTTGTCAAACAGACACCATCAATGGTCACAACTTGATACCCTAATATGATTGAGTGGAGATAAGAAAGAAGAAGAAGAAGACCTTGTGTTCAATGTATTATAAAATAAAAAATGGGGATTATTTAAGGTTTGTTATAAAGGAAAGTTTACTATATCCCAGGTTTATTTTAGCTGGGTTTTATTGTATTTATTTTATAGATGAGTTTATCCCACAATATGTGCTTAAAAATGAGATTTACAAAACAGAAGTTTTAAACTTGAAGGAGTTTTGTAATGGCCTCTGCGGCCACAAACATCCAATTCTGGCTCTCTGCCACATACTTAATCAAAACAACCTTATAAAATTTAGCAACAACTCCTTTCTTCTAATTTATTTAGCAAATATAATTAGGGAATAAATTTTGTGATAATTGCAATGTATATTCAATATTTCTAATTGGATTTTCCTTATTTGTTTGTTTTATTATTTTCCTCTTTTTATTAAAAATGATTATTGTTTGTTTATCTTCAGAAACTTGGGGAACATATTTGAATTAAAAATGCATATATTGGATCAAAATATCATTTACCAATATTTAAGTTGGCTGAATGCCAATGGTTTGTTATAGCCATAGTTCAATTTATTATAAAATTAAAATGGGGATTTATTTCAGGTTTGTTATTAGGGAATAGGTTTGCTATATCCCAGGTTCATTTTAACTGGGTATTTAAAATTCTTAACAATTCTATCATTTCATGGCACCATTCTACTTTATCTTGATTTCAACCAGTTTAAAACAAACATTTATATATAAGAACAATGATGATGATAAGGCACAATTTGGATTATAAACACAAGGTAATAAGACTAAATCCAAATAAAAAATATATATATATATTTTAAATTTGGATTTGGTCTTATTAACTTATGTTTAAGAGCAAAGCAAGTGGACATGGCATCTGCCTGGTAAGCGGAACACTGTTGGTTCGATTCCCATCCCTGGACACTTTATTTTTTCTGTTTATCATTACTCTTCACAATTCATCCTTTCATACTTCATCCCTAAGGTTAAAAATAATCGTTATTTCTCCTTAAAATAAATTTCAATTTTTCGTTCAAAAGAAACACATACGGAATAATTTTCAAATGTCGTTCTACAATCATAAGCTGCATTATATTGTATTATAAATGATATGGGGGGTCGGTGGAAGGCTGGTAAACCGTTTGGTTTTCGACCACTAGGACCCGGGTTCGAACCCGCATTGGACACTTTTTTCTGTTTAAAGAAAAAAAAAAAAATGCTCCAATGGCCCCCGATTCTTGCAAAAGTCCAACCCCACCAGCGAGTGCAAGTAAACCAAACGGGGCTCTGGCATTAGTAAGTGCAAAGTCGAACTGCTTTTCACATGTGTAGACATGTGGTGCACTTACAGTAAAAGCAGTCGCTAACTACCCACCATGATTATCATGGCCTGTACCACGTGTACTAGGGATAAGCAAAAAAAAAATAATAATAATAAATAAATGATATTCATTGTTGATGCAACATGATCCGCATATGTTAATATGTTCTGCGCATGTTGCGCAGACTATGTAGATCACCCTCACCTGAACCCAAGAAGATCAAGGTAGAAGCTGAGTCCTTGACAGCAGATACCTCGGACTCCAGCGATGAGCTGGACCAGATCAAAGCTCTTCTCGAACCTTTGGACAAAGAAGTGGGATCGGCCATTTTGGAGGAGGTGAACAATCTACGGTTGCGGCATAGGCAAGAGCTGGAAGCTGCCAAACACGCCGAGCAAATGTTGAAAAAAGTAAGTATCATACTTTTTTACCATTATACCTTAAAAAAAAGGTTGACATTCAGCCAACTGAAATATTGGTAAATTAATTTTTTTTTTATTCCAATATATATGCCTTTTTAATTTAATTTAAAAAAATATCTATTTGCTATGAATTACTCTATTTAAAAAAAGAAATTCATTGAATCAAATACAAGAGTATTATCTATAGTCATTCCATAAGCTGATTTGTTCTCTTTTTCTTTTAAGAAGAAAAAAAAAATGAAGTAAATATGTATATTTACATGTAATTATGTAAATACATAAAAGGAAATATATATACATGTTTATGGAGTTGATTTGTGCTGAAGAGTTGTTTCATTTGTCAAAATAAAAGTTTTATATTTTTTACGGTGTCTGAGATTTTAGGCAACCTATAGGTAGAAAACATGTTATCATCAAATTTATCTGATTTAGATAATTGTAGATCGTGGTTTTCTAAAAAGACTTTCCATTTTCTCATGTTTTGTCCATGAGTGTATAAGACAATAGGTCTTGAAATCTTGAGTCAAGTATGGTAATAAGAAATAATCTCTATAATCTATGGTTTTAATTTTTTTTTATTAGCCTTCAAGAGAGTTGGTGTAAAACAATGCATTGTATTTTGTAACCCTAGGTAAAAGCAAAAACAAAAAAAAAAATAGGTACTATACTGTGGAGGTTTAATGTCTTGGTTGACTGGAACATTTCAATTTACATAGTTGTTTCTTTGTATGCAAATTAAGTTTGAATGTTAATACCTGTAATTTGTGTGTGCAACAGTGATGTAAGATACAGCCAAGTGTTATATATATACACAGTGTTTGCACTTTGTTGGTTCTTTTTTTCACCCCCTGTACTTGAATGATTTTATCTTCTTCTTTCTTATTTCCACACAACAATCATATTAGGGTATCAGGCCTGTAGAACTTGAGATGGTGTTTTGACAACCATCATGATTTGGTGAAGTAGATTGTGTCTGCCTTTGTCATCAAGACAGAAGCACTACTCAGTAGCAGGCCAACTTAGCTTCAATATGAAATGGCCGCCTCTAACGTGAGGAACAGACGCCATGTGCAGCCGCTCCTAACATGGAGTACAGACTCATTCTGTATCCCTGGTGCCCTTCAGGGTACTATCAGCTGGGCCAGCTGAGTCCAGGTTTATAAGCAAGTTTGTTACTGCTCCCTCCTCCTATTTCATCCAAGCTTGGGGCTAGCAAAGATGGCATTTGGTTTTGTTATATATTTGTTTTGTTTTTTCTTTTAAAAAAAGTGTTGACTTATAGCCAGATGGAATTAAAGTAAGTGGTTGACTTAAGGAACTGGTAGACATTGAAGTCAACATGGTGAAAGGGAAGTAGATGTCAACACTCTGGAGAAACATGGCCGGAGCTACTTGAGATTCTGTAGGCTTACAGGAAGCGAGCAATTAAATGTGGTGACAGTCCATCACAATTCCCTGTTGCCAAATTGCTCCACAGCAATGTTGATCTTTGTGACCCACCATGCAACAAAGAATTTCTCCCTGTCATTTTGGTGATTGTATTACAGAATTAACTCTCTGTAAAGGACAACACCTAATTGCAGAATCAAAATGTCCTTTAGAGAGGTGTCCTCTTACTGAAGAATTGCTAACATGTCAAAATTGGTATTCTCTTTCAGAATTTTTAAAATATTCAGAATAGATTGTAAAAATCATTTTCTGGTTGGGAGTTTGTTTAAAAAGAATATAAATACATCTCAGACATATTCCCTTAAGGAAGTTGACAGTGAAATATCAGGAAATAAACATTTCAATTACCTGAGTTTCTCACATAAGACCCTGGCAGAATTTTCCTTTATATTTATCTACGACTAAAAATAAAATTTTAAAAATAACTATTGACTCAGGACCAATTTATACAAGTCATATGGTGACGATAACCATCAAGGCAGGGGAAATATATTTTGTCTTTTTTATTTCGTCCAGCTTCTCTCTAAAACTTAAATGAAAAGTTAATTTAAGGGAAAAAAATAGAAAAGATGATTTTTCCTGATTTCATAGCAAACCTGTCTACTGATAGTATTAAAAAAAAAACCTTTACGTGACTGCCAAATATAATTTCAAACCTCGTTCTAACAACACACAATTTGTGATGGACATCAGAGAATTCTAATGTTTATTGGTTTATATATATCCATTGATGAGCTCTACTCATCCCCAGTATAGACCCCATCAACAAACTACAGGCTTGATACCCTAATATGATTGTTGATGGAGATAAGAAAAAGGAAGAAGCAACTCTCCAGTAAGAAGACATCTCTCCCTAAATTTAGCTCTGTAATTAGGTGTTGTGGTTTACAAAGTAGTTTTTAATTTATACAGTAAAACCTCTCTGTAAAGGACACCTAGTTACAGAGTAAAAGTGTCAACACAAGGTAATAAGACCAAATGTGTGACGTTTGGGTAACAGCGTTGTTACCATCTTCAGACAAAAGTACTCAACGAGAAATTTTACCACAGCATGCTTTAAATAGTTACTGTTATCAAGTATGTAAACAATATAGCAGATGGTAACAACGCTGTTATTGAAACGTCACACACTATTCATTTATTTGATTTGGTCTTATTACCTTGTGTTTATAATCTATAATCCAAATTGTGCTTTATCAGAGCAAAAGTGTCCTTTATGAAGAGGTGTCCTCTTACTGAAGTTAAATAGTATAAAAATGGTAATTTTGACCATGAAAACTGTTCTTTGTAGAGAGGTAATCTCTAGTTGGAATGTCCTCTCATGTTCTACTGTATATATAAACAAATGATGCCCAGTTCTAAAGTTTGATTGTTGCAGGAGCTTGAAGAACTGCGGCCCCTCAAACAACAGATTGTGGCGGAAGCCAAAAGACGACTCAAAGATGTTGTCCTGTTAAGGAAAGAATTCATTGCTGCCACCCCTTCCTTACTGCTGGTTAAACAGGAGTGAAAAATGCTCGTGTGCCAACTCCTAAAAAAAAACACCCATCTTTTTTTTTTCTTTATAATTGGAATATATTTTTTTTTAATAATCTACAAAAATTATTATTTTTTCCATCATTGAGTAAATTTGTTTTTTTCTATTTTATATATATTCACTATGGTCTCACAATATCAAAATATTTTTTTTTTCCTGACTGAAATAACCCCTCTACCCCCTGCTTTTTTTTTCCTAACTCCCAAATTCTAGTCGTTCCGTGAAAAAAAATTTTTTTTTTTTTTTACTTAAAAAGTGTTCATATGAAAGTTTTGCAGTTGTTGTT
The DNA here is from genome assembly GCA_030710605.1 of Cordylochernes scorpioides. Classification (NCBI taxonomy): domain Eukaryota; kingdom Metazoa; phylum Arthropoda; class Arachnida; order Pseudoscorpiones; family Chernetidae; genus Cordylochernes; species Cordylochernes scorpioides. The sequence goes on along the minus strand of CP092868.1, from coordinate 12,160,795 downwards.
GTATCATTGCTTTACCCCTCTCCCTTATTTCGCCATTTAGAAAAATTGTAAACATTTTTTTTTGTTAATAGTTTTTTTTGTACTTTCTCTCCCCCACTTTTTTTTTTGTCATCCTTTAACTCCAGCAATTTTTTTTTATTAAATACCAAAAAAAAGGGGGGGGAGAGAGAGAAAAACCTTTTTTTTTATTATTATTTTTTTATTTTTTATATTTTAATTTCTTTTTTTTACAATCTTTTTATTATAATTTTTTTTTTCTCTTTTAAAAAAAACTTTTTTTTTTTTTTGCTTAAATTTTTTTTCTAGTCTATTTGTCTATCACGAAATTTTTTTTTTTTTTTTTTTGTTTTCAATCAATTCGGTTTTTGTAAAACTAAGAGTAAAAGAAATTTTTTTTTTTTCAATTATCCAGTTAGTTCTTTTTTTTTAATTAATTTTTTTTTCTAAAAAAAAAAAAAGAACTTAAAAATAAAAAAAAACTTGAAAAAAAAATGGGTCTATTGTAATATATATATGTATAGATATTATAAATATATATTAAAAATATAAAAAAAAATATTAAAAAAATTCTATATCATTATTATATTTTGTAAATATATATTTCTTCACCATCCATTGTTAAAAACTAAAAAAAAAAAAAAAAATTCCCTTCCTTGACGACAATGCCTACCTTTTTTTTCCACCCTCATCTTCTAGAATTAAAAAAAAAAGCTTTTTTTGTTACAAAACAATATATAAATATATGGACATATATATAAAGAGTATTATTGTGGGAAAAAAAAACCTTTATTCAGTGTAATACAAACTATTAACCAAAAAAAATTCGATGGTATTAAAAAAAAAAAAAGCAGTTGAAAAATTAAAAAAAAAAAAAAAACTCATTTGATGGTTATTCAGAAAATTCTTGTTGATGTTTTTATAGAAAAAAAGAATGGCAGAGAAAAAAAAAAAAACATTTCCTCCCCCTCCCCCTTTTTTTTATTACAAGGTTGAAGAAAAAGTTTTGAGTCATCTTTATAAATAAAATAGAAAGTGATTGGAACAAACAAATCAGATGGAGCAGTGTCAGGATTATAGGAAGGATGGATCTCAATTTCATCCTTTTTTTTTTTAATTTTAATTCTGCTTAGTCAATTCTAGCATTTCTGGACATTTTTCATTTTCAAATGGGACTCAAAACCTTTTTTTTTTCCTCAACCTTATATATAAAAAAAAAAAACTTAAAAAAAAAAAAATTGTATAATTATATAAATATCATTATTATTTTCAACAACTTCATTTTTTATTGCAATATAATTTGTTAAGAAATGCTTTTTTAAAATCTTGTTTATTTTATAAATTTAGTAAACACCTCCTCTGTTATTTATTGGTTCCCCCTTGTAAATAAATAATGCTCTACGGTAGAACTGTGATGAATATTCTACATCCTTATTTTACGAACCTCCCCATGTATATAATATAAAAAAAAAATACCTCATTGAACCAAGTACAAATAAATCTTTGCCAAGTTTTCTCTTTGTTTGTTTTTAACTACATTCTTATTGGCTTGGTGAAGTTGGGACAGAAATGGTAACAAATAATCAAGTCCTTGATCGAATGGGTACAGAACGGTTAGCTGATAAAGTTCATAAAAACAATGAAAATTGATGTTTGCTTGACAATGTGATACGTAGATCAGTAGGAGAGACATTGCTGACAGTGTTGATGTTTGCTTGACAATGTGATACGTAGATCAGTAGGAGAGACATTGCTGACAGTGTTGGTGGGAAAGTTCCGGGGGAAAAGATCGAGGGAAAGGAGATGACAGGGATATATAAACGATCTAAAACAATGGACTGGACGACATGAGGAGATGAAGAGGAGGACCGGGAAGTATGGAGAGACCATGTGGCCCACCCTCAGTAGAGGAAGGCACTGAAGGAGGAGAAAGGGGCCAAGTGAATAGACAACATTGTGGGAGAATAGTATTCATGTATCAAAAATGGCACCTCTCCCTTTAAACAATGAATTTTAGTTTATCTACACCCAGTATAGCACCTTATGATGGTGATAAAGAATAAACCAAAACACCAATTTTACATTGTTGTTTCAGACCTTGGTTCTTATTACATTGTTGTTTATCAACAATCAGCCAACCTGATGGTACACATGATTGGGAATGTGTTGTTGGGAAATTGTTTTTTCTTAAATTTGAGAAATTCTATTTTTATTTATTCTGGAAATAGAATCACAGAGATAACTGGTAGAATTATATTTGACTGTTGACCACTGTTATGCCTTATTGCACCATCTGTTATAAGAAATTAAAACTATTTTCGATGTATATGATTATTTTTAAAATTAAACCATTTTCTCCTACTGACCTTACTGTAATGAAAAATTAATGGGAGGGCCTGAATCATCAGTGGTGAACTCTCCCAGCAGTATTGCCAGTTTAATCTACCATACCTCTATAATATAGTATTTTGCTGTTTTCCTTTTATACTGAAGCTGTCCTCTTAGAAATTGGATTTTAAATAAAGCTTTGAGGACAATAAAAATACATATAAAGTAGAACCTACCTGTAAAGACACCTAATTGCAGAGTCAAACTGTCCTCTTACCGGAGAGTTGCTAAATAGTAAAAACGGTAATTTTGCAAATGAAAATTATCCTTTATAGAGAGGTATCCTCTAGCACTAGTGTCCTCTCATGGAGTATGTTCTACTGTAATTATATATATATTTACACTATGTGTGGGTATGTAATATGTGAGAGATCATAAGGCACAATTTGGATTATAAACACAAGGTAATAAGACCAAATAAATAAATAGTGTGTGATGTTTCGGTAACAATGAAGATGGTAACAACGCTGTTACCAAAACGTCACACACTATTTATTTGGTCTTATTACCTTGTGTTTATGCGAGAGATCAGTTACACCTTGTTCTGAATACATTCTAATAGAGAACTTGACAAATTGTCATGTCACAGAAAAAACAACAACAGAATCAAACGACCCCTCTGAACCCAACATTGGACTGGCCCCTAGTGATCTACTAAGATGAATCATTCCCCATAATAAATCTTCTAAGACCTATATCCCTTCCCCATATGTCTCACCTATATACAACACTCATGGATAAAACTTGAGTAAGTTTCATATTTTAAGCATAAAGATATAACAGAATGCAAGAAAATAAGACCTAATCCAAATAGTTTAATAGTGTGTGATGTTTCGGCAACAGCATTGTTACCATCATCAGACAAAAGAATACATTTATTCTTTTGAAAAAACAGATTTATTCTTTTGTCTGATGATGGTGACAATGCTGTTGCCAAAGCATATCACAGACTATTAAATTACTTGGATTAGGTCTTATTTTCTTGTATTATATTCTATAATCCAAATTGTGCTTTATCATATAGCAGAATGGAATGGCTGACAAGATCCTCAATTCCAAAGAACATGCTATCTGGGGAGGAGGACCCATCAACAACCAACCAGGACAACTGCTATTGGACAGGAATGGACTTTAATCCCAAATGAACTCCTGGACATCTTTAATTCCAGCCTGCTTTTCACATGTGTAGACCTGTGGTGCACTTAACAGTAAAAGCAATCGCCTACTTCTACCCACCATGATTATCATGGTCTGTACTATGTGTACTAGGAATAAGTAAAAAAAAAAAAACTTATTCCAGCATGAAACGATTTATTGAAGGAGACAGAGGTTGTTCACACTTGGTTATCTGGTGTGTCTTCAATAAAGGTCCCTGTAATATCTTTCAGAGTTATTGTCCCAATATACATGGTAAAAGGTACAACTTCCTAAAGTTTTGTCCATGAGTGTATATATAGATGATGATGAATGCCCTGGGTAACACCTAGGTTTTGCCTGAGTGGATTTTTAACCAAGTGTATATTTAGAATTAAAAATCTGTTTTTATATAAATCAAACATTTTATTCAGATTACAAAATATTTAAAAAGAATGAGAATTTAAAAACGTACTGTCTGAAAATAAACATTAAATTAGTTGAAGATATATCCCTCAGAAACTAAATCATTCCCTTCATTATAAATTTTTGCTCCATCCTTATTGAAAATAACTGAATTTCCCTTGTTGACTAATTCGTATACTGACAAGAAATAATTCCTTAAACTTGGTACATGTAAGATATCTTTGATGCGACTATTTTCTTGGCCTTCACTTGTGCATGTAGTAAGTCTCATATCTCCTTTGGCTATGGCTTGGGTAGTTTTGCCCTTCTCAGCTAGGTTGATTTCACTTTTGTACTCTGTCACATATTTTCCATCTAAGTTATGTTTGGGGTTAAATATGCGGTGCATCCTGAATCTATACACCATATTCGCCTATCATTTCTCTCATCTGGTAAATCTTCGAATTCTTTCACACATGTTTCAAATTCTTGTTCATTAATTCCACTTTTCACAGTATCCACTAGGTTATTTGAATGTTCCCTGCTGTATTTGTGATTTCTATAATCAGGAGTCCATTTTTTCTGATTTTCTTGTTTCTGTTTATCTCGAAACCAGCAATCATTAGCTAGATGTCCCTTTTTATTACAAACAAAACATCTTTTTGGCTGAAATTGTTGGACTTTTCTATCTTTAATTCTGTATGCTTGTTCATGCCCATTCTCAACCGGTTGATTTAATCTCATATTTCTTCTTGACTCCTCTTCTCTTAGAGTTTGTTGAATCTCTTCAATTGTTTACTTTCTCCTAGATCATAAGACAATAGCAATATTTTCATACTTTGGATGTATGCCTCTGACAATTTGAAATAAAAGTTCTCTTGAGAGAAATTGATGCCCTAATGATGAACTTCTCGCAGCATTATTTGTGGAGGGTTCCCAATAAGCAACAACTTTGGTAAGCGGCGCTGTACGTTGCGACCGCCATACATTCGTGGCGTTTTACACGAATTAAAGATACGATTTTTTATGTAGTGATTTTTCCATTTGGATTTTTTATATTAATATATATTTGATTGCCACATTTATATTCATTGTGTTTTTGTATATAAATATTTCTCAGTGTATATCTTTTTAAAAATAATATCGATAATTATTGAAATTTAAAATATATCAAGTAAATATAGATTTTAATAGACAGGTCACACTTTTGTAAATTAATCACTGTATTCAATCTATTTTAATATCAAGATAAAAAGTTTCATAATCAAATAAAAATCCATACACTTTACATGTTATAAACATAAGGAAATTGAACACAAGGTAATAAGACCAAATCCAAATAAATAAATAGTGTTTGACGTTTTGGTAACAACGTTGTTAATGAAACGTCACACAATGTTTATTTATTTGGATTTGGTCTTATTACCTTGTGTTTATAATCTATAATCTAAATTGTGCCTTATCATTAGAAAATTGATTTAATAAAAAAAAATGTACAAAAAAATATTTACAATATAAAAATTTTACCAACTTGATAATATTATAATAATTTTCCCCCTGTAAATTTACAGTGTTAAGAAACAACAATGTATTGTATAAGAAACAACAACAACAACAGAAGTTTAATATTAGGCCATACATATTATTGGGCAAATATGTACATATTTACAAGCTGTATGTAGTATTATTCTACGGATTCCAGGATGAGCACAGGAGGGCTAAACAACAAAAAAAAGTTCATTAAATTCATATTTTTTGAACCAAAAAAAAAGATGATTACTAACCTTTACTGAGGAACGGGCTGATCTTGAGTTGGTAGTGGATAGATGGCTTCCATAAATGATCTGTTGCCTGGGTGTGCGCGGCATATTCGGCCAAAAAAAAGGTAATTGATTTTTTAGGATTACGTACAGACCATAGCTTTCTCTTTATTTGCCACCACGTATTTTCTATAGTGTTGGTATGGGCGCCAGTGATGAGGTCCACAAAATTTTGAGAATGATTGACGGTCATGTGTATATATATCCCCTCCGCGCAAAATGGTTGTAGGCACGTCAACAATCAGTGATCACTATCGTGCCTGGAAGAACACAAGCGCGAATTATGGGCTTGATGGTGGCCCTGTTCTTCCGCCGGATGACGCAAAGGAACACTCATCCCGACTCCCTTTTGACTCTTCCAAGCACCCATTTCCTGTGCACCCAGCGCCCACGGTTGTCTTTTCTCTTTCCAAAAAGACCTTCCTCGATTTTTCCATCAATTGGGGTGTTATTCCGACTTCAAGGCACACCTCACGGCAGTAGCTGTACCAGTCCGTGAGGGTGTTGAATGCGAGGTCAAGGTAGTGGGATACAATCCAAAGAGTGCTGCCGTATATCCAATGAATTGTTATCAGCAAAATTTTGCTTAAAGGCAGTCTTAGATCTTCCGAACCAAGTATCTTTTCTAATGGATCTATCGAAATAGTGCGGATTCACTCCTCCTTTTTTACACATCCATTTGAAAATGTTCCCGCCCAGATCTTTAAGTTGGGCTTGGGCGCCGCATTTGCTGCATGTGTAATTCTCAGCCAGTAGGCCCTTTCCAATACACCATTGAATGGCGGCAATACTTTGCATTATAGATATAAGGGAGAAAAATGTTATATCAAGCCACATGGAAAAATCATTACATCCAAAATCGTATCTTTTAACTCGTGTAAAACGCCTCGAAGGTACAGCACTGGCAATGTACAGCGCCGCCTACCAAAGTTGCTGCTTATTGGGAACGCTCCATATTTTTAGCCCTCGTTATATATTCATCTACAGTTTAATTTTATTTTTCATTCTAATGTTCTTTAATTCTAAGCCTATAATCTTATCTTTCAAATTGCCTGTGTATGTTTTTCTTAGCGAGTCCCAGACTTTCTTTGCATTTGTTTCTCCTATGAACATTCCAGCTTGTTCATTTGTCAATGTAGCGATGATTATCCCAAATGCTTCATAATTTTTCTCACTCCAAATCTCCCAAGAACTCATGTCTTCCATTTCAGGTTCTGGATTAGAAATTACACATTCAAATAATTTTCTCCCTCTCAGAATTGCGCCGATTTTCAAAGCCAAAATTTAATAGTTAGTTCCTGTTAATGATTCAATTTTCGTTTGGGAGAAAATTATAATCGGTCATTTTCGCCCCTTTTGAACTAATATAAACAAACAAATATAATTTAAATAAAAATATATATTCTAAATTTATTTAAATATTGAGTAGCTTTTAAACATGCATAGATATAATTTAAATTAATTTATATAAATACCTTAAATCTTTTCAGAACAACTTCAGTTTACCGATAAGAATAAACTTCCTGCTTAATCTTCTGATTAAATTTTCGCTTTTGATTTTATATCGAACAACCACTCTCTGTTACCAATTGTTGACTTTGCTTAGAATTTTTCAATGAAATTGATTCCAACAATTATAATCAAACATTATATTTATTGATTTAGAAAAAAGATAGAGAACAAATATAAAAGAGAAACTAGTATTAAACAAAGGAACTTTTTCTCTTACGGTTAGCACCTATTTACATGTGAGCTTACACACATACTCAGTGGGAATAATTAATAAATTAAAAAATATATACAACAGTTTTACTCTCTCTCTCTCTCTCTTTTATGTTTCTTCCTTTAATATTATCTTCCAAAAATCCAATATTGAAAATTGTAAACATTTTTTAACGCTACTTTTAATCTAAAATATATAATTAAAATTTACTTCTACAGCAGGATAATGACTGTAGAAATAATTTCAATTATATATATATAATAATTTGAATAATTAATTGACCCTTTTTTGATTGTTGATTGTTATTTCTATGTAAGACCCTGTTGACTTACTGTAGGATTGGTGACTTGTGGTGGTTGATGGCGCAGTCGTACTTGAATGGTAGGGTTCCACAGGAGAAGTAACGAGACAAAGACCAGGATGGGGTTGAATCTAGGACTTCGCGAATAAGGGAGAGAAGGTTTTGAGACTAATGGGGTACTTTCCTATCACATGCTCGAAAATAATGTTACCTTGGTGTGATGGGGTTGGGCACGTCTTGCTCCTAGTCAGGTCGACTTCCCTACTAACTAACTTTGAGTCCGAGATTTTCCTCGTTAACTCTCTATGCCTCTCATTGGTTGAGATCGTCTACGTGGCCTATTTTGGTTGGCTGTTAGTTATTAATGCTGAACTCTGATTGGATATTGGTACCTCCACTGTCTTTTCATGATTACCATCCTCCAGGAAGAAGTAGGTCTTTGAACTTAGTTTTATGGTTCCTGGGTAGTTACCTTACTTCCTGGATGATGTAATCCTGGTAATTGCTGTTCTCTCTTTTTCGCGAGGCCTAACTTTTATTAAAACTTTCTGGACGATACATTGCATATTTGTGGTGGGGTTACATCTTGGTATATACAAATTATGACATATTTTAGCTGAAAAGTAGCATTTTAAAAAATATCTTAACAAACTTCATAGATAGATGTTCCTAAGTGAATGATGATATTTTAAATGTTGCTAACAAGTTTTTTTTTGTGATTTTGCAGAAGAGCATTGCTCGATGCATTATATCTTTAGTCTTGGGGTCACAGTGATTTCAGGCATCAATGGGTAACACAAAAGGACGAGGGAGGCTGGATGCCACCTAGAAGAGAGGCAGAAGATGGAGACAAGGTCCAGGAGGGTGTCTGCTCTACTTTAGAGGGAAAGATGAACTGATGCTGTCTGTCGTTTTTGATTGGTGTCCAGTGGCGGTCATAAAACTTATTGGAAGTTTCCTGGGAGGAAATAAATATTCTTTGAAGAAATTTGAATAAATTCAACTAAACGTTGATTTAACCTGTTCCCTGATATTTGACCACCCATTTTCTTGAGAAAAATTTCTTTGTTTCAAGAAGACTCTGGGACCAAAAGATTTTTGTTCGCAGTGGTACACCCTGCTGTACGCTGACGAGCGCCAACAGCCCGTTCGTAGATAACTTTTCTTGATTTATCAAGAAAATGGGTTGGCCAAATATCAGAGAACAGGCTAAATCAACGTTTAGTTGATTTCTGTTCCACAGGATGGCGCTCTGCCATCTAAAAAGCACATGTGCTCGTGGTCAGGATATGCCTTCTTTGTTTTTAATATATGTTTGTTGGCTATATAAATACCTATATATATAAAAAGTCAGTGTATGTATGTATGTATGTGGGTATCTATGTCGGCTATACACGTCCACAATACGTAACTAATCTGACTGAAATTTTAACAGTATATAGAGTAGAATCTGGAAAACTTATAGGGAAAATTTCAGGTCTCTATCCCGAATATTCTTCGAGTTATTTGCAAATTGCGTTGCAAATTTGCCTTTTCGCTCGCAAGCAGCGCCTCTAGCGGTGAAGATGGGAGGTAGGTAATATCAGCTCACCTAATGTACATGTAAACGTGTTTTGACAGGACATAGAGAAAAATCTCGAAAATATATTTATCGGATTTTTAGCCAATAAAAAATAAAATTGACACGTTCTGGGCAAAAATAGTTTTTTTAGTCAGAAAATGATTATGACAATATTGCTGTATCATGTTTCATTATCAGATACAAAATTATATCGGAAAAATTCCAAAAAGCTGAGACCACGGGTGAAGCCAGTTCATTTTTAGTGTGCAGGAACAAAATTCTAACAGAAAAACATTCATTTGAGCAGAAGCACAAAGCCAGATCATCTCTTTATAAAAATATCGCTTCTCTGACACAAAGTTTGGAGCGGGACGTTTCACAAGAGTGACATCCACGGCGCCAATTTATAATTGTAACGAATAGTATTTGAATAAAAATGTCCCCTGTATATACACTGCGTGACATTGAAAATGGAACACCAAGAAATAGTGGCCAGAAAATTATGCAAATTTCAGGGTAGACGCGCCTAACCGAGTTATGCAAATGATGTAAAATGCGCAGCTCTCGTGCGCACATGGAGTAAGATATAAGGGAAGGACTTGCAGAAAGGACAGTATTCGTGTCGTTATTTCTTCAAGGAAAATCATTGTAGAAATTTTGTTCTTGTGTCAAAAGACACGTGTAATAACAGAGAATGCCAGGTCATCGTAAACGGAGGCAGTTCAAGCAGACAGACGCTTTTACGAGGGGCATGGTGATCGGACTGAAAAGGGCAGGTTAGTCCATACGTCAAATCGCAGCTGATACACACCTTGGTGCGTCCACGGTGCACCGACTGTGGAGAAGATGGTTGGAACAAGGAAATGTGGCAATTTATAGGAATGTCGGTGCAACCAGAGTGACGTCAGCACGTGTGGATTGGCGTATCCTTCGACAAGCAGTGGCGGCCCCACAAGCCACTTGTACCGCCATCCTGCAACATGGGCAAGACACCCTAGATCATTCCATCTCGACCAGAACCATTTCCCGTCGATTGGTTGCTAATGGCTTGCACTCATGCCGTCCGCTAAGAAGACTGCCATTGACCCCACCGAATAGGCGCCAACGTTTGGAATGGTGCCGGGCTAGATCGACGTGGATAACGGAATGGCACAGGGTCGTGTTCTCAGATGAGTCGCGTTTCTGCTTGTCCAGTGATAGTCGCCGTGTACGCGTGTGGCGTCGACGTGGAGAAAGGTCCAATCCGGCAGCAATTGTGGAACGCCCCACCGTGCGACAACGTGGAATCATGGTTTGGGGCGCAATCGCGTATGATTCCAGGTCACCTTTACTTCGTATTCAGGGCACTATGACGGCCCAACGATACGTTGATGATGTGCTGCGACCGGTGACACTCCCCTACATTCAGGGGGTACCCAATGCCCTTTATCAGCAGGATATCGCCCGACCGCACACTGCTCGCATTAGCCAACAAGCTCTGCAAGATGTACAGATGCTTCCCTGGCCACCGTACTCTCCTGATCTCTCACCAATCGAGCACGTCTGGGACATCATTGGACGCCGTTTGCATGCCTTGCCACAGCCGCGTTCAGAAGACGAACTGTGGCAAATGGTTGAGAGGGAATGGAGAGCCATCCCTCAGGACGCCATCCGTACTCTGATTGACTCTCTACCTAGACGTGTTGCTGCGTGCATCGCCGTCCGCGGTGGTCCTACTTGCTACTAAGCCGACGCCGTTCTCGCTCTGTATTATGACTATCATTTTGAAATAAAGATCACTTATTGTTCGTCCCTGTCTCTCTCTGTCTGCCGAGTTTCATCACTTTCTGGCCACTATTTCTTGGTGTTCCATTTTCAATGTCACGCAGTGTATATATGTCATAATTTGTATATAACTAGATGTAACCCCACCAAAATATGTATGCAATGTATGATCTAAAGATTTTAATAAAGGTTAGGCCTAGCGAATCTGGAGAGAAAGGCCATCAGAGAAGAAAAAATCATTAGCAGGTTTTCATTATCCAGGAAGCAAAAGTTATTACCCAGGAACTAATAAAACTGAGTTCAAGAACCTTCTTCTTCCGGGAGCATGTTTAAAACAAGACAAAGACAAAGGATTAGCTAAGATCCAATCAGAGTCAAGCAGGACTAGCTAAGATCCAATCAGAGACCGCCAACGAAACGAGAATCATCCAATGAGAGCATTGGAGAGTTAACGAGTTAAATCTCGGACTCAAGTTAGTTAGTTAGGACATCGACACCATCGCAGTTAGTTAGCACCTGGACCTGCCAAGGAACAAGTTAGGAACCCGGTGAACAGCCTAGCCGTTAGTCAAATATGCCAATAGTCTAAACCCCTCTCTCCCTTGATCGCTGGCCTATATTTCTCAATCCAATCCTGTGTCCTTTCTCGTTATTTTCCCCTGTGAGAAAACTTTACCATTTCAGCCAAAACGACTGCGCCCACATCAACCACCAAGTAAGTCAACAGGGTCTTACCAACCATCAATCACTCAACAAACAACCAATCCAACAACCATCACCCCAAAAGTCCCCATATTTTATATATATAATTGTCTATATATATATAATTAAAAAATATTTTAAGAAAATATCCACTCTCTACTGAATCGATTTTTTATATAACGATATATTTATAAAAATTTCTTCATAAAAATCGTTTCAGCAGAAAGATGTTTTCTAGAAAAGTATTTTTTAAATAAAATATTCATTAGACAAAATTTCACTAGAGTAAAACCCAGGCGAAGCCGAGTACATCGCTAGTATCCTATATACAGTTACGAGCGTCATTCTTCATCAGTCATCTCTGTCACCGTTTGCTTTTTTTTTTGGAATGGCGCCCTCCTATTTGTCGGCTACGATCACGCCACCTTTGCCCCCCCCCCCTCCCCCTCATCATGCCCCCCCCCACTCGCTCTTTCGTTTTTGTAACCATTGTGTTGGAGCGGGTCGCTCCTTAAATAAATGCATATATTAGTTAATAACCAAATGGAATCCTCTCTTTCTTTTTCCCAGTAAGAGACGCCTACGGAAGCCAACAGTACATAGACAGATAAAGCACATAGGCTATAGTTATTAACTAACATATGCATTTATATAAGGCGCCAATTTATAATTGTAACAAATAGTATTTGAAACAAAACATTCAATCGGGTAAAACACGGAGCGTTGCCCGGTTCGGCTAGTTTTATATAATTAGATGAAATTTCCAAATAGAAATTCTCCAGTAGTTGGCGATCTAAGGATACATTCCAGGAGCATGGGTTACCTAGTTGTTACTACTAATAGAAATTCCTAATTATTCTATAATAGTTTTAATTTTACGAAATATATAGTTAACTATCAGAAGATGTGTGACATGTTTTCAATATGATGTACCCTTTATATATTTTCAGAAAAAAAATGAATTTAATTATATATGAAAAAATAATAGAAAAAAATAAAAATAAAAAGGTCAGGTGTTGATATCCCTATATATATAAAAGTCAGTGTATGTATGCATGTATGTATGTATGTGTGTGTGTTTGTTCCTATGTCGGCTATACACGTCCACAATACATAACTAATCTGACTGAAATTTCAACAGTATATATATTAGAATCTGGAAAAACTTATAGTGAAAATTTCAGGTCTCTATCCCGAATATTTTTCGAGTTATTCGCAAATTGCGTTGCAATTTTGCCCTTTCGCTCGCAAGCAGCGCCTCTAGCGGTGAAGATGGGAGGTAATATCAGCTGACCTAATGTACATGTAAAACGTGTTTTAACAGGGCACAGAGAAAAATCTGGAAGTGATACTTATTGGACTTTTAGCCAAGAAAAATTGAAATTGACAGGTTCTGGGCAAAAATAGTTGTTTTTTAGTCAGAAAATTATGATGACAATATTGCTGTATCATGTTTGATTATCAGATTCAAAATTAAATCAGGAAAAATTCCAAAAAGCAGAGACCACGGGTGAAGCCAGTTCCTTTTAATTATGCAGGAAAAAAATTCTAACAGAAAAACATTCATTCGAGCAGAAGACACAAAGACAGATCCCTCTCTATAAAAATATCGCTTCTCAGACACAAAATTTGGAGCGGGACGTTTCGCAAGGGTGACATCCACGGCGCCAATTTATATTTGTAATGAATAAAATTTGAGTAAAAACATTTAATCGGCCAAAATCTGGGCGTTGCCCGGGTCATTCAGCTAGTTAAAAATAAAAAGACATATCCTGACCTGGAGCACATGTGCTTTTTAGATGGCAGAGCGCCATCTAGTGGAACAGAAATCAACTAGTTTCACCAGATGGCGCTCTGCCATCTAAAAGCACATGTGGTCCTGGTCAGGATATGCCTTTTTTTATTTTTAATTATATACATTTCGTGTACCCATGCTTTCGAATAAATTTTTAAAATAGCTTTTAATATTATAGCAAATTAATTTCTTTATTTTGAAAACATTTTTATCATAGAGTTTATAATCTGTATATTTTAAGCATCAGGTTACTAGTTACTGTACAATTATTGATTGTATAACCCTGGGGTTTATATCTCTCTATAGCCGGGTAGTTGGCGATTTACCCTCCAGGTTACCTCTATTTTCTCTCTCTATCTCTCTCTCTCTATTTGATAGCTGGCGTTCTGCGCACTCCAAGAACCTGGGTATATTCTATATAGAATATTTTTGTATTCTATATTTGTTTAGAAAATAAAAAAAAAACATGAATACTTTGTTAAAGTTAAGAAACAAAGTTTTTATATTGAAGCATTTAAATAAATCCCCAGCTAGTTTAGTATCATTCCAAAAATCACCAGCGATAACATTTGCTGATATTACAAAATATAAAAATGAATTTAAATTTTATAAATTTTTCTATTATATTGAGAACAAATTTATGAACACTTGGCAAAAAATATTTGATAATGATACCAAATATCACCCAGTGGATCATCCTTTATATGTTCATGCAGAACAAATTGTGAAAAAGATAATAGCAACTAATATGGACAAGTTGGGAATCTACGAGAAGGAAATAAAAATCAGAATAAACCCAATTACACAGCAGAGTGCCATTTTTGTAATAAATCATCATATTTATATGGATGACCTTACTTTTCAAATATACGATAACACAGATGCTTTGGGAGTAGTCCTAGCCCATGAGTTAGCTCACATCAGTCTAAGGCATACATTATTCTATAGTACAATATATCATGGTAGTTTGTTATTCTGTGGTATTGCCTTAGTAATGCCAATTCCACTTATTTCTAAATGCGCATTCATAGGTCTTTTTTTTCTAATTCAATTTGCAATGAGACTTCGATTTAAACATTGGGAAGTTCAAGCGGACAGATTGGGAATGGAAATGGCTTGGTATGCAGGTTTTGACTTGAATGTTGAAACCTTTGACTTCACGTCTTCATCTTATGAAATAAAAAGGGATAAAATGAAGTTCTTAGATAAGTATTTTCCAACTCATCCTTCAGTAAAAGAGAGAAAAGCCGCCATTTCGGCATTTTTAGAAGAGAAATACAATTATGTTCGAAATCTATAAATGTAAAAACTTACCCTATGTGTATAATATTTGATTTCCGATAAAAAAAATCATATTTAAAGTTCAATGCACATTTTGTAAATACATTCTAAACTTTCTACAAAATCTGGATATCTATTTTTTTTCATGTGTTGAATAATGTAAATAACTTATGTAAATAAACTTTTCTCCTTGTTTGGTGCAAGTATCTCTTGCGGGATATAACGCTTTGGAAATAAAAATAATTGTAATAATATGACACCTTTTTTTATCGATGTTATATAATATTTTAACTACAGTGGACCCTCGGTTTGCGAGCATAATCCGTTCCAGAGGCCATGCTCGTACTCCAAAACGCTCGTAGTGCGAAACTAATTTCTTATTTTTAATAATTGAAACTATATTTTGAATATATACATTATAGTATGTATTAAATATATATACTGTACTTATATTATAACTAGACGAATGGCCCGGGCAACGCCCGGGGTTTACCCGAGTGCGAATATATTTTAAAAACGTTGACTTGGGTGGTCGCTATTAACAGGGTGGTCTGTATAGACAGGTGGATGTATCACACAGCTGATAACAGGGTTGTCTAGAGTGGTCGCTATAGACAGGGTGGTCTGTATAGACAGGTGGATGTATCACACTGCTGATAACAGGGTTGCCTAAGGTGACCGCTATAGACAGGGTGGTCTGTATAGACAGGCAGCTGATAACAGGGTTGTCTAGAGTGGTCGCTATAGTCAGGGTGGTCTGTATAGACAGGTTTATGAGAGAGGCAAACTTACAGGTTGTTGACGCCGCAATCCCCAGAGAGAGTGTTTTTGTTGCATCATGCTGTGACTCACACGATGACCCAAGGTCAACAGGGGTGGAGCAGCAAACTTAAGCCTATCTCCGTCGTCGCAATGGTGGCGCTGCCTGCGAGCTATATCTACAATTCTGCAAATAACTCTAAGGATATTCAAGATATTCAAGAAATTACTTTTCGAAAACCTTTCCGGGGATATACCTAATAATATCCCAGAATTTCATGGCGATTGGATGTATGGTTTTTGAATAACAGGGTTGTCTAGAGGGGGGCAGGGAGGACACGTGTTCCCTGGCAGCCAATGAGCGCGCATTCTATCAGTGAGCTTCAGACAAACAGACAAACAAACAGACAGAATAAGGCAAATATATAAGTAGATGATTAATAACAATCCATAAATAAAATTATATTTAATATAAAAATATGCCCTCATCCCGCCGCCGAGTTGCTCGTAATGCGAAATTTCACTCGTAATCCGAGGTAAAATTTTTCAAAAAATTTTGCTCGTACTGCGAAAAGCTCGTACTCCAAGGTGCTCGTAAACCGAGGGTCCACTGTATTGTAGAATATATATATGTAGTATATATTTTAAAATGTAATAAAATAACACTGTTAGTGTGATTCACATATATCTTCTAGTTAGTTGAGCCAATAGTTTAAGATCATACCCTCCTATTAAAATATACATTGCTTCTATTTGCTAACCACTCCTCCATATTTTGTATGATATGCTATATCTTTATTAATATAATCTGTATCATCCTTATTTATATTCAAACTCTAAATGATGACGTCAAAAATAAAAACAGTAAAAGAGACAGGTTTGGAGACAGCTATGTGGGAAAGTTTTAAAGGCAAGGGGTCCCCTCCTGGGGTTTTATAGGTAATAAAAATGAGACCGCCGCCCAGCACAGCAGGGTCAGTTGAGTGTGTGATAGGTGTGTCCATCTATGCAGGCAGCTTCTGGCTCGCTCTCCTTGTCTTGGTGTTAGGCATCCAGGTTTGTGTCATGGCCTCCACCTCTGTCCCATGGGCTGTCTCTGACACGCTCAGTGCTAACATCTAGCCCTGCCTCTGCTTTTTGCTGTCCATGTGAGGAAAGAACCTCAACACTTTCGCCTCACGACTATAACTGCCAGTTTATTCACAAGTCGGCTTACTCAGGGTTACAACATATATATATATATACATGTACCTTGCTCTCACCATTTCCTTAATTTTTGCTACTAATGAATGTATCTAGTAAATGTTTGCTAAACAAAAATATCTTTAACTAATATTATTCATTATTTTTTTTTTGCTTATCCCTAGTACGTGATACAGGCCATGATAATCATGGTGGGTAGAGGTAGGCGACTGCTTTTTTACTGTAAGCGCACCACATGTCTACACATGTGAAAGCAGATCGACTTTGCACTTACAAATGTGCCAGAGCCCCATTTGGTTACTTGCACTCGCTGGTGGGGTTGGACTTTTGCAAGAATCGGGGGTCCATTGGAGCATTTAAAAGAATTTTTTTTTTTTATACAGAAAAAAGTGTCCAATGCGGGAATTGAACCCGGGTCGTAGTGGTCGAAAAACAAACGGTTTAACCAGCCTTCCACCGACCCCCCAACAAGGTCCTAACCTTGTAAATATGTAAATACACAGTAAATGTGATGTAAATATTATTCATGTAAATAACATAAGCTAGGTTGCTCTTTTTGAGCGGCACCTAATAAAGTTATTTTGGAACTGGTTAAGTAGCCCGTAAAACCATATTCTCTCTCTCTGTTTTCCGTTGGCCGGCTTAAATCTTTCCGTAGATATGTAAATACGTAATCTTTTATTTTATTTATTCTTCAAGCATCTAGTCAGGTATCAATTTCATTGCTTTATAAAAATTCATTGTGGAATTAAATATTTGTTGTATATTTAAAAAATCATATATATTTCATTGTACCTAATTTTTTTTAATGACTAATATATAAAATGTTTAAGCATAATTATAAAATTTTAATTAGTGATACAATTTAGATTTTAGATGAGAAACATAAAGTAATAAGACCAAATATAAATAAAATAAATAGTATAGGATGTTTTGATAACAATGTTGTTACGAAACATCACACATTATATGGAGATTTGGTCTTATTACCTTGCAGTTTAGAATTAAAGAGTATTATTGTATGTAATCTTTTTCAAGATCTAGCACTTATCAAGTAGTATGACCTTGAATGTATCTGATACTTAAAGTGATAAAAAATAATATAAGACCTAATCCAAATAATTTATTAGTGTGTGACGTTTCGGCAACAGGCATTGTCACCATCATCAGACAAAAGATAACATTGTGACCATCATCAGACAAATGACATCAGACAAATTTATTCTTTTGTCTGATGATGGTGACAATGCTGTTTCCGATACGTCACACACTAATAAATTATTTGGATTAGGTCTTATTTTCTTGTATTATAATCTATTAGATAATAAAAAGGCATATATTGGATTTAATAAAAGATTTATAATATAAGATAAATCTTTTATTAAATCCAATATATGCCTTTTTATTATCTAATGAATTAAATATAGATTGCTCTATTTTCAAAACAATTATAATCTATAATCTGAATTGTGCTTTATAATTTGTGATAAAAAAAAAACAAACAATGAAAGTGGTCAAAACAAGCTTT
>CP092868.1:12090172-12142334 GCA_030710605.1 Cordylochernes scorpioides | reverse complement strand
ACCATTTATTGACCGTCACCGCAAAACAAGCGGACTCAGGTCGTTGACAAAGCCACAACACCAGCTTTGGTAAATTGAGAAATTTATTCGTATTACAGCCCTGTTGAAGGATGTTATTGTTCGAAAGCTTGCCGAGTTTATATAACTTAAATAAAAAATCTCGTCTCCGTCAGCTTTTTTTCCTTCTTAGAAACTGAGAAACGTCCTCCTGAAGACCGTGGTTTCGGGCTAATGGCCCTCTTCAGTCCAGGATTTAATTCCATGAGATTTACAAAGGATCAAATGGAATATTTACAATCCACCAAAGAGTTAAGTTGGTAAAGTGACTAGGCCATATCTTTGTCCATATATGATATAAATGAACATTTTAATGTAAGGATAATGTTCTATTAATACAAAGCAATAACGCGCCATCTATACATATAAAATGAAAGGATTTAAAAGCACGAATGTTTCTTTTATACATAATACAAACTTCTACTGCCCTTACTGCGATGAAAAGATAAGTATAAAAGAATCATTCGTGCTTTTAAATCCTTTCATTTTATAATGTTCTATATAAATATAAAGGTCACCTCTCCCTTCAAAATAGACGTCCAAAATCTATTTTAATGTTAGACCTAACCTTTTTCATTATTAATATATCTATATTTTTTGCTTATCCCTTAGTACACGTGGTATAGGCCATGATAATCATGGTGGGTAGAAGTAGGCAACTCCTTTTACTGTAAGTGCTCCACATATCTACACATGTGAAAACCGCAGTTCAACTTTGCATATTAGTAAGCCATCAAAATGATGTGCGTACAAGCTAACAAAATGTCATGCCATCGTGAGTTGGCAGATGAAGAATTGGAAGAGCTATCTGAAGGCCGCAGATTTCCTGTGGAATACTTCCATAAAAGGAATTGGTGATGATAAGAGAGCGGTGATATCTGGAAACATAATTTACTTATCTCTCTGTGTTACTTGCTCCTTTGATAAGACTTGTGACGACGATTTAGATCGGTTGAAAAGGGGGCCACCATTATCTCTTATGCAAATTTAAGGCAAAAGCCAACAACAGCAACCTGTATATCATGCTTTCGGGCTGTGTTCTTCGTCAGTACAAATATTCTATATATAGCTACATCAACTAATTATTAATTTAGTTCCTGATTTTTCAGTAACTCGCTGTTATTCACATGGAGAATGATCATTTTCTATACTTATATACATATGTACACGATTTTATAAAATACAGCATTACGTAACTGTATATAATATATAAGAGCTTAAATATATTCAGATACCTGACACATATATTTTAGGAAACCGTGTATATATGTATATATGAAAGGTGTTGATATTAAAAATGAAGAAGGCATCTCCTGACCACGAGCACATGTGCTTTTTAGATGGCAGAGCGCCAATTTTTTTTTTTTTTTTTTCTATTATTTTTTCATGTGTTAAGCGTCTTTACGCAAATTTGGCCTTAAATACCCATTTCTTGATTTTTCGGGAAGCCATTTGGACCAAAAATATTTTTGGTCGCAGTGGTTACAGCCTTCTCCACGCTGACGAGCGCCAACAGCGCGAAACGCGTTCGTGGATGGCTTTTCTTGATTTATCAAGAAATTGAGTTGGCCAAATATCACGGAGCAAGTTAAATATACGTTTAGTTTATTTTTGCTCCACTAGATAGCCTTCTGCCATCTAAAAAGCACATGTGCTCGTGGTCAGGAGATGCCTTCTTTATTTTTAATATGTATATATATAAGTATAAAATGATATCCAAAATAATCATTCCCCTGAGGAAAGTGACAGCGAGTCACTGACACATCGGTTAATATGTAAAAAAAAAAAACTGGTTGATTTTTCTAAACAAACTTCAAACCGACAAATAATATTCTATAGTATTTCAGGTCGGTCATTCCTAAGATTGATGTGACTCCTTAAATCAGGATGCTTTAAGATGATCAATATATTGTCTGGTGGTAAGACTTAGTTGTCATGGTTCATTCATTGAGGATTTTCGTGAGAAAATAATGTGATGGGGGAAATCCTTGCCTTCCGCATCCATTATTAACCGTGGACCTAACAGTAGGTTTATCCGCTTTTAGAAGCTGTTTTCACAACTTCGAGGACAAATACAGTGATCATATCCTGTGAAGTTAAAGTTGTCTCTACTTATATTCATCTTGGCTTAGCCGCTCTAGGTGTTGTCCATTCTCCATCACAAGCAGACGTCATGTATATTGAACTTTATGCATCCCCCCTGTACTTTAGATAGGTGACAGATATTGGATGGAGATTTGTATAGACGTATATGTATATATATACATTTCTCTGGTAGGCTGCAGATATATACATACATTTTCACTCTCGTCTGTCAGCCATCTAAGAAATCGATCCAGATATCCGATAATAATATCCGAATACTATTCTAGTGCCATCGGGGGTGGGTGTGTATGTAAGTATGTCGGGCTGAGGGTATATGTAAGTATGTCGGGCTGGGTGTATATGTAAGTATGTCGGGGTGAGTGTATATGTAAGTATGTCGGGCTGAGGGTATATGTAAGTTATTTTCTGGCTGGGTGTATATGTAAGTATGTCGGGCTGGGTGTATATGTAAGTATGTCGGGCTGGGTGTATATGTAAGTATGTCGGGGTGAGTGTATATGTAAGTATGTCGGGCTGAGGGTATATGTAAGTATGTCGGGCTGGGTGTATATGTAAGTATGTCGGGGTAGGTGTATATGTAAGTATGTCGGGCTGGGTGTATATGTAAGTATGTCGGGGTGAGTGTATATGTAAGTATGTCGGGCTGGGTGTATATGTAAGTATGTCGGGCTGGGTGTATATGTAAGTATGTCGGGCTGGGTGTATATGTAAGTATGTCGGGGTGTTGTGAGAGGGTTCTGAGAACTAAGTTGCACCACATTCCCCGGCGGCCCAGAAGGTATTTCAGTTAGCTGCCAGGGCTGCTTAGTATCGATTTGTGCCGCTCGCGGCGCCACCGTCGACTTGTTTACACCGTTCTCGGTATTGATTACGTAATTCTACCGTCGTCCAACCACTTCCTGCATATTCTGTCAACTCGCTGACCACTGGGACAGGACGTGACACTGTGTAACCAACTGACCACTGGGACATGACACTGTGTAACCAACTGACCACTGGGACATGACATGGGACAGGACATGACACTGTAACCAAGTGACCACTGGGACATGACATGGGACAAGACATGACACTGTGTAACCAACTGACCACTGGGACATGACATGACACTGTAACCAACTGACCACTGGGACATGACATGGGACAGGACATGACACTGTGTAACCAACTGACCACTGGGACATGACATGGGACAGGACATGACACTGTGTAACCAACTGACCACTGGGACATGACATGGGACAGGACATGACACTGTGTAACCAACTGACCACTGGTACATGACATGGGACATGACACTGTGTAACCAACTGACCACTGGGACATGACATGGGACAGGACATGACACTGTTTAACCAACTGACCACTGGGACATGACAGGACACTGTGTAGCCAACTGACCACTGGGACATGACACTGTGTAACCAACTGACCACTGGGACATGACATGGGACAGGACATGACACTGTAACCAAGTGACCACTGGGACATGACATGGGACAAGACATGACACTGTGTAACCAACTGACCACTGGGACATGACATGACACTGTAACCAACTGACCACTGGGACATGACATGGGACAGGACATGACACTGTGTAACCAACTGACCACTGGGACATGACATGGGACAGGACATGACACTGTGTAACCAACTGACCACTGGGACATGACATGGGACAGGACATGACACTGTGTAACCAACTGACCACTGGGACATGACATGGGACATGACACTGTGTAACCAACTGACCACTGGGACATGACATGGGACAGGACATGACACTGTTTAACCAACTGACCACTGGGACATGACAGGACACTGTGTAACCAACTGACCACTGGGACATGACAGGACACTGTGTAACCAACTGACCACTGGGACATGACATGGGACATGACAGGACACTGTGTAACCAACTGACCACTGGGACATGACAGGACACTGTGGAACCAACTGACCACTGGTACATGACATGGGACAGGACACTGTGTAACCAACTGACCACTGGGACATGACATGGGACAGGACATGACACTGTGTAACCAACTGACCACTGGGACATGACATGGGACAGGACATGACACTGTGTAACCAACTGACCACTGGGACATGACACTGTGTAACCAACTGACCACTGGGACATGACACTGTTTAACCAACTGACCACTGGGACATGACAGGACACTGTGTAACCAACTGACCACTGGGACATGACATGGGACATGACAGGACACTGTGTAACCAACTGACCACTGGGACATGACAGGACACTGTGGAACCAACTGACCACTGGTACATGACATGGGACAGGACACTGTGGAACCAACTGACCACTGGTACATGACATGGGACAGGACATGATAATGGGTATTTTCTTATCATATATATACTGTAATATATTATTTGATTGTGAAGATTCCATTAGATCCTTTGTAGATCTCATGGAATAAAGTCCGCCCTATGCTGACGAGGGCCATCAGTCTGAAACCAAGATCTCTAGGTGGACGCTTCTCAGTTTGCCAAAGCTGGTGTTGTGGTTTTGTTACCGCCCCGACGCAGCTAGTTTGAGGCGACGGTCAATAGATGGCGTCTAGCTTTGACGTCTATTTTGACGGGAGAGGCGACCTTATATATACATTATATATAAGACTTTATATATACATAAATGAAAAGTAATATTTCAACCTAATTAGTCTTTAATTATACAGACACTCCTATTGTCCTTTTATTCTATAGAATGGATCACATATAAATGAAAACTTAGTCTAAAATTCCCTAGACACAAAATACATGTTTCTATAGAGGTTTGTATGAATTACCAAAAAAAAAAAGTCAACGAAGTGTTTTTTTATTACTCATCTGTCTCTTGTTTATTTATACCTTGGGCATTGACGTCAATGGAGAATGTTTGTAGGTACGGTTTGTACAACTTGGACTGTCGTATTTACACAATAACATGTTGTTGTTTTAAAGATAACAAATTGGTGTAAGAGAAACATTTAATCAACATTTTAAAGAATATTATCCCTAGTATGTGGTACAGGCCATGATAATCATGGTGGGTAGAAGTTGGCAACTGCTTTTTACTGTATGTGCACCACATATCTACACATGTGAAAAGCATCAAATATCGGTGGATGAGAGGGTAGCACGCTCAATTCCCGATATAAGTCGATGGATGAGAGGGTAACACGCTCGATTCCCGACATTCATGAACCGGGATTGAATCCGCGTTAAAAATTGTTTAATATGTGAATAACCTTCACATATTTTTCACTGTTTCAATTATCATGAACTAGGTTGCTCTTGCTGAGCGGTGTACCTATTTATGTGATTTGAAAAGCAGATGTGAAAAGCAGCTCGACTTTTACAATTACTAATGTTCCCGTTTGGTTACTTGCACTTGCTGGTGGGGTTGAAATTTTGCAAGAATCGGGGTCCATTGGAGCATATATATATTTTTTTTTTATTAGAAAAAAGTGCCCAATGCGCGGATTCGATCCCGGGTTGTAGCGATCGAAAACCAACGGTTTAGACCATCCTTCCACCGACCCCACATATATATAATCACCATGATGAATATCAATCAATATAACCTTTATTAAGACCTTTAGTCTTATATATAATTTCCCGATATATATACAGTGGTACCTCGACATACGAGTTAATTCGTTCCGCAACCTTGCTCGTATCTGGAATTACTCGTATCTCGAAGCAAATTTCCCCATACAAAATTCCCATTTAAAATCACAGATTAATATCTTCACACTACCGAATCGAACTCGTATCTCGAATTTCGCTCGTAACTCAAAGCAAAAAATCACTTGCTCGTCGGCTCGTATCTCGAAAAACTCGTATGTTGGGCCGCTCGTATGTCGAGGTACCACTGTATATATATACAGTAGAGGATTTGGGGGGGGGGGGGGGGGGGGGGAAGAGGATGAAAGAAATTCGAATTTACAAAGTGTTATGGGAAATATGTAAATATATAGCTATAATTAAGTTTTGATATATGTTATTATGTATATAGGTTATTATGTATATAGGTATTTTCCTGATCTCCTTGTCATATACAGATTCTCGTAAGTTATGGGAGAGAGTATATATATAAAAAAAAAAACATGAACGCGAGCGCGCAAAGAATATAAAAAATGTTATATACACTCATGGACAAAAACTTAAGGAAATTGTACCTTTTAGCATGTATATCGGGATTCAGAAAATAACTCTGAAAGATATTACAGTGACCTTTATTATAGATACACGAGATAACTAAGTGTGAACAAAATTGCTTCTGTCTCCAGCGACATCAAATATTTTCCACTTCCTTAAAGTGTGGATATATCCATGGAGTCTATATAACCTATGTGTAACATCATAATCCCACCTATGGTAAAACTTGGAAAAACCTAGCTGAAGTCTGTGAAGAACTATTCTAAACAATAAAAAAAATATGAGAAAACACATTGAAAACCAGTATTTTATTTTTCCGTTTATCATTACTCTTCACAATTCACCCTTTCATACCTCATCCAAAGGTTAGAAATAATCGTTATTTCTCCTTTAAATAAATTTTGATTTTTCGTTGAAAATAAACACATTCGGGATAGTTTTCAAATGTCGTTTTACAGTATTTTTAAGTTGATTTCTTTTCAAAAATACGAATAAATCTAAACAAAGATAACATAGCTGGAAAATACAGAGTTTGTGACAGGTTCAAGCAACCAGATATAAACAAAGAACAACGTGGTTTTAATCACAGATTCTTCTATATTCATTAAATGTATTTTTCAATGAAAGGAAACAACAGTCATTTCTCTTTGCTATATTTATACAAATCTTCAATTATCAAAGAAACAAACAAAAAAAAAAAACTCGTATTTTTCATCCAAATCCAAAACAACAATAATAAATAAATTTAAATATTCAATGAATTTATTTTTTTTCAATGAGTGAAACAGCGACAGCAGCCATTTCTCTGGCCACCACCAAACCACGTGGTTACAGACGGCCATTGATCAGACGACCAGACTATACTGAGCATGCGCATCTAACTGGTTTGGCGCCGCTGATGATGATGACAGCGGTGCCAGACTCTACTCCCCCCCCCCTCTTTCGCCTCATACAAGACACGCCCATCCCATGGTGCAATCAACTAATTTAGAAAAACTTACCCCCCCAACAATAACCCTTCTTTCCATTTATCAATAAGGGATAGATATATTTGGGGGGGAGGTCTCTCTAGGCTAAAGAATCTCTGCCACAACAGGATCCTCCCCCCCCCCCCCCCCCCCCCTCCAAAAAAGTCCATCATCAGATCATCTTTATTAAACCATTCAATCCATAGATGATAATATCAATGACTTTTTAATACATCACGCTTTAGTCTTCAACATTCTCATGAAAGATCACAAACAAAAAAACATGACTAAAACCCACCCTCTTCTGGAAGTGGACTGTTATCAGAGACTCAGTTTCTGTTAAAAGACTCTTCATGACTTGGTCTGATATGACAGTGTTCACTTATAGAGGCTACTACCTCCGGGAGAAACCATGGTTTAACCATGTTTGTAGGCTCTGTATGATCATTGGAAGAACTCAACTGTTACGTGAAATTTAATGAAACTGAAAGGACCTAGACAATATCCTTAAGACCTAGAGATACTAGAAGTATAACTATACAGCTTATAGTTAGCTGGAAGTCCCTGTTGTTAGGCCCCGAAAACTAGAGAAATAAAGATAGTAAAAGAAAGCTGGAATTCTTGTTAATTTTATTTTCCCCGGTGGTTTTGCGTTCGGTTTGCTTGGTTCAGCCATGGTGTAGGGGAATAGAAGACCATAACTATCAGCCAATTATCCCGTAAACAAAGACTTGTTGATTTTATTAAACTTTCGACGATATCTCTTTAGAAACTGTGTCTCAAAGCATTCATCCGGAGATGCCGCTTTTATTTCTCAAGACTTCCACAGCCAACTATACACCTGTATAGTTATACTTTTAGTTCACCTGTTGAAGTACATGTTAGCCCGAAAGCTGGAGAAGTTAAAAATAGTAAAATATACTTAACCCTGGATTGCTGGTTGATTTTATTAAACTTTCGACGGATATCTCTTTAACAAAGCATTCATCCGGAGATGCCGCATTTATTTCTCAATACTTCCACAGCTAACTATACACCTGTATATTTTTACTTCTAGTTCACCTGTTGAATAACATGTTGGTCCGAAAGCTAGAGAAATAAAAATAGTAAAATATACTTAACCCTGGATTACTGGTTGATTTTATTAAACTTTCGACGATATCTCTTTAGAAAACTGTCTCAAACAAAGCATTCATCCGGAGATGCCGCATTTATTTCTCAAGACTTTCAGATAACTATACACCTGTTCTCCTGTTGAAGTAACATGTTAGCCCGAAAGCTGGGAAAGTAAAAATAGTAAAATATATTCAACCCTGGATTGATGGTTGATTTTATTAAACTTTCGACGGATATCTCTTTAGAAAACTGTCTCAAACAAAGCATTCATCCGGAGATGCCGCATTTATTTCTCAAGACTTTCAGATAACTATACACCTGTTCTCCTGTTGAAGTAACATGTTAGCCCGAAAGCTGGAGAAGTAAAAATAGTAAAATATATTTAACCCTGGATTGCTGGGTGATTTTATTAAATGATAAAGTCGAGGATGAAGGTGTATCGTCTGAAGTTTATAAATGGCTCGTTATTGGCACTTCACATCGTCATCTTTAGCCTTTTTGTTGAGTTGACAAATAGAGGTAATGAGGACTTTGGTTAATCATGGCCTATTGAGGGAACTAATGCGTAGAGTTTATAAAAGTGAGATTTTCTCTCTCTTATCGGCTTCTTCTTTTTTTTCAAGTTTTTCTTTTTTATCTTTCAAAAGCTCGTTAGCGACAAGTGAAACCCCATCACCAAACACTTGATTGCTTTGCTTACAATCTTTTTTCTTTCTTTTTTCATTTAATCAAGCCCCACACATTCACTCTTTGAAAACTTTTTCAGCAACGAACTTCTTGTTTTTGTAAGTATTGTTGCATCGTCCATTGGGGGTTTGGTTTTATGTTGATATATGATTATTATTGTTCCATACTTACACTCATGGACAAAACTTAAGGAAGTTGTACCTTTTATCATGTTTATCGGGATTCTGACAATAACTCTGAAAGATATTACAGTGACCTTTATTGAAGACACACGAGATAACCAAGTGTGAACAAAAAATTGCCTCTGTCTACTTAAAAAGAAGAAAAAAAACAGACGACCGACGACATCAAATACTTTCCACTTTCTTAAGATTTGAGCCCATGAGTGTATATATAATTGTGTCTTATAAACACTTTATTAATATACCTAGGGCTAATATCTTCTCAAATGTAATAATATAATCTTAAATGGATTTTATATGCTTTCAGTCTTTTCCAAATACATTTTCAAAAAAGAAAGGAACAGTAATAAAAAAAAAGAAGAATGAGGATTTGAGGAAGCTAGATGGGGGGAGAGAAGAAAACCGGCGGTGTCCGGTGAAAGAACACAGCTGTTTGAGGCCCCCTCTAGGTCAGAGGGCCCCGGAGGTGGGCAGCGGTGATTGGTCACTTCCATCTGGCAGACGATCTTTTGTTGTGATCTCCCTGGGCGCCGCCAATGCTTCCGGTCGCCAAGACATGCTTCACCATTTTGTTGAGGAAAAACCCAACTAGATTCTGTAGCGATACATAAATAGAAATACTTTTTTTTTTAACTTTTTAGTTTTCTTTTCTTCTCTATCTACTGATGATAATTAAAACCCGTGTTATTTATATAATAATACTAGAATATTTAATAATCTAGAAGTGTTGCATCATTTCATTCGTGATCGATCGTTGTGGCCCACTGTACGTTTTACATGCCTAAATACGATGCGACGCCAGCCATCTCTGTCTTGAGTTCGATCTCGGCGACCGTTAAGCCAGTGAGTTCCTTTACTTGGTCCACGAAGCGTGTCGGCGGGCATCCAGGTATGCCTAGTAATCAGTTGTAATGTGGTTGTAGAAATATTACTACAGTGTAAAAATAGAGTGTGTTACAAACAGCCGGCTTGTGGACCTTCGAGGTCTGGGTAGCCATTACTGCTCCAGGGATGTGTTACAAACAGGAGTTGAAGGAAAGGATTCGACTCAAATTGACTTCGTGTAGTGGACAATGAATGATTAAATTTTGGATATAAAACGTCTAACAAATTGTTAAAATGTGTCACATTTTTGTCTTTTAATCATTTGGGCCAATAGAATATCCTGTCAATTCATGACATCCTTAATGATATTTCCCCATTTTCGTCTATTGTTTTATTCGTTTTTGTCTATTTACGCTTGTGTAAGAGAAAGTGAGCTTGTTAGAGGTGAAGGTAGAGGGTTTTACTATACATTCAGATTCACCAATAATATTTCTTTTAGTGCCAAACGTTTCGCTAAATCTCTGTTCTTCTCATGTCTTGAGGATGCTTAACTTACACAAAACTTAAGGAAGTAGAAAGTCTTTGATATATTTTGAAGGAGAAAGAGGTTGTTTACACTTGATTATCTCGTGTGTCTTCAATAAAGGTCACTGTAATATCTTTCAGATTTATTTGTCTGAATCCTGATATACATAGTGAAGGTACAAAATTCTTAAGTTTTATCTATGAGTGTATTGTGAGGAATTCTTGTAAAGTCAATATATTAATTGCATATTTACAAAAGGATATTTGCATAATAGTGTGAGATACAAATAATTTTATAGCCGTTTATATAAAAGGAGGACGAGGTAGAATGTTACCTGGGTTGAATGGAAGAGGGATATGTGAGGAAGGAAGGACAATATGTAAATACGTGCTATGTAATAGAAGATAATCAAGAAGAGATTGAAGATATGGTGACAGTATCACGATTGGTTGGTATAAATAGAACACAACTGACCAATAGTTGAATAGATTGAAGAAAGACTGTTGCCACGTGGTCTATAGATCCATATTTCAGTAGAACACTTAGAGAAACACTTAGTGTCCATAGTGAAAAAATAGTACAAAAGTGAAATACCTATTTCATCATTTTTTCAGGATGCCCCGAAGACCAGCATTGTTGATCGTTGAAGTACAGCTTGTAACATGTTGATGAGGGCCAACAACCTGAAACGTGTAAATGGTGGTTAGCTTTTCTTGATTAAATCAAGAAATTTGTGATATATTCTGGAATAATTAAAAAGCAACGATTACTTGATATTTTATTTCGAAAGATGACACAAGCCATCAGCAACTTTTTAGTTTCACGCTCAGGAGATGCCTTTTTTCCTTCAAAGTTCCAAAATCGCTTTATTAGGTACCGCTCAAAAAGAGCAACCTAGTTTATGATAATTGAAACAATGAATAATATGTGAAGGTATAATCTTTCTCCATTTTTACCCCTTTGTATATTTCCCACTTTCATAGGTTTCTCCGTCTTGTAACCCCAAGGAGAATCCTCTGTAAGACCTGTGTGTCTTAATAAAGGTTTTTGTGTGTTTGTGTGTGTATAATATGTGAAGGTTATTCATATATTAAACAAAATGTTAACGCGGGATCCCGGTTCATGACTGTTGTGAATCGAGGGTGTTACCCACTCCGACTTCTTATATGCTGCTTTTTTTCTTAGTGTCCAAAATCACTTCAACAAAGGAGAACTCCCCTCACCAGCGAGTGCAAGTAACCAAACGGGGCTCTGGCACATTTGTAAGTGCAAAGTCGAACTGCTTTTCACATATGTAGACATGTGGTGCACTTACAGTAAAAAGCAGTTGCTAACTACCCACCATGATTATCATGGCCTGTACCACGTGTGTACTAGGGATAAGCAAAAAAAAAAACAAACTTCAACAAACAAATAAAATAAACGGGTGTTTCTGTAGGATGTTCAATATGTTAAGAAAGATAACTCGATCGGCCCAATCTCTCTCCAAACCTGTTGAAACTTGCTAAACCAACTATTAACCTATTTACGTGCCGTGAAAACATTTCAAAGGTTACCTACCCTAATTTATCAAAGTACTTTATCCGCCGACATCGATGTGGTAAGAAGGACACTCATGGACTATAAACTTAAGTAGAAAGTCTTTGATATCGCCGGTCGTCTATTTTTAATTTTTTAAGGAGACAGAGACAATTTTTGTTCAAACTGAGTTATCTCGTGTTGTCTTCAATAAAGATCACTCTAAAATCTTTCAGAGTTATTGTCTGAATCCCGATATATATGTTAAAAAGTACAACTTCCTTAAGTTTTGTCTCTCCATGAGTGGAGATTTTATACTTCTATAACTTATTGTTTCAAATTTGACGTTTTTTTTTTCTTCACTCCCCTATTAATCGTACATCACGCTTTTTCTTTTCTTATTACACGCTTGTTTTGCGTGGATACAACACCTTCTTTCTTTTTATCATCTTTAGACCATTTTAATCTTTTTTTTTCACTCCCTAAGCTTATACTTTAATTGAATGGTTATTCCTATAGTGTTTATACATTGGTATAAATTTCAATATTGATTGCGATTAGCTTTTCCTTTTTTTTTATCTTCATTTGCGGTGACTCCGTGATAAATCCATGTATAACAAATTTCCTTTCCTCCAATTTACCCAGACTGGTCTATTTATTA
Organism: Cordylochernes scorpioides; assembly: GCA_030710605.1. Taxonomy (NCBI): domain Eukaryota; kingdom Metazoa; phylum Arthropoda; class Arachnida; order Pseudoscorpiones; family Chernetidae; genus Cordylochernes; species Cordylochernes scorpioides. The sequence goes on along the minus strand of CP092868.1, from coordinate 12,129,509 downwards.
ACTTGATTGTCTTTATATAATTTTTCCTGTATATAAATATCATATTACCATTAAGGTACTATTACTCCTGTATGTATCCTACATTTCTGTTTGCTTAGAGAATCTGTATAAGACTAAAAGGTCTTAATAAAACTTGTTGTACATTGGTATATCTATCATTGTCCATATTGTAATAGGAACATTTAGTATAAAAAGTGCCAAGACATTTCAGGAAACAATGAATGTATGTAAAGAAAGAATATCTTTAAACGTGTTGATTGCAAACCTAATGACAAACTAAGATTTAAAAAATAAATGGAATATTTTTTTATTGTCCCATGTTAAAAAAAAAAAAGACAGACGTTATGGATGATAAGTCAATTTATTTTTTCGTCTGATCGAACACCCATTTTTTATTTGCATATAAAAGAGAGCAGAGAGAGAGAGAGAGACAACGATATAAAAATTATAATATTACAGCAGAATATTTGCATATTTCCCTTGATAAATCCTAAATATTTCGGTGAAAAAAAAAAAGGTTTAAAAAAATGTACTGTTCACGCACACAATTACCTTCTTTATTTATCCAAAACCGTTATATAGGTAAAAAAAAAAAAAGAACACACATCACTAAAAGGAGATTAGGGAAGATGCAAATACCAGAGGAGACCTGTCTGGATCAAACCAGCAGCTGTCCCTCATCATCAATCATCATTTTGCATCAGCCAATGGGATCGCTTGACGACCTTCCTTGTCCCCCTGGCAAGGCTACTGAAGGTTTCGCCAAGCTGGCTCCTTCTAACTCTCAAAATTGGAGAAGCTATTTCTCTTTGAATAGTTCTTAATTATTATCCCAAGTAATATACAGACCATGATAATCATGGTGGGTAGTGCCTTTAACTGCAATGAGGCTTGCTCCATCATCTTCTAACTCTCAAAATTGGAGAACCTATTTCTCTTTGAATAGTTCTTATTATTATGCCAAATTAATTTGACGATACTGCTGAGAGGGTTCACTACTGATGAGTCAAGCCCTCTCATTCAATAACTCATATCATTGCAGTAAGGTCTGTTGAGATAATATTTGATGATATTTAAAAGACTGCTTCACTTCCATCAATAATTGACAATATGACCCAGAATAAGTATATTGCTACGGCGTTTTATGGTTTCCACAAGTCCATATCTCAGAAGAAGGCCAAGTGACACTCACTCCTCACTTTCTTACTGCTACTCTTTTTGTGTTGTTTTTCTTGCTTCCCTCTTTCTCTTTTTTTTTTTCTTTTTCTTCTGTCTATATCGTTGTTTCCTTTGTCTCACTGCTTTGTTCTTATGCATACCTCTGGTGAATCCTGTATAGGCTTTTTGTTGTTGTTGTTGATGATTTTGATGATGTTTTTTAATTTATTTGTGTCAAATATAAGCAATGTTATCATTATTAATTTTAAAACTAATGACATTTAATGGTGAAACCTCATCACTTTAAGGATTTTAAACAATTTAGAAGTGAATGCGTTAGACGAGGTCAGATGTCTAAGAAAACTAAATTAATGGAAAACTGGTTTCCACTAAAATTCGACCTCCTAAGACAGGAAAGTTCCCAAGACAGGTTTTACTCTATATTAAATTAATGATATTCATGTCTTCTGTATATTAAGTTTTCTTTAAATAATGTATTGAAAGCGCAAAGCTTTCGAGTTATATAGATCTCTCTTCTTCAAGTCTCTCTGTGTATGTGTAAATATGTTTGTAAAGCCCTCTAGTGACGTGACTCGAGCTTGTTTGTTGTGAGTCTTCTCGTGCTTCTAAAAATATATATATTTCGAGTATTCCCCTAACTACACAGTCCTTTATCATATCTTCTTACTTTTATATCGTGAAAAATATATTGCCACGTGGAAAATTAGGGAAGACAAAAACTTCAGGAGGAGACAACAATTTATTCAAGGCAAGCACAAAACTAAGCCAAAGATAAGCCACGAGGGAAATTTACAGAGTCGCAAAAAAAATGACCACTCTGTTAATAAAAAAATAATAAAATTAATAAATACTATGTTACAATATATTTGTAGGTTAATATTAATATTGAGGCGTAGAGGAATAATTATTGAAAAGATAAAAATCTAAACAAGTTTTTGTATTTCAGTAAGTTATTTCACTGTTTTGTTGGGTTAGAAGAATTCTCATAAAATATTATAAAAATAATAATATACAACGTAGAAATATGCGTTTCTTTATTTCGTTTAAAGTTCAACCTTTCAGAGCTTTATAATGTGTAGAAGGATCATAAATATCCGAAAGCTTGTAATTTGCACAAACAAATAAACGCATTGCTAATGTTTATCTTCTTATTTTATACTTTATACCAATTTTCTCTTATAATAAAATACATATATACAGTAGAACTACTTCCCTGTAAAGGACAACACCTAATTGCAGAGCCAAAGTATCCTTTAAGGAGAATTGTCCTCTTACTGGAGAGTTGTTAAATAGTAAAAATGGTAATTTTGCAAATGAAAACTGTGCTTTATAGAGAGGTGTCCTCTAGCGTGAGTATCTTTTCATAGAGTATGTTCAACTGTATATTTACACATCATGAAAATAAAATTCTTTATTTTTGATAAGGTACAATTTGGATTATAGATTATAAACACAAGGTAACAAGACCAAATCCAAATAAATAAATAGTGTGTGACATTTCGGTAACAGCGTTGTTACCATCTTCCAGACAAAAGTACTGTATATATATATATATATACTAAAATCACTACTTAAATACTAAATTCAGTATTTTTGTCTGAAGATGGTAACAAATGCTGTTACCGAAACATCACACATTATTTATTGATTTGGTCTTGTTACCTTGTGTTTATAATCTATAATCCAAATTGTACCTTATCAAAAATAAAGAATTTTATTTCCTTGATGTGTAAATATACAGTTGAACCTCCATGAGAAGACACTCACGCTAGAGAATACCTCTCTATAAAGGACAGTTTTCATTTGCAAAGTTACCATTTTTACAATTTAGTAACTCTCCAGTTATTTATTTGGATTTGGTCTTGTTATCTTGTGTTCATTATTTATTTTTTTTCTCTCAAGTTTAATTTTTATCGGGAATTTTTGGTGGACTGTCGGAATTTTGGACTGTCGGAATTGCTGGAAAGAAGTCGGGCCCTACAGTAGGCGAACAATTAGAACGCGAGGTCAAACAACCAACGACATTAATTCAATCAATAGCTGGAATTAATGGTGGGCCGTCACGGAGGGAGGGTGAGCGACCCCTAGGGCGGGCAGATGGACAAATCCAGGTGATTTCTAGGAAAAACTACCCAAATTTCCCCCTCACCACCTTTCATCTCTTTTAAATACATCCTGGCTCATCTCAATGTACTTCCCACCGCCCCTGTCGTAAAAATTCTCCCTCCCGCCACACGGAACAATGGTGACGTACATCCGGTCACTTTAACTGACCAGACGACGACCTTGAAAGCTTTTTCTTGGACTATTGACCAACGGCGTCACGCGATTTTCTCATTTTTTTGTGGTCTCTTTTTTTTATTATGATTTTTTTTTTGTGTGTATGGTGGTCCTGCTTTGGGAAATTTTTGGATAGTACAGTATCTCGTAGATACAGAACGATATATTTTACGTGCCATCCTTGCGCAGGGGCCATGCTAATTTTCTCTGTATCCTTCCTATTGTAGTAGTTGTACCGCTAAACTGGTATCACAGGGACCATGCTAATCTTCTCTGTATCCTTCCTATTGTAGTAGTCGTACCGCTGAACAAGATTGTATTACATAACTATTAACACAAAGCAATAACGCGCCATCTATACATATAAAATAAAAGGATTTAAAAGCGCGAATGTTTCTTTAATACATAAAACGAACTTCTACTGTCCTTACTGCGATGAAAGCCAAGCCCTCCCAATATATTTTTTCATCGCAGTAAGGACAGTAGAAGTTCGTTTTATGTATTAAAGAAACATTCGCGCTTTTAAATCCTTTTATTTTATACATAACTATTATTTAAAGACATTTTAAACCATTTTTTGCCCCCTTCTAAAATCAATTAAAGTTTGAAGACTTTATCAACCTTTTTACTAAAGTTTGTATTGTCCTTTTGACAGTTTTCCGACCCACTGTCGCCCTTTTCAAAAAAGGTAGAAAGTTTATTAATACAGTATTGCCTTTTGTCCATCTATTCTCCAGTATATATGCACATAAGGTAAAACGTCCAGCTATGTAAAATTTTTGAAAAGTGCGACAGTGGGATCGCCGAAACATCAAAAGAACAATATTTTTTTATAAATAAATTAATCAAAATCCAACTTACAATTACGGAATTCTCTTAAGACAATTTACGATCCTCTACATTCGAACAAGCTTCCTCAACGCTGAAGAGTTCTCAAGACAATTTTAGATGTTTGACTAATGACCAAAATGTAAAAACACCACGAAAGTTTAAAAAATAATAAGAATAATAATTTACTTCTTCCGTGTACACCATTCGCTTTATGCAAACTCCACACGTTTTACCACCACGCCTTACTCAAACTATCTACCAAGGTGTATGATACCATGGTGATGTATGGTGTAAGATTTCTATACAGATTAGAGAGAACATATATACCTTGTTAATTAAAGATCTATTTATGGATTGCTTTCAAAAAGATTAGAGCATGTAATAGATAGAATTCTTCTAACTTGGATACAAGATTGATAGCTAGAATTGGATGAAGTTGGATAAAATTAAAGCTTCTTATTTTTTTTAATTCAAAGACAAGGGCTTGTATGACCACTCGTAGAAAGCGAAAGTTGACTATGTAAATATGTTGTGAGGGAAGAAGAGCCAGCCACCAGGAAAGTCCAGGTTTGTGCGCTTCCTCCGTCTGGAGAGGCCGGCGGCCACCTTCCTTCCATTGTCTCACTGCCCTTGTTTCCTGATTGTCTGTCAGCAGCAGCGTCTATCTCTCTTCATCCATGGTACATTCCAGAAATACTTACATAAAATCAGAGAAACACCAAATTGTTCCTAAACTGAAGAACCTGCTCTTCACCTTATCTATGACTGTCCGAATTTTGCTGAAAGTGAGACATCGTTTGTTCCCTGATCTAAATCATTTAACTCTCTTACATCTACCACTTTGTCTATAGGCAACAGTGTCTATCTCCCCTTCTCTCTTTTCACCCATCGTACATTCCAGAAATACTTACATAAAAGAGGTCTATCAGAAACACCAAATTATTCCTGCGGAGAAACTGAACAAACTGATCTTCACCTTATCTATGACTGTCTGAACTTTGCTGAAAGTGAGATATCGTTTGTTCCCTGATCTAAATCATTTAACTCTCTTACATCTACCACTTTGTCTTCAAACCTGAAAGGTTCAGGTTGCTAATATATATTATTGTTTCTCTTTTTATTCTTGAGACTACTTTTTCTTCAATAATATCTTTATAACTGTTTCTGTTAAAAAAAAAAAAAGTAAATCAACGCAATTATCCCTAGACGAGATATCGCGTTTTGTGTGTTGAAATAAATAAATAAAAACTCTGTCGAATAATACATGTAAATTTGTAAATATTTAATTCTAAGTTCTAATTCGTTTGTGGTTTTGTTTGTTTCCTCTGTAATAGGAGAAAATATTTCAATATCGCGTCTGGTTGTTTAATAAAATAAAAATCCACGGTACATCTATCTATCGCAAAACTTAGTTGCATATCACCTGGATACCTTTGCAATCCTAAACACAATGGCCCGTTCTACATTCGCAGATATCCTATTGATGGAAGAGATTATCGTATGGATATTTAAATATTTGTATTAAATATATATATATAAAAAAAGAAGCCCATGATAATCATGAATTTTACAAATGAATTAAAATACGTCTCAGGCGTAAGTTGGCACAAAATTGTTTGCAGGGAGAGAGAGAAATTATTTCCTTGTTGATGTTTGTCTCAATAACTTTTGTTTACTTCTTTTGTGGCGTGTGCAGACTCGTGTCTGAACTTGTGCAGCCTTCCTTTCAGTCTTTCTTAAACTGCTCTTTCAACATGGATATTTCAATGTCACACGTTTCTTCTTCATCAGTAGGAGAAGAATTTGATGATGAATCAGTTCAGGTCTATCTCATCTTAACCACATTCTTCAAAGGCAATCTAATCTAAAGTTCATAGATTAATACAGAAATGTATATATCTCAATTCATGATAAAATTGTGAAAAAAAGTATTAAATTTACAAATATATTCTCACAATGAGTATCTTTTTTATTTTAAAAATGTTAGCTTTCAAGCGTTAATCGCTCTTCAACAAGCTCACTATAATATCGACTTTATCCCACCAGAAATATAGTAAGCCCATTGAAGAGCGATTAACGCTTGAAAGCTAGCGTTTTTAAAATAAAAAAGATACTCATTGTGAGAATATATTTGTAATTTTAATACAGAAATATATATAGCTTAGTTTTTTTCATTTAAACTCATGGATAAAACTAAAGAAAGTGGAAAGTCTTTGATGCCGCCTGTTATCTGTTTATGAAGTAGACAGAGATAATTTTGTTCACACTTGGTTATCACGTATATCTTCAATAAAGGTCACTGTAATATCTTTCAAAGTTATTGTCCCGATATACATGGTAAAAGGTATAACTTCCTTAAGTATTGTCTATGAGTGTATATACTTGCAATGGTTAACTGCTTATTGACACTATTATGTCTCTAAGAAAGGATATTGCAGTTTGAATTTAAAAAATAGTAAAATTACATATCGTGCTTTATGACAATATATATATTATATTTGTTATACAATGAACAAAACAATTCAATATATTTCAAACATTTAATTGAACACTGTTAGATAACCACACAAATTATATATTGGTATTACACCGTCTTCATATTTTTTACTAAATAAAATTATACGAAAACCAGAATAAAAATCCTTTAAAAAAAAAAAGGAACTAAAAAAAAAAAAATACATATTCTCTCTCCATTATTTATTTCTATATAAGCTCTTTTTTTAGTTCTCAAATATTTAATATTTGCTCTTAGAGAACATTTTGTTAAAAAAAAATAAAAAATTCGAGGTTGATTCATTATAATAAATTTTTGAAGAGGTATTTTGGTCAAATTAAAACATTTTTATTCCAATCAAATCACAGAAGCATGGAACCATAACATTTTAATTACATACTATAATTGTTCGACTTTAAAAGATAGCTTTTTTTATTGTAATTTTTTTTTCTTCTTTATTACAAAATTTTAAAAAGTTCCTGTACAATTAGGAAAGAGTTACTGTGTTCTTTTGTTATACATCCTGATGTCGAGATTATAGCACTAGTTATATTAAAAAAAAACTAATTTGAAAGATATATTCCGCCTGGTGTAGCTCAACTAGAGTTATTAAATTAAACCTTCAAGTTTATTTTTATTTGACTTTGGTTTAAACGGGTTTTTCTAGCAATTTTTAGGTGAACGTTGTAAACAAATCTAGTCTCCTTTTTTTTTTTTTTTGTTTCGTGAGGTTATATTAAAACGTATATTGGTATGCAATGCAGACGATGTTTTCTGCAAGGCAGCAAATTATCAGCCATATCTATATATATAAAAATGAATGTCTGTCTGTCTGTCTGTCTGTCTGTCTGTGTGTGTGTGTGTCCTCTATGGATTCAAAAACCATACATCCAATCGCCGTGAAATTTTGGGATATTATGAGGTGTATCCCCGGAAAGGTTTACGAAAAAAAATTTCTTGAATATCTTGAATATCCTTAGAGTTATTTGCAGATTTGTATATTTAACTCGCAAGCAGCCCTACCATTGAGACGGAGATAGGCTTAGTTTGCTGCTCCTGATGACCTTGGGTCATCGTGTGAGTCACAGCATGATGCTACAAAAACACTCTCTCTGGGGATTTTACAGCGTCGACAACCTGTAAGATTGCCTCTCTCATATATTATACTTTAAACATCTACTTAATTAAAGCATTTTTCATTTGAAAGAGACTGCTCTCTTAACCCCCTTTAGACAACATTAAATGATATCCCGTGTCGATGATTTTGTAATGTATAGAATTAGGAAAGACAAAATTCAGGATGACACGGCTCACAGGGAACGGTAAAAAATGTTCACTTTATCGAGGAAATACAAAATTCGGGATGACACGGCACACAGGGACCGGGAAAAAATGATCACCTTATCGAGAGATTCACGACCATGATTTTATTCAACTTATCGAGTATTTTTCAAGGGACCGGGAAAATATGTTCACTAGATAAAACGATTATTTTGTAATATAGAAAATTAGGAAATACAAAATTCAGGATGACACGGCACAAGGGACCGGGAAAGAATGATCACTTTATCGAGAGATTCAAATTTACGAGTTTCAAATCATCAAAATATATCTTTCTTTTTTTATATGTTTATAGAGAATTGTTTTAACAAATGTTCGTTATACAAACCTTTACTCGGGTAAAACCCGGGCGAAGCCGGGCACATCCGCTAGTTTATTATATTTATATGGGAGGTCTCGGAACTAGTTGCCATGTTACTAACCCTACTCTAGGGTAAAGGGTTTACAAGCCACATTACGAGATTATAATAAAATCTGGTGGAACAGAAATAAACTATTCATTGATTTAGCCTGTTCCCTGATATTTGGCCAACCCAATTTCTTGATAAATCAAGAAAAGCCATCCACGAATGCGTTTCGCACTTAAGTTAGTTTAGGTTCAATTTTTTCAGGTTATAAGTTCAGGTTAGGTTCAGATTAGGGTTAGAAAACTAGGGAACTAATCCCGATACCTCCCAATTTGTATTTATCCATTTACAAATGACATATATCGATTATAACGTATAGGTACACGTGTTTTTAAATTCAACTATAATCTACGTTAAAAAAAATACATATTAATTCAATCGATTTTCAATTAAAAAAAAAAAAAAGTTTTTTTTTAAAGAATTCGCAGAAAAATATATTTTAAAATATATATCCGGCAACACACATTTAAAAAAAAAATTGCAGACGATCTTTTTTTTTTATCTCGCATTTTTCAAAATATTTAGTGTGTATTTAATATATATTTAAAATGCATAATTATATTTAAATTTAGTATATGAAAAAAAAAAATAATACACACGCAAATAATAAAATTCAAGAAAATTGATCTTTTAAAATCGTTTATTCATTATTCTTTGAAGAAAATCTATATAAGCGAGTTCTATATATATATAAATCTACAATCCAAATTAAACCATTTCTAAACGATATATACAAAGATATTTTAAACCGACACAAAGAATACTTCAAACCAACTAAAGAGGATTACGTAAGTCAAATTGTAAAAAAAAAAAATCAATTCAATAAACTCGCATTGTACAGAAGCTTCCACAACAAAAGAATCTATAGTTACCCTAGCAACCATTGTAAAACCATGGCAACAATATAATAATAATTTTGTTAAGGAAAAATATCAAAAAATTCTTGTATTTGATAGTTTTGTTAGTAAGTTGGGTTTTCTTTTAGGATTACAACAGCCCTTGTTTTGTATTAAGTATTTTTTAAAATTCTTTCTTGATTTCTCAGCTATAGAGACCCCCTTTCCATTTTTATTCTCTTATTTAGGTGTTAATTGAAGTGTGTTGTGTTTTTTAATTTATATCAAGTATATATACATGGCACAGTCTATGATAATTATGATTTATTTATTTCAATTTAAAGTGCTATGTCCCCCTAGGGACACTTGCGTTGTCATTACATGTATGTCTTTACATTTGTCTATACATATATATTTAATACAAAGCAATAACGCGCCATCTATACATATAAAATAAAAGGATTTAAAAGCGCGAATGTTTCTTTTATACATAAAACGAACTTCTACTGTCCTTACTGCGATGAAAAAATATATTGGGAGAGCTTGGCTCATCAGTGGTGAACCCTCCCAGCGGTTTCGCCAATTTAATCCACCAGACCGCTTCTCAGAGCTCTAATACTGTATTGGATCATTCTGCTTTTATATGCTACACTGAAGAATGGAATCTTAGAAATGGTTTTCAAGTAAACTATGGACGTAAGCTTATAGGACAGTATTCGAGCAATGCTCTTCAGCAAACTATAAAGACAAGGCCAGTTAGGCATAAATTAACACAAAGCAATAACGCGCCATCTATATATATAAAATAAAAGGATTTAAAAGCGCGAATGTTTCTTTTATACATAAAATAAATTATAATAGTTTACTTGAAAACCATTTCTAAGATTCCATCCTTCAGTGTAGCATATAAAAGCAGAATGATCCAATACAGTATTAGAGCTCTGAGAAGCTGTCTGGTGGATTAAATTGGCGAAACCGCTGGGAGGGTTCACCACTGATGAGCCAAGCCCTCCCAATATATTTTTTCATCGCAGTAAGGACAGTAGAAGTTCGTTTTATGTATAAAAGAAACATTCGCGCTTTTTAAAATCCTTTTATTTTATATACATACATATTTACAATAATTTTAGGCCGTAAAGAGAATAGTCATATGGCACAATCCATGATAATCATGATGGATAGTGACTTGTCTTTTATTGTAAATCTACCATATGTTTACATAATAAGAAAATAATTGATTGGTTTAAATTTAAGCAAAGTATTATTTTATTTTAGTGAGAAGAGATAATAATGTACACAGAAAACATATGTGCTATATACATGTAGAAAACATTTTGTTGTTAAGTTACCTTTGAGTATCATTATTTGTTTGGCCTCTTATCTATTTTATTTTTATAACATAAATACATATCGTTTTGTAAATAGAGCAATCCATAAATAAATCTTTAAATAAAAAGGTATATATTGGATTAAAATATCATTTATTTTACCAATATTTCAGTTGGCTTGCTTTAAATAAAAAGGCATATATTGGTAAAATAAATGATATTTTGATCCAATATATGCCTTTTTATTTAAAAATATATACATATTTACCAAAAGAAGCACCTCTCCCTTTAAATATACATCAGAACGATAGCACTGTGAATCACCCACATTATAGAGTCTAACGAAATATAAATCTGATATTTACACAAAAATATGTGTGTGATAAACAAGAAAAAAAAAAAAGAAAAATGGTCAGGTGTTGATTATATTATTGTTTCGCTTTTTTATTTTTAAAAAATTACTTTTTCTTGTATAATATGTTTATAACTGTTTCTGCTTTAAAAAAAAATGTAAATCGACGCAATTATGCCTAGCCGGGATATCGCGTTTTGTGTGTTGAAATAAATAAATAATAAAAACAAAATTGTCATTTCCTGACATCTTACATGTGCATTTTAAATGGTAGAGTGCCATCTAGTGATACAAAAATCAACTAGCGGTTAGGAAATGCCAATTTTATTTTTAATATATATATATGTTGTTGTATTTATAAAAAAAGATTTGATTTTTTAAAATAGGTTTAATCTATAAAATATATTCGTCAAGTCAATCCCATATTAATGTTAATAATTAAGGACAATTATATTTACATATAATTATAATATATAATATGTATTAATTAAAAAAAATAATGGCGTCTTTTAAAAATAATCTTGGTCAAATTCTTATTAATAATAATAATATATTAATTATAATATTAATAACGAATGAAATATATACATTAGAATATATATTTTAAAAATCATTTATTATAATATATATATATTTTTTTTTTCAAAAACGATAAATTTAAAATTTTATCTTTATAAGAAACCTTTATCTATGTAAATTGCATATCAACTTGTTTTTATTTGATTTTCTCATAAAGACTATCTAGAATTGAATCTAGATTAAATTTTTAAAAAGTTTAATCGATTTTTATAGTTGTTTCCCTCATTTTATTTTGATGTAACCCTTGGGGAAATATATATTTTTTTAAGTCTTATTATAAATATTTTATATATATATATATCATTGACTTTTTATGTTTTATATTAAGATATCATTTAATAAATAGAAATATTGAAGAAAATATTTTTTCAATTATAAACTTTATGAGATTTATAATATTATTATCTTCATTTATTCAGAAAATTTTTGATTCAAAATAAAAAAAGGGGGGCGATATGTAAATGGTTTCAAAATGTTTTGGTAACGATCTTTTTTTTTTTTTTTTTTTACGATGTTTTTATGTAAAAAAAAGCACGAGAGAAGGGTTAATCGTGGAATTCTTAATGAACTATTATTATAATTTTTTTTCCTTCTTTTTTTAATGTATGCGGATATTTTATTATGTTCATGCAAAATGAAATTTTATTAAAAAAAAAAAAAGAAATCTCTGAAGTCACGTACTTTGTTATTAGCATTTTTCTCGCATTTTCCCGCCTTTAAAAAAAAAAATCTTCTGCATGGAAATTAAACTAGGGTTAGAAAAATCGTCTGTTTCTACAAATAGAAGGAAAATTTAGTTTAAAATTGGCAAAAATATTGAAGAAAATTTTAAATGCCCCTAGGATTGGTATTTACGTAATTCTCAATATACATATTTGCATAAATATCCAATTATAAAAAGTAAACAATCTTCAATTTGTTTATTAAAAAAAAAAACACATCCTGTGAATTTAATTAAATATGTCATATTATATCATGTGCTTTTTATATATCAATACTTATATTTATTTTCTATATTCTCTCTCTCTCTAACACAAGCGCATACAATTATATATATTAAAAATATATTTTTTCGAAATTTCCATATATGTTTTCTTTATGGAATTTCCTAATAAATATACATTGGACTTTCTCCCACAAAAGATATTTCCTGTATACTATACAAAAACTATTTAAAAGTGGTGGTTTAATGAATATAAGAAAATAGGTCTTTTTTTTTTTTTTTGACACATGAACAACAATGAATCCAGGCTTTATAAAATCGATAGAAACATTAATTAAACTAACTACATAAAAAATAAACCTATATATATATTTCTCACCCCTCCTCCCTTCCCTTTAGAAAAAAAAAATCGACAAACGCAACAGAGCGAATATCAGCCAGTGATGCGCAGAAGAATCCATTAGAAAAAGGTTAAAAGATGGCAAACGACGAAAACTTTCTCAAGGCTTAAAATAACATACGATACTATTACATATATATATATATTACCTTTTTCATTAAAAGTAAAAAAAAAAATCGATATATATTTCTAAGTTATAAAATTCATATCTAAACACCAACATAGGAAAACATTTTATTATCTGTATTCAATTTTTTTCTTATATACTTGGTCAAATATAATATTTATTATAATCATAGAAAAATATATATAATTTATCAGCTTCCCAAACTCGACCTTAGCATGGAACTTCCTGATTAATGGTTTTTCTCTAACAAACCACTCAAAACGCCATCAAAAGTGTTTATCACTAGTCCATGCTAATAAGATGGACAAGGTAGTTGGCATTTTACGCTCCAGGAATCCGAATTACACCCATACCTCGCTTTGCGTCGGGGTTACGTTCCAAAAAAAAAAACACGACGCAAAGTGAAAATATGTGAAGGCGCAATCAAAAACAAAGGTGTTGCCATATTTTAGGAAAAAAAAAAATTTAAGACTCGAATCCAAAACAACGCAACTTCGAAAATCTAACGACGCACAGTGAAAATCAGTAAAAATTAAGCAGCGACGCAACTTCGAAAAAAAAAACGAAACGACGCAAAGCGAGGTATTGGTGTATCTATATAAATCTTTCTTTTTCTATTAATCTTAATAATTCTTGTCTGACCGATATTCATATTTAGTAAATATAGGATGGATCGTCAAGATATAAAAAATTCGATCCGAGGTATTCTTTTAAAGGTGGTGATGTCAATGGAGCAAATCAGATCGGTCCGTGCACCCAACACAGTAGCATGGACCGTCAATTTTTGATTTTGTTGTTCCATGGAAAAGGGGGGGGGGGGGGGGTGCCATTGTCCTGTTAGTCAGCCACATTTCAGAGTATTCTTTTAATACTTAGTAGTTATAATTTTATGAGCAATAGTGACCCAGAAATTATTTGAAAGATGAAAAATAAAAATCAGTTTAAAAGTTTCTTTTAATTTTGAAATTTTCAAGCTTTTGAGCAAATATACATATAGAGTATTAGCCAGTTGAAGAGCAGTATATTTTCTCGAAAGCTTGAAAATTCAAAATTAAAAGAAACTTTTTAATCTGATTTTTCATCTTTCAAATTTATAATTATGTTCATTATTATCTTTAATTGATAATTTAGGCGTAGTTCAATCTCGTAACTAATAGTAACTCTATATGGTCTTTTTTTTTTAATAATTTTATTTTAGGAATATATCAATATGTGCAAATTTTACATTTTCATAACGGTGTTCATTGTATACGCTTCTGAAAAAAATAAACGTCTATATATAAAGTCAAAATTCTATAAAAATAGAAGTGATAATAAATATATAAATAAATAATAACAATTTTATTCGAAAAAATAAATTAATTAATATTCCATGAAATGAATAAACGTAAATATAAAATATAAACTTAATCGAAATAATAATTTAAAAAAAAAAATCCTATATAGAGAAACTTTTTTTTTTTCCTTCAGAATAATCTATAGGAAAAAAAAAAGGGGGCGCTCGCGAGCGCCATCTTGTTGCCCATATTGGTTGCAGACGACCGACGTGGCCGGGAATCGTCTGGCGCCTGTCTGCCCCCCCCCCCCCCCCCCTTCATCTCGCCCTAAATGGCAAAGGGGTTAGGCGGCCGCCCCATATGCAAAACTACCGTAGAAATTTACCATACTTCTTTATTCTTCTTCCATTTTCACATCTGAATGAAGAATTGTTATTTCCAAGATTATATTATACCACGTCAAAAAAAAAAAATAAAATAAAATACCAATCGATAAATCAATAAAAAAAATATCGATTCGGGTTACCATCCTTAGGCCTAAACATGGAATGGTGGTCCAAATACTCTAAGGCCAATGACCTTCGTTTGTCCTTGATACCTTTTTTTTTTTTCGTTTGCAATTTTTTTTTTTTAGAGTTCATTAATCGTTCCGCTATTTTCGCGCCATTTTAAAAAATATAATTAATTAATTGGAATTATATATCCTCTCGTGCTTTTTTTTAATGGTCGTTATTAATTTTTAGTGATATATTAACGTTTTAATGGAATATATATTACTAAAGATATTAATTTAAAATATATATATAATATTTATTTGTGACGCATAAAAAATACTTTTTAAAATAAAAATAAAAACTTTTTAAAATAATAAAGAATTTTTGTATAATATCAGCGTTCTTCCCCCCCGGGATATAAATTTTCCCCTAACAATAAAATAAATAAACGGTAAAACACAATATTTGAGCAAATGGACTGACAACACTTGGAAAATTTCATCTTCTATCAAAATTGTTATGACGATCCCTTTTATAAATCAATTGTAATGAAACCATGGAGCACATACTACGAGGATCTAAATACCGAAGCTTTTTTACCTCGAATTTGTCAAGAAATACGGCATTCTCCATTCATTTTTCAATCCTAAGAGACTTCATTCTTATTTATAGAATATTCAGAGCTTTCTTGGAGTTTTCAAACAGACGAAAGCTTTAATTTCTAAAAAAAAAAAAAAAAATGAAATATTGTTTGTTTTTTTTATTAAATTTTGACCAAATATAAGTTATCGATTTTGTTTCGGTTATAATAATCTCGCCCATCCACCGTTTATATGTATATATATATATATATAAACCATACACCTATAGAATTATGTAACGCATATAAATATGCAATTAATTGGGCTCATATATGCAATTAGGTTTTTTTCTACACATTAAATTTTGGTCAAGTTTCGCGACTTGCACTGTATAAACTTTATATAAAACTTAAAAGATAAGAGATGACGAGGGCCAACAGCCCGAAACGCGTACGTGGTTAGCTTTTCTTGATTAATCAAGAATTGGTATTTGGCCAATTCTGGAATAATTAAAAATCAACGAACAGTTGATATTTATTCCGATAGATGGCGCAAGCCATCAGCAACTTTCAGTTGCACTATAAGGATATGCCTTTTTTCTTTTATTAATTTATGAACCTTATCCCAATACAATATCACATTTGTACTATTTTTAAAATAGTTTATACAAGTTTGATTTAAATATAGTATTATACTAATTATAGGAAAAAATATTCAAATTTTTTTATCCTTGAGGAAACATATCGGCGCTTGGCAAGAAAGGCTGCAACTTTTTAAAAATAACTTTTTTTTAAACATTCCTAAAATCACTACTAATCACAACGCACGCAACACAGAATAAGAAAGAAAGACATGTCACAAAATTTACCCTAAAACAAAATTCTTACATCCTGTTTTATAAAAGTCCATTATATATTAAAAAAAAAAAAGCAGACGGTTATGTAAAAATTTTTCTACTAAGATGATGATGATAGGGGGAAAAATTCCTCCCTTTTCACAGATTATCTCGTTGACAGGATAAAATAGGTAACGAATTCTAAAGGTTTATCTACCAAAGACACAACAAAACTCAGACAAGTTTTTTTTTTTTTGTTAAAAAAATCTCCCCCTCCAATATTTATTGTCAATGGTTGTGTGGTCCCCCTACCTCCATATATCGTCTGCGAACCTCACCCGCCATCTTTTATTTGGTATTTTACTCTTTTTTTAGATGACCCATTACTTTTTTTTTTTTCTTAGTCAGTAGGTGGCCGGCTGAATGTACTTAATCTTCTTTTTTTTTTTCAACACCATCCCCCCCCCCCCCCCCCCCCCCCCCTCCCCCTTCTATCTGTGATATATTTTATAATTTATTTGACCTTTAACTTCAGTGTATCTATTTCTTTTAATACAGCTAGAGTTTTAAGGCCTTTTTTTATTCTTTATATCTTTAGATTATATAAACATGATATTCATTAAGTTATAGCATTATGTAAATATGTAAAAAAAACTATTATTCATAATAATAATAATGAATAATAAAAACATTTGTTATATTGTATTATTTGTTGTTAAAAAAAATAGAGAATGTGAAATCATATATATTTAGAAATATTTTAATTCATATTTAAATATATATTTCACAACACATTCAATATATAACTAAAAAAAAATTGAATAAAATATTTTTTTCTCAAATTTGCAAGAGATTACATATGGAGGTCGGTGAAGGATGGTCTAAACCGTTGTTTTTCAACCGCTACAACCCGGGTTCGATTCCAGCATTGGGCACTTTTTTCTAATAAATAAAAATTTTAAAAAATGTTCCAATGGCCCCCGATTCTTGCAAAAGTCAAACCCTACCAGCGAGTGCAAGTAACCAAACAGGGCTCTGGCACATTTGTAAGTGCAAAGTCAAACTGCTTTTCACATGTGCAGACATGTGGTGCACTTACAGTAAAAGCAGTCACCAACTTCTACCCACCATGAGTATCATGGCATGTACCACATGCACTAGGGATAAGCAAAAAAAAAAAACTAATTCAGGTACAATTCACAATCACATAATAAAATTTTATTTAAAAAAAAAAAATCAGATTTGTTGTGATCAATCAAATTTATTCATTAGTGCTCTACCAGTTGTTTATTTTAAATTTATTAAAATTACTACACAATTAGAAAAAAAAAAGTTTTTTGTTAATAGCCTTTATGTTTGGCTACCTTTTAATGAAATTTATTAATGATTGATTCAATTTATTTTGGAAGAGTCTTCTTCTTCTTCTTTCTTATCTCCACTCAATCATATTAAGGTATCAAGCTTGTAAAGCTTGATATTTTTGATGGTGTCTGATTTGACAACCATCATGATTGGGTAAAGTAAAATGCGTCTGCCTTTGTCATTAAGACTGGGAGCACTACTCAGTGGCAGGCCGACTTAGCTCCAAAAGAAATGGCTGCCTCTGACATGAGGAACAGACGCCATGTGCAGCCGCTCCTAACATGGAGTACAAACGCTGCTTATCCCTGGATCAGGAGCCCTTACAGGGTACTATCAGCCGGGCCAGCTGAGCCCAAGTTTTTTAGCGAGGTTGTTACTGCTCCCCCTCCTCCTTTTTCATCCGGGCTTGGGACCGGCAAAGGCAGAGTTTGGAAGAGTAAAGAGTATAACATATGTAATTATTCTTTAAATTAAATAGACAGTATGCAAATACAATAGAGGTGAATCTCCTGTATATGAAATAAATAAGGTTTCTGGAGATGTTTGTTTTCATTGTAATCTCAAGATTTCGGTCATTATCGACCTTCTTTGTACTCCAGTAGAAGGGAGGTAATTCCCAAAAGCTTGAGATTACAATGAAAATGAAAAGAAACTTATCTCCAGAAAACTATTGTCTTATTTAACAGTATGTAAATATTGTGTAATTTATATCCAAAGTAAGGAAATAGTTTTGCCAAGAAGGATACAACAGGAGTGTATAATAAGGCAGACAGGGAATATACATAAACATGCCTCACGTAGGTTAGATAGTTTCCTTCAATGTTATCTCCTTCCCTCTCTCTCTCTCTTATCTGAATGCAGACGACCCTTTGTTCTCATCTTCTCACATCACCCCCCCCTCTTCAAGGAATATTCACATTCTTTATAATTCACACTCTATATAAATTACTAAACCTTTTTAATTCAACACTAAGTTTAATTCAAACATTTTTTTTTCGAATCCCAATTAGCTTATATACTTCAATATAACTTACTATAATTCAACACAGATTTTAATTCAACCGAAAATTCTGATCCCTTGGGATGTTAAAATAAAGAATTATAATTGCATATTCTTCCTTATATACATATATGATCTATAATTAATTATATTATCAATTAATTATAAAAAATGAAGATCTATTTAGGGATATCTCTATTTTTAGAATATGACAATATGGCAGTTTCAATTATTGGCAATCTTCATTATTGATCAGTCCCAATTATTATCAGTCTTAATTATTTGAAATTATGATTATTGGAAGAGTCTCAATTATTAGTGTTCTTAATTAGCAGTTATATTATTGAAGAAATAATAGAGCACAATTTGGATAATAGATTATAATAAAAGCATTGCTGTTGCCGAAACATCACACACTAATAAATTATTTGGATTAGGTCTTATTTTCTTTTATTATTGAAGAAAGTTTATAGTTTTTTTATTGGTGAGATATGACAGGATTACTTAATATATTTCTGCATTAATTGGGACTATTAACTTTTCCCATTTATTCCCTTCATTAATCCTCTTCATATATGATTCATTCAGTTCTCTTGTCATTTTTACTGAAACATCATTCTATCAATAAAATCTATTTACATATAATGATCTTTTTATTTTTATAAAAAGGCATATATTGGATCAAAATATAATTTATTTTACCAATATTTCAGTTGGCTGAACGCCAACCTTTATCATGATATAATGATATAAATCAGATTATATATAAATAGGAAAACCCCTAATTAAGATAAGAGTTTCATACATGAATTGGTACAATAAGTCACAGAGGGATAATCGCAGAGATATAAAAAAATAAATATGAAAAAAAGGCATCTCCTTATCGTGCAACTGAAAGTTGCTGATGGCTTGCGCCATCTATCAGAATAAATATCAACTATTCTCGTTGGCCAATTCTGGAATAATTAAAAATCAAGGAGAATAGTTGATATTTATTATTCTGATGGATGGCGCAAGCCATCAGCAACTTTCAGTTGCACGATAAGGAGATGCCTTTTTTCATAATTATGCACCTTATCCCAGTACAACATCACATTTGTACTGTTTTTTCAAAAAAAAATAAAAAATAAAAATAATGAAGAAACAACTACACACACCAACACACATTAGTCACTCTTTTAATTTCTTGCAGACGTTTCAATAAATCCCTGTCAAACTTCCAACCAAGCACGTTCATAAAAAAATATTTACATATGATTTATACAACAGGTTTCTGGAAAAATGAGTTTTCTTTTCTTTTTTATATAAGAAATGGAAGCAATTAAAGCATAAATGTTTCTTTTTAAATATAATAAAAACTGTCTTTGCTGCAATGAAAAAAAAATATTTTGGAAGAACTATCAATGTAGATTCTATCAATGTATAAACTCATTGGATGTGAGAATCTCTAAGACTGTATGTGTGTTTACAGATCCAAGCTGAACCGGCGCCTCCTACAGTGATCTGGGCTACAGGCACAGAGGCTACAGTAGGCTACTGGTGTCCGACATCTTTGCAACTTCCCATCTTGGTGGGAGAGAGGTGAGTTGGGCTCCTCTACCATGCAATTATGGCATATGCAAATCATTCCAACATCACTATAATACACTCCTTAGTTTGTTTATAATGATGAACCTCTCTATGAAGGACAACACCTAGATGCAGTTCCAGAGTGTTCTTTAAGAACAGGTGTCTTTTCTACCTGAAGATTTGCTAATTAGTAAAAATTGTAATACAGTAAAACCACTCTGTAATGGACAGCACTTAGTTTCAGATACAAAGTGTCCTTTACAGAGAGGTATGTCCTCTTACACCAGAGAAATGTTAAATGGTAAAAAAAGGTAATATTGTGTGTGTATATGTGATGATGAAAACTGTCCTTTATAGAGAGATGTTCTCTAGCGCAAGTGTCCTCTCATGGAGGTTCTTCTATAGTTTCTGATTCTGTGTGATTTTCACACTTAAAAAAAAATATATTGTTTGGGAGATGATGACTCCATTTTAAATTTCGAACTAAGCAAGATTATTAATTGTCACATATTTGTTTAAAGTTTTGATGTTTTTTTTTTTAAATATTTAAAATAAAATAAGAGAGATTATGTAAATATGGTAGAAAATATAAAAAAAAGAAAGTTTTTTTTTTTTTTTTGGGGAGATTTTTGAGATTTTTCAATTGTTTCCAAAAGCATGATGCTACATTAATAAAGGTCTCCCACATGTCCGAGGAAATAGTCATTTGTACTTATAGGAAAGAGAATTGTAGAGTCATTTGTTATCATTTATGGATGTGAGGGGTGGATTCTCAGAAAAGAAGAAAGAAAAATAATGGATGAACACAAGGTAATAAGACCAAATCCAAATAAATAAATAGTGTGTGACGTTTTGGTAACAGTGCACAATCTTCATGGTAACAACGCTATTACCGAAACGTCACACACTATTTATTTATTTGGATTTGGTCTTATTACCTTGTGTTTATAATCTATAATCCAAATTGTGCCTTATAAAAAATAATGGATATTTTTGAAATTGTGGATATGAAGAAAACTTTTCAAAGTCACATAGACAGATAAAAGGACAAATGAAATTAATCCTGTTAGATCCCTAGAATCCCAAATATGTAAATAAAGAATGACCTACTTTAGATATATAATAAGATCAAATGGATTAGAAAAGATGTTGATGTTGGGAAAACTTGAAGGAAGAGAGGAAGACTTACAATGAGCTGGCTGGAAGGAATCAAGAAAACTACCGGAAGGTCACTAGATGAGATGTGAGTGATGGTTATTAACAGATCAAATTATAAACACAAGGTAATAAGACCAAATCCAAATAAATAAATAGTGTGTGACGTTTCGGTAACAGCGTTGTTACCATCTTCAGACAAAAGTACTGAATGAAAAATTTAACCACAACATGTTTTTAAAGAGTTATCTGTTATCAAGTGTAAACAAGAAAACAAGATAACATATTTATTTGGATTTGGTCTTATTACCTTGTGTTTATAATCTATAATAATCCAAATTGTGCCTTATCAAGATCTCAAATTGGAGAATATTTGTCTATATACAGTAGAACCTCTCTGTAAAGGACACCTAATAGCAGAGCCAAAGTGTCCTTTAGAAAGAGGTGTCCTCTTACCAGAGAGTTGCTAAATAATAAAAATGTTTTTTTGCATATGAAAACTGTCCTTTATAGAGAGGTGTCCTTTAGAAGAAGTGTCCTCTCATGCTAAATAATAAAAATGGTAATTTTACATATGAAAATTGTTCTTTATAGAGAGGTGTCCTCTAGTATGAGTGTCCTTTCATGGAGGTTCTACTGTAGTGACAACAAAAGTCTACTTGATGGAAACTAACATCATCATTGGAGGGCTTCATTCTTAGATTTGATGTCTGACTTGTGAAATAAATTTCTGAAAGATAACTTGAGAGGTGTTAAACACATTATCATCATGAACAAGGTGAAAACTGATAAGGTAATCTCCCCAGGTCATCACAAAAGCACTGGTCCACGGTCAATTACAATTTATTTCTGAGGTGATAATGATTTATTCTGTGAGATGATATATAATTTTTTTTTTTTTAATTTAAAAATTGATAAAGCACAATTAGGATTATTGATTATAGCTACAAGAAAATAAAACTTAATCCAAATAAATTAATAGTGTATGACGTTTCAGTAACAACACTGTTCCAAAATGTCACACACTATTAATTTATTTGGATTAGGTCTTATTTTCTTCTAGTTATTTTAAAAATCTATATATAGTAGAACCTCTCTGTAAAGGACATTTAGTTGTAGAGCCAAAGTGACCTTTAGAGAGAGGTGTCTTCTTATCATAGAATTGCTAATTAGTAATGATGTAACAACATTATTACCGAAACGTCACACATTATTTATTTGGTCTTATTATCTTATGTTTCTAATCCAAATTGTGTACTCAATCACAGCTGTAACAACATGTCATTATAGCACTGTTACACTGTAAATTACTGAAAACAATACCATTTGTTTAGAAAATGGTCATAAAGTATATATTAAAAAAAAAGATGTTTTTCTTTTTAACCGTTTGGTTTATGACCACTACGACCCAGGTTCGATCCCCGCATTGGACACTTTTTTCTGTTTAAAAAAAATGCTCCAATGGCTCCCCGATTCTTGCAAAAGTCCAACCCCACCAGCGAGTGCAAGTAACCAAACAGGGCTCTGGCACATTTGTAAGTGCAAAGTCGAACTGTTTTCACATGTGTAGACATGTGGTGCGCTTACAGTAAAAAGCAGTTGCTAATTACCCACCATGATTATCATGGCCTGTACCACGTGTACTAGGGATAAGCAAAAAAAAAAAAAAGATATGTACAGTAAAACCCCTCTATAGTGAACCCTAATGGAACCTGTGGTTTACTATAGCCATGGTTAGTTATATCCATAGTTCAATGTATTATAAATGATAATAAGGTACAATTTGGATTATAGATCATAAACACAAGGTAATAAGACCAAATAAACAAATAGTATGTTATTTATTTGGATTTGGTCTTATTACCATGTGTACCAAGCCCGGATGAAAAAGGAGGAGGGGGGAGCAGTAACAAGCTCGCTAAAAAACCTGGGTTCAGCTGGCCCGGATGATAGTACCCTGTAAGGGCTCCTAATTCAGGGATACAGGATGAGCAGTGTTTGTACTCCATTTTAGGAGCAGCTGCACATGGCGTCTGTTCCTCATGTCAGAGGCCCCATTTCTTTTGGAGCTAAGTCGGCCTGCCACTGAGTAGTGCTCCCAGTCTTAATGACAAAGGCAGACGCAATCTACTTCACCCAGTCATGATGGTTGTCAAACAGACACCATCAATGGTCACAACTTGATACCCTAATATGATTGAGTGGAGATAAGAAAGAAGAAGAAGAAGACCTTGTGTTCAATGTATTATAAAATAAAAAATGGGGATTATTTCAGGTTTGTTATAAAGGAAAGGTTTACTATATCCCAGGTTTATTTTAGCTGGGTTTTATTGTATTTATTTTATAGATGAGTTTATCCCACAATATGTGCTTAAAAATGAGATTTACAAAACAGAAGTTTTAAACTTGAAGGAGTTTTGTAATGGCCTCTGCGGCCGCAAACATCCAATTCTGGCTCTCTGCCACACACTTAATCAAAACAACCTTATAAAATTTAGCAACAACTCCTTTCTTCTAATTTATTTAGCAAATATAATTAGGGAATAAATTTTGTGATAATTGCAATGTATATTCAATATTTCTAATTGGATTTTCCTTATTTGTTTGTTTATCTTTTTATTATTTTCCTCTTTTTATTAAAAATGATTATTGTGTTTTTATCTTCAGAAATTTGGGGAACATATTTGAATCTTAATTAAAAATGCATATATTGGATCAAAATATCATTTGTTTTATCAATATTTCAGTTGGCTGAACGCCAATGGTTTGTTATAGCCATAGTTCACTTTATTATAAAATAAAAATGGGGATTTATTTCAGGTTTGTTATTAGGGAATAGGTTTGCTATATCCCAGGTTCATTTTAACTGGGTATTTAAAATTCTTAACAATTCTATCATTTCATGGCACCATTCTACTTTATCTTGATTTCAACCAGTTTAAAAACAAACATTTATATATAAGAACAATGATGATGATAAGGCACAATTTGGATTATAAACACAAGGTAATAAGACTAAATCCAAATAAATATATATATATATTTTAAATTTGAATTTGGTCTTATTAACTTATGTTTAAGAGCAAGTGGACATGGCATCTGCCTGGTAAGCGGAACACTGTGGGTTTGATTCCCATCCCTGGACACTTTATTTTTTCCGTTTATCATTACTCTTCACAATTCATCCTTTCATACTTCATCCCTAAGGTTAAAAATAATCGTTATTTCTCCTTAAAATAAATTTCAATTTTTCGTTCAAAAGAAACACATGCGGGATAATTTTCAAATGTCGTTCTACAATCATAAGCCGCATTATATTGTATTATAAATGATATTCATTGTTGATGCAACATGATCCGCATATGTTAATATGTTCTGCGCATGTTGCGCAGACTATGTAGATCACCCTCACCTGAACCCAAGAAGATCAAGGTAGAAGCTGAGTCCTTGACAGCAGATACCTCGGACTCCAGCGATGAGCTGGACCAGATCAAAGCTCTTCTCGAACCTTTGGACAAAGAAGTGGGATCGGCCATTTTGGAAGAGGTGAACAATCTACGGTTGCGGCATAGGCAAGAGCTGGAAGCTGCCAAACACGCCGAGCAAATGTTGAAAAAAGTAAGTATCATACTTTTTTACCTTTATACCTTAAATACCTGGCGTTCAGCCAACTGAAATATTGGTAAATTAATTATTTTTTTATTCCAATATATATGCCTTTTTAATTTAATTTAAAAAAGATCTATATGCTATGAATTGCTATATTTAAAAAAATAAATTCATTGAATCAATGAATCTTTTAAGAAGAAAAAAAATGCAGTAAATATGTATATTTACATGTAATTATGCAAATACATAAAAGGATATACGTAAATATATATATATACATGTTTATGGAGTTGATTTGTGCTGAAGAGTTGTTTCATTTGTCAAAATAAAAGTTTTATATTTTACGGTGTCTGAGATTTTAGGCAACCTATAGGTAGAAAACATGTTATCATCAAATTTATCTGATTTAGATAATTGTAGATCGTGGTTTTCTAAAAAGACTTTCCATTTTCTCATGTTTTGTCCATGAGTGTATAAGACAATAGGTCTTGAAATCTTGAGTGAAGTATGGTAATAAGGAATAATCTCTATAATCTATGGTTTAATTTTTTTTATTAGCCTTCAAGAGAGTTGGGGGAAAACAATGCATTGTATTTTGTAACCCTAGGTAAAAGCAAAAAAAAAATAGGTACTATACTGTGGAGGTTTAATGTCTTGGTTGACTGGAACATTTCAATTTACATAGTTGTTTCTTTGTATGCAAATTAAGTTTGAATGTTAATACCTGTAATTTGTGTGTGCAACAGTGATGTAAGATACAGCCAAGTATTATATATATACACAGTGTTTGCACTTTGTTGGTTCTTTTTTTCACTCCCTGTACTTGAATGATTTTGTCTTCTTCTTTCTTATCTCCACACAACAATCATATTAGGGTATCAGGCCTGTAGAACTTGAGATGGTGTTTTGACAACCATCATGATTTGGTGAAGTAGATTGTGTCTACCTTTGTCATTAAGACTGGGAGCACTACTCAGTAGAAGGCCGACTTAGCTCCAATATGAAATGGCCGCCTCTGACATGAGGAACAGACATCATGTGCAGCCGCTCCTAACATGGAGTACAGACTCATTCTGTATTCCTGGAGTCCTTACAGGGTACTATCAGCTGGGCCAGCTGAGTCCAGGTTTATAAGCAAGTTTGTTACTGCTCCCTCCTCCTATTTCATCCAAGCTTGGGGCTAGCAAAGATGGAATTTGGTTTTGTTATATATTTGTTTTGTTTTTCTTTTATATTAAAGTAAGTGTTGACTTAAAGAACTGGAAGACATTGAAGTCAACATGGTGAAAGGGAAGTAGATGTCAACACTCTGGAGAAACATGGCCGGAGCTACTTGAGATTCTGTAGGCTTACAGGAAGCGAGCAATTAAATGTGGTGACAGTCCGTCACAATTCCCTGTTGCCAAATTGCTCCACAGCAATGTTGATCTTTGTGACCCACCATGCAACAAAGAATTTCTCCCTGTCATTTTTGTGCTTTGTATTACAGAATTAATTCTCGGTAAAGGACAACACCTAATTGCAGAATCAAAATGTCCTTTAGAGAGAGGTGTCCTCTTACTGAAGAATTGTTAACAAGTCAAAATAGGTATTCTCTTTCAGAATTCTTAAAATATATATTCAGAATTGATTGTAAAAATCATTTGTTGGTTGGGAGTTTGTTTAAAAAGAAATATAAATACATCTAGAACATATTCCCCTAAGGAAGGTGACAGTGAAATATCAGGAAATAAACATTTCAATTACCTGAGTTTCTCACATAAGACCCTGACAGAATTTTCCTTTATATTTATCTACGACTCTAAAAATAAAATTTTAAAAATAACTATTGACTCAGGACCAATTTATACAAGTCACATGGTGACGATAACCATCAAGGCAGGGGAAATATATTTGTCTTTTTTTTTTTTTTCGTCTAGCTTCTCTCTAAAACTTAAATGGAAAGTTAATTTAAGGAAAAAAAAATAGAAAAGATGATTTTTCCTGATTTCATAACAAACCTGTCTACTGATAGTATTAAAAAAAAAAAACCTTTACGTGACTGCCAAATATAATTTCAAACCTCATTCTAACAACACACAATTTGGTGATAAATTCAGAGAATTCTAATGTTTATTGGTTTATATATCCATTGATGATCTCTACTCATCCCCAGTATAGACACCATCAACAAACTCTACAGGCTTGATACCCTAATATGATTGTTGATGGAGATAAGAAAAAGGAAGAAGCAACTCTCCAGTAAGAAGACATCTCTTCCTAAAGGATACCATAGCTCTGTAATTAGGTGTTGTGCTTTACAAAGTGGTTTTTAATTTATACAGTAAAACCTCTTTGTAAAGGACACCTAGTTACAGAGTAAAAGTGTCAACACAAGGTAATAAGACCAAATGTGTGATGTTTCGGTAACAGCATTGTTACCATCTTCAGACAAAAGTACTCAATGAGAAATTTTACCACAGCATGCTTTAAAGAGTTGTTTTCTTTCCTCTTTTCGCTCTCCACTTCTCCCATCCATATTTCCAATTTTTTTTTCTTATTTTCCATATGTTTATTCAAATAATAATCAGTATATATTTACCATGTGTATATAATCTTTCTCCATTTTTACCCCTTTGTATATTTCCCACTTTCATAGGTTTCTCCGTCTTGTAACCCCAAGGAGAATC
Organism: Cordylochernes scorpioides; assembly: GCA_030710605.1. NCBI lineage: Eukaryota > Metazoa > Arthropoda > Arachnida > Pseudoscorpiones > Chernetidae > Cordylochernes > Cordylochernes scorpioides. Next base: position 12,101,861 of record CP092868.1, on the reverse strand, counting down.
CTCTGTAAGACCTGTATGTCTTAATAAAGGCTTTTGTGTGTGTGTGTGTGTGCTTTAAAGAGTTACTGTTATCAAGTATGTAAACAAGATAGCAGATGGTAACAACGCTGTTATTGAAACGTCACACACTATTCATTTATTTGGATTTGGTCTTATTACCTTGTGTTTATAATCTATAATCCAAATTGTGCCTTATCAGAGCAAAAGTGTCTTTTATGAAGAGGTGTCCTCTTACTGAAGTTAAATAGTAAAAAAATGGTAAATTTGACAATGAAAACTGTTCTTTAGCTGGAATGTCCTCTCATGGAGTATGTTCTACTGTATATATAACAAATGATTCCCAGTCCTGAAGTTTGATTGTTGCAGGAGCTTGAAGAACTGCGGCCCCTTAAACAACAGATTGTGGCGGAAGCCAAAAGACGACTCAAAGATGTTGTCCTGTTAAGGAAAGAATTCATTGCTGCCACCCCTTCCTTACTGCTGGTTAAACAGGAGTGAAAAATGCTCGTGTGCCAACTCCTAAAAAAAAAAACACCCATCTTTTTTTCTTTATAATTGGAATCTTTTTTTTTTTTTTAATAATCTACAAAAATTATTATCTTTTTCCATCATTGAGTAAATTTGTTTTTTTTCTCTTTTATATATATTCACTATGGTCTCACAATATCAAAATATATTTTTTTCCCCGACTAAAATTACCACTCTACCCCTTGCTTTTTTTTTTTTCCTAACTCCCAAATTCTAGTCGTTCCGTGAAAAAAAAAATTTTTTTTTTTTTTTACTTAAAAAGTGTTCATATGAAAGTTTTGCAGTTGTTGTTGTATCATTGCTTTACCCCTCTCCCTTTTTTCGCCATTTAGAAAAATTGTAAACATTTTTTTTTTTTGTTAATAGTTTTTTTTTTTTTTTGTACTTTCTCTCCCCCACTTTTTTTTTTTGTCATCCTTCAACTCCAGCAATTTTTTTTATTAAATACCAAAAAAAAGGGGGGGGGAGAGAGAGAAAAACCTTTTTTTTATTATTTTTTTATTTTTTATATTTTAATTTCTTTTTTTTACAATCTTTTTATTATAATTTTTTTTTTCTCTTTTAAAAAAAACTTTTTTTTTTTTTTTGCTTAAAATTTTTTTCTAGTCTATTTGTCTATCACAAATTTTTTTTTTTTTGTTTTCAATCAATTCGGTTTTTGTAAAACTAAGAGTAAAAGAATTTTTTTTTTTTTTTTCAATTATCCAGTTCTTTTTTTTTTTAATTAATTTTTTTTCTAAAAAAAAAAAGAACTTAAAAATAAAAAAAAACTTGAAAAAAAAAATGGGTCTATTGTAATATATATATGTATAGATATTATAAATATATATTAAAAATATAAAAAAAAATATTAAAAAAATTCTATATCATTATTATATTTTGTAAATATATATTTCTTCACCATCCATTGTTAAAAACTAAAAAAAAAAAAAAAAAAATTCCCTTCCTTGACGACAATGCCTACCTTTTTTTTTCCACCCTCATCTTCTAGAATTAAAAAAAAAATGCTTTTTTTGTTACAAAACAATATATAAATATATGGACATATATATAAAGAGTATTATTGTGGGAAAAAAACCTTTATTCAGTGTAATACAAACTATTAACCAAAAAAAATTCGATGGTATTAAAAAAAAAAAAAAGCAGTTGAAAAATTAAAAAAAAAAAAAAACTCATTTGATGGTTATTCAGAAAATTCTTGTTGATGTTTTTATAGAAAAAAAGAATGGCAGAGAAAAAAAAAAAAAACATTTCCTCCCCCTCCCCCTTTTTTTTATTACAAGGTTGAAGAAAAAGTTTTGAGTCATCTTTATAAATAAAATAGAAAGTGATTGGAACAAACAAATCAGATGGAGCAGTGTCAGGATTATAGGAAGGATGGATCTCAATTTCATCCTTTTTTTTTTAATTTTAATTCTGCTTAGTCAATTCTAGCATTTCTGGACATTTTTCATTTTCAAATGGGACTCAAAACCTTTTTTTTTCCTCAACCTTATATATATAAAAAAAAACCTTAAAAAAAAAAAAAAAAAAATTGTATAATTATATAAATATCATTATTTTTTCAACAACTTCATTTTTTATTGCAATATAATTTGTTAAGAAATGCTTTTTTAAAATCTTGTTTATTTTATAAATTTAGTAAACACCTCCCCTGTTATTTATTGGTTCCCCCTTGTAAATAAATAATGCTCTACGGTAGAACTGTGATGAATATTCTACATCCTTATTTTACGAACCTCCCCATGTATATAATATAAAAAAAAATACCTCATTGAACCAAGTACAAATAAATCTTTGCCAAGTTTTCTCTTTGTTTGTTTTTAACTACATTCTTATTGGCTTGGTGAAGTTGGGACAGAAATGGTAACAAATAATCAAGTCCTTGATCGAATGGGTACAGAACGGTTAGCTGATAAAGTTCATAAAAACAATGAAAATTGATGTTTGCTGGATATGTGATGTGTGGATCAGTAGGAGAGACATTGCTGACAGTGTTGGAGGGAAAGCTCCAGGGGAAGGAGACGACAGGGATACACAGACAATCTAAAACAATGGACTGGATGACACACCTACGAGGAGATGAAGAGGATGGCAGAGGAAGTATGGAGAGACCATGTGGCCCACCCTCAGTAGAGGAAGGCATTGAAGGAGGGAGATATAGAGAGACCATGTGGCCCACCCTCAGTAGAGGAAGGCCCTGAAGGAGGGAGATATGGAGAGACCATGTGGCCCACCCTCAGTAGAGGAAGGCACTGAAGGAGGGAGATATGGAGAGACCATGTGGCCCACCCTCAGTAGAGGAAGGTACTGAAGGAGGGAGATATGGAGAGACCATGTGGCCCACCCTCAGTAGAGGAAGGTACTGAAGGAGGGAGATATGGAGAGACCATGTGGCCCACCCTCAGTAGAGGAAGACACTGAAGGAGAGAGATATGGAGAGACCATGTGGCCCACCCTCAGTAGAGGAAGGCACTGAAGGAGAGAGATATGGAGAGACCATGTGGCCCACCCTCAGTAGAGGAAGGTACTGAAGGAGGGAGATATGGAGAGACCATGTGGCCCACCCTCAGTAGAGGAAGGTACTGAAGGAGGGAGATATGGAGAGACCATGTGGCCCACCCTCAGTAGAGGAAGGCACTGAAGGAGGGAGATATGGAGAGACCATGTGGCCCACCCTCAGTAGAGGAAGACACTGAAGGAGGGAGATATGGAGAGACCATGTGGCCCACCCTCAGTAGAGGAAGGTACTGAAGGAGGGAGATATGGAGAGACCATGTGGCCCACCCTCAGTAGAGGAAGGCACTGAAGGAGGGAGATATGGAGAGACCATGTGGCCCACCCTCAGTAGAGGAAGACACTGAAGGAGGGAGATATGGAGAGACCATGTGGCCCACCCTCAGTAGAGGAAGGCACTGAAGGAGGGAGATATGGAGAGACCATGTGGCCCACCCTCAGTAGAGGAAGACACTGAAGGAGGGAGATATGGAGAGACCATGTGGCCCACCCTCAGTAGAGGAAGGTACTGAAGGAGGGAGATATGGAGAGACCATGTGGCCCACCCTCAGTAGAGGAAGACACTGAAGGAGGGAGATATGGAGAGACCATGTGGCCCACCCTCAGTAGAGGAAGGCACTGAAGGAGAGAGATATGGAGAGACCATGTGGCCCACCCTCAGTAGAGGAAGGTACTGAAGGAGGGAGATATGGAGAGACCATGTGGCCCACACTCAGTAGAGGAAGGCACTGAAGGAGGGAGATATGGAGAGACCATGTGGCCCACCCTCAGTAGAGGAAGGTACTGAAGGAGGGAGATATGGAGAGACCATGTGGCCCACACTCAGTAGAGGAAGGCACTGAAGGAGGGAGATATGGAGAGACCATGTGGCCCACCCTCAGTAGAGGAAGGCACTGAAGGAGGAGGAAGGGGCCATGTGAATAGATAACATTGCGGTAGAATAGTATTCATGTATCAAAAATGGCACCTCTCCCTTTAAAAATGCATTTAAACAATGAATTTTAGTTTATCAACACCCAGTATAGCACCTTATGTTGGTAATAAAGAATAAACCAAAACACCAATTTTGGAAAATTCAGAAAAAAATCCATGGTTTCAGACCTTGGTTCTTATTACATTGTTGTTTATCAACAATTGGCTAACCTGATGGTATACATGATTAGGAATGTGTTGTTGGGAAATTGTTTTTTCTTAAATTTGAGAAATTCTATTTTTATTTATTCTGGAAATAGAATCACAGAGATAACAGGTAGAATTATATTTGACTGTTGACCACTGTTTACACTATTATGGCCTAAGAAATTAAAACTATTTTAGATGTAAATGATTATTTTTAAAATTAAACCATTTTCTCCTACTGCCCTTACTGCAATGAAAAATTAATGGGAGGGCCTGGCTCATCAGTGGTGAACTCTCCCAGCAGTATTGCCAGTTTAATCTACCATACTGCTATAATATTGTATTTTGCTGTTTTCCTTTTATACTGAAGCTGTCCTCTTAGAAAGTGGTATTTTAAATAAAGCTTTGAGGACAATAAAAATACATATACAGTAGAACCTACCTGTAAAGACAATTGCAGAGCCAAAGTGTCCTCTTACTGGAGAGTTACTAAATAGTAAAAATAGTAATTTTTCAAATGAAAATTATCCTTTGTGGAAAGGTATTCTCTAGCGCAAGAGTCCTCTCATGGAGGTTCTAGTGTGATATATATATATATGACCTGTCTATAGCACCCTATTTTGGTGAGTCCCAAGAGGGGGCGCTATAGACAGGTTTAACTGTATATTGTTACACCAAGTTGCAGCTTTACAGGGTTGTCGACCTTGGTTTCTTCCTTCTTGGTATTATACACGTTTCCCGAGCAGGTTTCCATATTCAAAGCAAATAAATAAAAGTAAAGGTAAATAAATAAAAGTAAATAAAAATAAATTACCTCTTAAAGTTATTGTGTTTATTTATTCGTTGTCTTCCTCGTAGGTTGCGGTCCGCAGTCTTCGTCAAGGCCCGCTCTCACTCCAATAACCAATCAAGATATATGTACAATAAAATATTACAAAAGGAATGAAACTATAAAAAGGAATGATGATAATCTAAATAATCTGTTTTAAAAAAATATCATAGAATATTTTGAATAAATGTAGGCCGCATTAAAATTGATGCAACAATATTAAACCAAAAAAGTTTCTATTAAACAACAGTAGTAAATGAATTCTGATTACTGGATCTCTGATAAAACTTACAAAAATATTAGGGCAAAGAATTTCTTTCTTTTGAGGTGTTGAAAGCTTTGAGCAAAACCTGATCTTCAACGGGTAAATTCAAAAACAAATGAAGAGAGATGTTATCAGGTGTGGATAAGATTATATTCCAGCTTGTCTGGAAATGGTAACAATCCTGTTGCCTTAGTTATAAGGAGATAACTATGGTAACAATCCTGTTGTTTATGTCCGTGAATACTATTCTAAGATTCCACCCGTCATTGCAGCCTTCTTCTTCTTTCTTATTTCCACACTGGGTGAAGTAGAATGCGTCTGCCTTTGTCATTAAGACTGGGAGCACTACTCAGTGGCAGGCCGACTTAGCTCCAAAATAAATGGCCGCCTCTGACATGAGGAACAGACGCCATGTGCAGCCGCTCCTAACATGGAGTACAAACTCCTCCTGTATCCCTAGATTAGGAGTCCTTACAGGGTACTATCAGCCGGGCCAGCTGAGCCCAGGTTTTTTTAGTGAGCTTGTTACTGCTCCCCCTCCTCCTTTTTCATCCGGGCTTGGGACCGGCAAGGACGGAGTTAAAAATTGCAGTTAATTGCAGCCTATATAAGCAGAATCGTCCAATACAGTATAGGAGCCCTAAGAGAAGCGGTCTGGTGGATTAAATTGGTGAAACCGCTGGGAGGGTTCACCACTGATGAGCCAAGCCCTCCCAATATATTTTTTCATCACAGTAAGGAGACTAGAAGAGTTTATTTTGTGTTTGAAAAAAAGAAACATTTGTGTTTTATAATGCTTCCATTTCTTATGTTGCCTTAGTGTCATGAACAATTTATCTATTTGGGTATGGTGTTGTTTTACCTTTTATTTCTAATCTATAATCCCAAATTGTATCTTTTCATTATTTGGGACTCAAGAAAGTGATAAAGCACAATTTGGATTATAGATTATAGTACAAGAAAATAAGACCTAATCCAAATAAATAAATAGTGTATGACGTTTCAGTTACAGCATTGTTACCATCATCAGACAAAAGAATAAATCTGTTACTGTTACCGAAATGTCACACATTATTAATTTATTTGGATTAGATGATAGGGCACAATTTGGATTATAGATTATAAACACAAGGTAATAAGACCAAATCCAAATAAATAAATAGTGTGGGACATTTCAATAATGTCACACACTATTTATTTATTTGGGTTTGGTCTTATTACCTTGTGTTTATTTGGATTAGGTTTTATTTTCTTATAGCTATAATTCAAATTGTGCTTTATCATTATTTGGGACTCAGGTCACATATATACTCCTGTGGAAGGATTTATAAAACCCGAAAGCTTGAAATAAAATAAGAAACTCATCCTCGGAAGCCATTTTGTTTATTATCTCTACACACTATTTATCATTGACGAATGACCCGGGCAACGCCCGTGTTCACCCGATTGAATGTTTTGATTCAAATACTATTTGTTACAATTATAAATTGGCGCCTTATATAAATGCATATGTTAGTTAATAACTATAGCCTATGTGCTTTATCTGTCTATGTACTGTTGGCTTCCGTAGGCGTCTCTTACTGGGAAAAAGAAAGAGAGGATTCCATTTAGTTATTAACTAATATATGCATTTATTTAAGGAGCGACCCGCTCCAACACAATGGTTACAAAAACGAAAAAGCGAGTGGGGGGGGGGCATAGGTGGCGTGATCGTAGCCGACCAATAGGAGGGCGCCATTCCAAAAAAAAAAAAGCAAACGGTGACAGAGATGACTGATGAAGAATGACGCTCGTAACTGTATATAGAATATTTACACACTGTGTGTGGGTATGTAATATGTGAGAGATCATAAGGCACAATTTGGATTATAAACACAAGGTAATAAGACCAAATCCAAATAAATAAATAGTGTGTGATGTTTCGGTAACGATGAAGATGGTATCAATGCTGTTTCCAAAACATCACATACTATTTATTTGGTCTTTTTACCTTGTGTTTATGTGAGAGATCAGTTACACCTTGTTCTAAATACATCCTAATGGAGAACTTGACAAATTGTCATGTCACAGAAAAAACAACAACAGAATCAAACGACCCCTCTGAACCCAACATTGGACTGGCCCCTAGTGATACACCAAGATTAATCACTCCCCATAATAAATCTTCTAAGACCTATATCTCCCTTCCTATGTCTCACCTATATATAACACTCATGGATAAAACTTGAGTAAGTTTCATATTTTAAGCATAAACATATAGCAGAATATAAGAAAATAAGACCTAATCTAAATAATTTAATAGTGTGTGACGTTTCGGCAACAGCATTGTTACCATCATCAGACAAAAGAATAAATTTATACTTTTGAAAGAACAGATTTATTCTTTTGTCTGATGATGGTGACAATGCTTTTGCCGAAATGTCACACAATAATAAATTATTTGGATTAGGCCTTATTTTCTTGTATTATAATCTATAATCCAAACTGTGCTTTATCATATAGCAGGATGGAATGGCTGACAAGATCCTCACTCCCATAGAACATGCTATCTGGGGGGGACCAACAACCACCCAGGACAACTGCTATGGAACAGGAATGGAATTCAATCCTAAATGGACTCCTGGACATCCTTATTTCCAACCTGCTTTTCACATGTGTAGACATGTGGTGCACTTAACAGTAAAAGCAGTCACGTACTTCTACCCACCATGATTATCATTGCCTGTTCTAAATGTTTTTTTTTGCTTATCCCTAGTACACGTGGTACAGGCCATGATAATCGTGGTGGGTAGAAGTAGGCGACTGCTTTTACTCTAAGTGCACCACATGTCTACACATGTGAAAAGCAGTTCAACTTTGTACTTACAAATATTCCAGAGCCCCATTTGGTTACTTGCACTCGCTGGTTGGACTTTTGCAAGTATCAGGGGCCATTGGAGCATTTTTTCTATCAGAAAAAAGTGTCTAATGCGGGAATCGAACCTGGGTCATAGCGGTCGAAAACCAACGGTTTAGACCATCCTTCCACCGACCCCCATTCTACATGTACTAGGGATAAGCAAAAAAATATTTACAGCATGAGACAATGGTACAAGTGTTGCTTGGGGGCGGTCACATCACCTATTAGTCCCACTGATACATGGGATTTACAAAAGTGGAAAGTCTGTTGTGGCCTACTGATACTGATTTATTGAAGGAAACAATCAATTTTGTTCACACTTGGTTATCTCGTGTGACTTCAATAAAGGTCACTGTGATATATTTCAGAGTTATTGTCCCGATACACATGGTAAAAGGTACAACTTCCTTAAGTTTTGTCCATGAGTGTATATATAGATGATGATGAATGTCCTGGACAACCCCAGGTTTTGTCTGAGTGGATTTTTAACCAAGTGTATATTTAGAATTAAAAATCTGTTTTTATATAAATCAAATATTTTAGTCAGATTACAAAATATTAAAAAGAATGGGAATCCAAAAATTAGCTTTAAAAACGTACCGTCTGAAAATAAACATTAAATTAGTTAAAGATATATGCCTCAGCAACTAAATCATTCCCTTCATTATAAATTTTGCTCCATCCTTATTGAAAATAACTGAATTTCCTTTGTTGACTAATTCATATACTCTCTCTCTCTCTGACAAGAAATTATTTCTTAAACTTGGTACATGTAAGATATCTTTGATGCGAATATTTTCTTGGCCTTCACTTGTGCATGTAGTAAGTCTCATATCTCCTTTGGCTGTGGCTTGGGTAGTTTTGCCCTTCTCAGCTAGGTTGATTTCACTTTTGTACTCTATCACATTTTCCATCAAAGTTAGGTTTGGGGTTAAATGTGCGGTGCATCCTGAATCTATACACCATAAATCTTCAAATTCTTTCACATATGTTTCAAATTCTTTCTCATTAATTCCTCTTTTCACAGTATCAACTAGGTTATTAGAATGTTCTCTACTGTATTTGTGATTTCTATGATCAGGAGTCCATTTTTTCTGATTTTCTTGTTTCTGTTTATCTCGAAACCAGCAATCATTAGCTAGATGTCCCTTTTTATTACAAACAAAACATCTTTTTGGCTGAAATTGTTGGACTTTTCTATCTTTAATTCTGTATGCTTGTTCATGCCCATTCTCAATTGATTGATTTAATCTCATATTTCTTCTTGAATCCTCTTCTCTCAGAGTTAGTTGAATCTCTTCAACTGTTGCCTCTCTCTTAGATCGTAAGACAATAGCAATATTTTCATACCTTGGATGTATGCCTCTGACAATATGAAATGAAAGTTCTCTTGAGAGAAATTGATGCCCAAATGATGAACTTCTCGCAGCAATATTTGTGGAGCGTTCCCAATAAGCAACAACTTTGGTAAGCGGCGCTGTACGTTGCGACCGCCATACATTCGTGGCGTTTTACACGAATTAAAGATACGATTTTTGATGTAGTGATTTTTCCATTTGGATTTTTTATATTAATATACAAGGTGCGTTCATTAATTTCCAGGACTGGTTAAAAAATAAAATAAATAAAAAAGCTAGAGAAAATATTTTTTTACAGAGTTGAATATTGGACATTCGACTACACCTGACTGAAAGCACGAGTCTCGTGGCGCACGCGCCGATCTAAAAATAGAACAAAACAACTTCCTTGTAAGGTTCGCATTTCTAATTTTAAAATGGCCATTTTCGAAGAGCAGAGAATCGGCATTGTTTTTTTTAAATTGAAAAAAAGTGCTACTGAGACGTATGAATTGATTAAAGAAGCTTTTGGCGATGCAGCTTTATCCCTTTAAGAACTTTTGAATGATTTTCACGCTTCCAAAAAGGTCGGGAAAAGGTAAACGATGATCAGCATACTGGGCGTCCAAGATCATTTCGTTGCGAGGAAAACAAGCTCAAAATAAAGGAGTTAATTAAATCTAACAGAAGAATTATCTTCAGAGACTGGACTATCTGTTTATATGGGGATAATGAGGTGCTTAAGGGAGGCATTGCGCCTTAAAAGACCTGAAAGATGGCAAAACAATGACTGGATACTTCACGTCGGTAATGCGCGGCCGCACACAGCCCATGTTGTTTTGCAGTTCTTGGCCAAGCATTCAACCATACAGATCCCTCATCCACCCTATTCCCCCGACTTAGCCCCCAATGACTTTTTCCTCTATCCTAAATTGAAAATGAACTTGAAAGGACGGAAATTTGACAACGTTGATATGATACAAGCTGAATCGAAGGCAACCTTGAGGAACCTCTCAAAAAGTGATTTTATCTCCTGCTTCGACAATTGGAAAAAAAGATGGAACGGGTGTATTGAGGCAGGAGGGGCATATTTTGAAAAATATTAAATTAGTTTTTTTATTTGTTTTTTTTTTTTCAAAGATACAGAGCAGTCCTGGAAATTAATGAACGCACCTTGTATATTTGATTGCACCATTTATATTCATTGTGTTTTTGTATATAAATATTTCTCAGCGTATATCTTTCTAAAAATAATATCGATAATTATTGTAATTTAAAATATATCAAGTAAATATAGATTTTAATAGACAGGTCACACTTTTGTAAATTAATCACTGTATATACAGCAATCAGTATATTTTAATATCAAGATAAAAAGTTTCATAATCAAATGAAAATCCATACACTTTACATGTTATAAACATAAGGAAATTGAACACAAGGTAATAAGACCAAATCCAAATAAATAAATAGTGTTTGACGTTTCGGTAACAACGTTGTTAATGAAACGTCACACAATGTTTATTTATTTGGATTTGGTCTTATTACCTTGTGTTTATAATCTATAATCCAAATTGTGCCTTATCATTAGAAAATTGATTTAATAAAAAAAAAATGTACAAAAAAATATTTACAATATAAAAAAATTTACCAACTTAATAATATTATAATAATTTTCCCTGTAAATTTACAGTGTTAAGAAACAACAACTTATTGTATAAGAAACAACAACAACAGAAGTTTAATATTAGGCCATACATATTATTGGGCAAATATTTACATATTTACAAGCTGTATGTAGTATTATTCTACGGATTCCAGGATGAGCACAGGAGGCTAAACAACAAAAAAAAGTCCCATTAAATTAATATTTTTTTAACCAAAAAAAAAAAAAAAGATGATTACTAACCTTTACTGAGGAACGGGATGATCTTGAGTTGGTGGTGGAATATGGCTTCCATAAATGATCTGTTGCCTGGGTGTGCGCGGCATATTTGGCCAAAAAAATAAGGTAATTGGTTTTTAGGATGACGTACAGACCATAGCTTCCTCTTTATTTGCCACCACGTATTTTCTAAAGTGTTGGTATGGGCGCCAGTGATGGGGTCCACGAAATTTTGAGAATGATTGACGGTCATGTGTATATATATCCCCTCCGCGCAAAATGGTTGTAGGCACGCCAACAATCAGTGATC
>CP092868.1:12033912-12090072 GCA_030710605.1 Cordylochernes scorpioides | reverse complement strand
ACTATCGTGCCTGGAAGAACACAAGCGCGAATTATGGGCTCGATGGTGGCCCTGTTCTTCCTCCGGATGATGTGAAGGAACACTCGTCCAGACTCCCTCTCGACTCCTCCAAGCACCCACTTGCCGTTCACCCAGCGCCCATGGTTGTCTTTTCTCTTTCTAAAAAGACTTTTGTCGATTTCGACGATTTTTCTGGGACCTCCGATTGGGGTGTTATCTCGACTTCAAGGCACACCTCACGGCAGTAGCTGTACCAGTCCGTGAGGGTGTTGAGTGTTAGGTCCAGGTCATGGGATACAATTCGAAGAGTGCTGCCGTATATCCAATGAATTGTTATTAGCAAAATTTTTCTTATAGGCAGTCTAGATCTTCTGAAACAAGTAACTTTTCTAATGGATCTATCGAAATAGTGCGGATTCACTCCTCCTTTTTTACACATCCATTGGAAAATGTTCCCGCCCAGATCTTTAAGTTGGGCTTGGGCGCCGCATGTGTAATTCTCAGCCAGTAGGCCCTTTCCAATACACCATTGAATGGCGGCAATACTTTGCATTATAGATATAAGGGAGAAAAATGTTATATCAAGCCACATGGAAAAATCATTACATCCAAAATCGTATCTTTTAACTCCTGTAAAACGCCTCGAAGGTACAGCACTGGCAATGTACAGCGCCGCCTACCAAAGTTGCTGCTTATTGGGAACGCTCCATATTTTTAGCCCTCGTTATATATTCATCTACAGTTTCATTTTTTTTTTAATCTTTCATTCTAATGTTCTTTAATTCTAAGCCTATAATCTTATCTTCCAAATTGCCTGTGTATGTTTTTCTTAACGAGTCCCAGACTTTCTTTGCATTTGTTTCTCCTATGAACATTCCAGCCTGTTCATTTGTCAATGTAGCGATGATTATCCCAAATGCTTCATAATTTTTCTCACTCCAAATCTCCCAAGAACTCATGTCTTCCATATCAGGTTCTGGATTAGTAATTACACATTTAAATAATTTTCTCCCTCTCAGAATTGCGCCGATTTTCAAAGCCAAAATTTAATAGTTAGTTCCTGTTAATGATTCAATTTTCGTTTGGGAGAAAATTATAATCGGACATTTCGCCCCTTTTGAACTAATATAAACAAACAAATATAATTTAAATAAAAATATATATTCTAATTTTTTTTTAAATATTGAGTAGCTTTTAAACATGCATAGATATAATTTAAATTAATTTATATAAATACCTTAAATCTTTTCAGAACAACTTCAGTTTACCGATTAGAATAACTTCCAGCTTAATCTTCTGATTAAATTTTCGCTTTTGATTTTATATCGAACAACCACTCTCTGTTACCAATTGTTGACTTTGCTTAGAATTTTTCAATGAAATTGATTCCAACAATTATAATCAAACATTATATTTATTGATTTAGAAAAGAGATAGAGAACAAATATAAAAGAGAAACTAGTATTAAACAAAGGAACTTTTTCTCTTACGGTTAGCACCTATTTACTTGTGAGCTTACAAACATACTCTGTGGGAATAATTAATAAATTAAAATATATATACAACAGTTTTACTCTCTCTCTCTCTCTCTTTTATGTTTCTTCCCTTAATATTATCTTCCAAAAATCCAATATTGAATTGACCCTTTTTTGATTGTTGATTGTTATTTCTATGTAAGACCCTGTTGACTTACTGTAGGATTGGTGACTTGTGGTGGTTGATGGCGCAGTCGTACTTGAATGGTAGGGTTTCACAGGGGAAGTAACGAGACAAAGACCAGGATGGGGTTGAATCTAGGACTTCGCGAATAAGGGAGAGAAGGTTTTGAGACTAATGGGGTACTTTCCTATCACATGCTCGAAAATAATGTTACCTTGGTGAGATGGGGTTGGGCACGTCTTGCTCCTAGTCGGGTCAACTTCCCTACTAACTAACTTTGAGTCCGAGATTTTCCTCGTTAACTCCCTATGCCTCTCACTGGTTGAGATCGTCTACGTGGCCAATTTTGGTTGGCTGTTAGTTATTGATGCTGAACTCTGATTGGATATTGGTACCTCCATTGTCTTTTCATGATTACCATCCTCCAGGAAGAAGAAGGTCTTTGAACTTAGTTTTATGGTTCCTGGGTAGTGACCTTACTTCCTGGATGATGTAATCCTGGTAATTGCTGTTCTCTCTTTTTTCGCGAGGCCTAACTTTTATTAAAACTTTCTGGACGATACATTGCATATATTGTGGTGGGGTTACATCTTGGTATATACAAATTATGACATATATTTTAGCTGAAAAGTAGCATTTTAAAAAATATCTAAACAAACTTCATAGATAGATGTTCCTAAGTGAATGATGATATTTTAAATGTTGCTAACAAGTTTTTTTTTTGTGATTTTGCAGAAGAGCATTGCTCGATGCATTATATCTTTAGTCTTGGGGTCACAGTGATTTCAGGCATCAATGGGTAACACAAAAGGACGAGGGAGGCTGGATGCCACCTAGAAGAGAGGCAGAAGATGGAGACAAGGTCCAGGAGGGTGTCTGCTCTACTTTAGAAGGAAAGATGAACTGATGCTGTCTGTCGTTTTTGATTGGTGTCCAGTGGCGGTCATAAAACTTATTGGAAGTTTCCTTGGAGGAAATAAATATTCTTTGAAGAAATTTGAATAAATTCAACTAAACGTTGATTTAACCTGTTCCCTGATATTTGACCACCCATTTTCTTGAGAAAAATTTCTTTGTTTCAAGAAGACTCTGGGAACAAAATACTTTTGTTCGCAGTGGTACAGCCTGCTGTACGCTGACGAGCGCCAACAGCCCGTTCGTAGATAACTTTTCTTGATTTATCAAGAAAATGAGTTGGCCAAATATCAGAGAACAGGCTAAATCAACGTTTAGTTGATTTCTGTTCCACAGGATGGCGCTCTGCCATCTAAAAAAGCACATGTGATCGTGGTAAGGATATGCCTTCTTTGTTTTTAATATATGTTTGTCGGCTATATAAATCCTCAATAAGTACCTGATCTGGCTGAAATTTTAACAGGACATAGGGAAGAATCTGGAAGATTGAATTTTTTAAAAAAATCGTATTTCTATCCAAGAAAAATTAAATTTTAACAAAGTACTGGGCAAAAATAGTCATTTTTAGTCAGAAAATTATGATGAAAATATTGCTGTATCATGTTTGATTGTCAGATAAAAAATTATTTTGGAGAAAATTCCCTAAAGCAGAACACGGGCGAAACCAGATAATCATTTTTAGTAGGCAGGAACAATATCCTAACATTCACTCTAGCAGAAGACACACGAAGTCAGGTCATCTCTATATAAAATATCACTTCTTTGTGATGGGTTCCCCGGTTTGGATAGTTGAAAAGGGAGGGTACACGATGTGACTTATTAAAGTTTCCTTACTTAAGTATATATATATATAGCAATTTAGGCCAACAACCCCATGTATATAACCCGCAGCAAGACCTTAATGTTGTATAATAGCAGCACAGCTGTCAGTGATGCACTATCGGCATATGTCTTTACATCATCACATGTAATGCAATTTGTGCAAACAGGATAAATAAAATAAATAAAAAAGAAAAGGGGGGAAAAACTCTGTAATTGATTAAGAGTTGAGCTAAAGCAAGGATTGAGCATATAATATTGTCAGAACAATGGTCTAAAGATGGAAACAGCCGCGACACTATTATACAACTTCATCAGACAACCCACGAAATCGTTATTAAATTGGGCAATCTATAAAACACTGAAACACAGACACTCGCGGCAATGTATGTGGCCGGTAATTTATGGGAGACTTGATTATTAGTAACATTCCCTTCAAATAGGTAATAAACATACAACATTTCATTTAAACAGTGGGAATAGCACCATAAGGCAAATTATGTATGAAATAGGTAACAGAGGAAACAAGAAAATTTCTCTAGATATTTAT
Organism: Cordylochernes scorpioides; assembly: GCA_030710605.1. Lineage (NCBI taxonomy): Eukaryota > Metazoa > Arthropoda > Arachnida > Pseudoscorpiones > Chernetidae > Cordylochernes > Cordylochernes scorpioides. The sequence goes on along the minus strand of CP092868.1, from coordinate 12,086,129 downwards.
TTAAATATCTTAAAATTTGGGAACATGTCTATACTGACGAGATATGCTATTTACACAGTAAAATTTAGATAGAGGTGACCTGAAGTTACTTTATAGCCCTTTAGGGCCCATGCGAAATCTAGGTTGGCTACTACACAAAAGGGGGGGGGGGAACCTAGATCTCCATCTATTCTAGCGGGACAAAATATACGAACCCTAACACTCCTTTTTAAGTCACTTAAAGCCCTTTAGGGCCCATTCAGAATCTAAATAGATTAGCTTCTGTTCGAAAAATAAAAAAAAGGGGGGGGGGGCTAAGCCATAATGGCGAGGGGCTTACCTTCTCTCGAAAGCGGCGGCAAGGTCTGGTCTCCTCTACGTCTCAGGCCCTACTGAAAATCGTCCTTCTCACTGAGCGACTCCGATCGAATCCTGCCTTTTGGCAAAGGACCTTCTTTTATTCATCTCTCTCTCCATTTTCATTCGCCGAAAGAAACACCAATCAAAATGGCCAACGCTCCAGTATCAATTTCATAGACGCCCCAGGCCTCATCAAAATAGAACATATAGTATTACCAAAACAAAAAAATCTAAAGAGAGAAACAACCACGGCGGTAGTGTAAGATTTCAGACTCCAGCCCCCCCCCCCTTTCCACATGGGTTGAAATACAATCCTCCCTTTTTCTCGGGATGGTATATATATCGCCCCCCCCCCCCGTCTTGGCTAAAATTGACCCAGGCCCTTTTTAGAGATCTTCCTTCTCCATTTTTCTCCTTTTTTTTTTTTTCTGGTCACCTTTACCTAAATTTTTGGTGAGGGGAATATATGTACATATGAAACAACAGTTTCCCGCTCGGATGTCTCTGGATGTCTTCTTCTTTACCAGGCATCAGCTTTCGGCATGGAAGTCTGGTGTCACCAAGTGTCTAAGTTTCTGGGCAAAAAAAATGGTCTGTAAGTCTATGTGGGAGGGAAGCCATGTATCCATTTGATTTGATTATACATACGCCTTCTGTTGGGGTATGGTTACAAAAACGTGCCCCAACATTTGGCTGAGATCTTATATAAAAAATAAATCTCGATATATAATTGTCAATATATATATATATATATATAAAAATATATCAAAAATATTTTAAGAAAATATCCACTCTCTACTGAATCGATTTTTTATATAACGATATATTTATAAAAATGTCTTCATAAAAATCGTTTCAGCAGAGAGATGTTTTCTAGAAAAGTATTTTTTTAAATCAAATATTCGTTAGGAAAATTTCACTCGAGCAAGCCGGGTACACCTGCTAGTATTTTATATAATCAGATAAAATTTCAAATAGAAATTCTCCAGGTAGTGGCGATCTATGGATACAATCCAGTAGCCTGGGTTACCTAGTTGTTACTACTAATAGAAATACCTAATTATTCTATAATAGTTTTAATTTCACGAAATATATAGTTAACTATCAGAAGATGTGTGACATGTTTTCAATATGATGTGCCCTTTATATATTTTCAGAAAAAAAATGAATTTAATTATATATGAAAAAATAATAGAAAAAAATGAAAATAAAAAGGTTAGGTGTTGATATCCCTATATATATAAAAGTCAGTGTATGTATGTATGTATGTGTGTTTGTTCCTATGTCGGCTATACACGTCCACAATACATAACTAATCTGACTGAAATTTCAACAGTATATATATATTAGAATCTGGAAAAACTTATAGTGAAAATTTCAGGTCTCTATCCCGAATATTTTTCGAGTTATTCGCAAATTGCGTTGCAATTTTGCCCTTTCGCTCGCAAGCAGCGCCTCTAGCGGTGAAGATGGGAGGTAATATCAGCTGACCTAATGTACACGTAAAACGTGTTTTAACAGGGCACAGAGAAAAATCTGGAAGTGATACTTATAGGATTTTTAGCCAAGAAAAATTGAAATTGACAGGTTCTGGGCAAAAATAGTTGTTTTTTAGTCAGAAAATTATGATGACAATATTGCTGTATCATGTTTGATTATCAGATTCAAAATTAAATCGGGAAAAATTCCAAAAAGCAGAGACCACGGGTGAAGCCAGTTCCTTTTAATTATGCAGGAAAAAAATTCTAACAGAAAAACATTCATTCGAGCAGAAGACACAAAGACAGATCCCTCTCTATAACAATATCGCTTCTCAGACACAAAATTTGGAGCGGGACGTTTCGCAAGGGTGACATCCACTGCGCCAATTTATATTTGTAATGAATAAAATTTGAGTAAAAACATTTAATCAGGCAAAATCCGGGCGTTGCCCGGGTCATTCAGCTAGTTAAAAATAAAAAGACATATCCTGACCTGGAGCACTTGTGCTTTTTAGATGGCAGAGCGCCATCTAGTGGAACAGAAATCAACTAGTTTCACCAGATGGCGCTCTGCCATCTAAAAGCACATGTGGTCCTGGTCAGGATATGGCTTTTTTTATTTTTAATTATATACATTTTGTGTACCCATGCTTTCGAATAAATTTGTAAAATAGCTTTTAATATTAGCAAATTAATTTCGTTATTCTGAAAATATTTTTATCATAGAGTTTATAATCTGTATATTTTAAGCATCAGGTTACTAGTTACTGTACAATTATTGATTGTATAACCCTGGGGTTTATATATCTCTCTCTATTTGATAGCTGGCGTTCTGCGCGCTCCAAGAACCTGGGTATATTCTATATAGAATATTTTTGTATTCTATATTTGTTTAGAAAATATAAAAAATGAATTCTTTGTTAAAATTAAGAAACAAAGTTTTTATATTGAAGCATTTTAAGAAATCCCCAGTTAGTTTAGTATCATTCCAAAAATCACCAGCGATAACATTTGCTGATATTACAAAATATAAAAATGATTTTAAATTTTATAAATTTTTCTATTATTTTGAGAAAAAATTTATGAACACTTGGCAAAAAATATTTGATAATGATACTAAATATCGCCCAGTGGATCATCCTTTATATGTTCATGCAGAACAAATTGTGAAAAAGATAATTGCAACTAATATGGACAAGTTGGGAATCTACGAGAAGGAAATAAAAATCAGAATAAACCCAATTACCCAACAGAGTGCCATTTTTGTAATAAATCATCATATTTATATGGATGACCTTACCTTTCAAATATACAATAACACAGATGCATTGGGAGTAGTCCTAGCCCATGAGTTAGCTCACATCAGTCTAAGGCATACTTTATTCTATAGTACAATATATCATGGTAGTTTGTTATTCTGTGGTATTGCCTTAGTAATGCCAATTCCACTTATTTCTAAATGCGCATTCATAGGTCTTTTTTTTCTAATTCAATTTGCAATGAGACTTCGATTTAAACATTGGGAAGTTCAAGCAGACAGATTGGGCATGGAAATGGCTTGGTATGCAGGTTTTGACTTGAATGTTGAAACCCTTGACTTCACTTCTTCATCTTATGAAATAAAAAGGGATAAAATGAAGTTCTTAGATAAGTATTTTCCAACTCATCCTTCAGTAACAGAGAGAAAAGCCGCCATTTCAGCATTTTTAGAAGAGAAATACAATTATGTTCGAAATCTATAAATGTAAAAACTTACCCAATGTGTATAATATTTTATTTCCGATAAAAAAATCATATTTAAAGTTCAATGCACATTTTGTAAATACACTCTAAACTTTCTACAAAATCTGGATCTCTATTTTTTTTCATGTGTTGAATAATGTAAATAACTTATGTAAATTAACTTTTCTCCTTGTTTGGTGCAAGTATCCCTTGCGGGATATAGCGCTTTGGAAATAAAAATAATTGTAATAATATGACACCTTTTTTATCGATGTTATATAATATTTTAATTATTGTAGAATATATATATGTAGTACATAATTTTAAAATGTAATAAAATAACACTGTTAGTGTGATTCACATATATCTTCTAGTTAGTTGAGCCAATAGTTTAAGATCATACCCTCCTATTAAAATATAATTGCTCCTATTTGCTACCACTCCTCCATATTTTGTATGATATGCTATATCTTTATTAATATAATCCGTATCATCCTTATTTATATTCAAACTCTAAATGATGACGTCAAAAATAAAAACAGCAAAAGAAAAAGGTTTGGAGACAGCTATGTGGCAAAGTTTTAAAGGCAAGGGGCCCATCCTGGGGGGGGGGGGGGTTATCACTATATATATAAAAGTCAGTGTATGCATGTATGTTTGTCGGCTATACACGTCCACAATACGTAAGAAATATGACTGAAATTTTAACAGTATATAGAGTAGAACCTGGAAGAACTTATAGTTAAAATATCAGGTCTCTATTGCAAATATTTGTCAAGTTATTTGCAAATTTGCCCTTTCGCTCGCGAGCAGCGCCTCTAGCGGTGAAGATGGGAGGTAATATCAGCTGACCTAATGTACATGTAAAGTTTGGAGCGGGACGTTTCACAAGAGTGACATCCACTGCGCCAATTTATAATTGTAACAAATAGTATTTGAAAATCAAAATAATAGAATTTTCAATAAATGTTTTGAAAATTTACAATTTTATTTTTATATTTAAAAACACACCAAGTTGGAGCGGGTCGTTTCAAAAGAGTGACATCCACGGTGCCAATTTATAATTGTAACGAATAGTATTTGAATAAACACAAGGTAATAAGACCAAATCCAAATAAATAAATAGTGTGTGACGTTTCGGTAACAGCGTTGTTACCATCTTCAGACAAAAGTACTGAATGTCTGAAGATGGTAACAACACTGTTACCGAAACGTCACACACTATTTATTTATTTGGATTTGGTCTTATTACCTTGTGTTTATAATCTACAATCCAAATTGTGCCTCATCAAGTATTTGAATAAAAACATTTAGCGAATAAAGACAGTTATAATCTTCTCCGTATTATTTATGCGATAAAAGGGAATAAAAGAAGAAAAGTTTCTTTATTAGACAATTATAACGGTGCGAGCTTTCGGGCAAAATACCCTTCTACAGGCGTGGTAGACGTGACACTATAACGTAGGTAATGTGGCTAGAAAGAGAGTATATACACATGATAGAAATAATATTATAATTGTCTAATAAAGAAACTTTTCTTCTTTTATTCCCTTTTATCGCATAAAAAACATTTAATCGGGTAAAACCCAAGAGTGTTGCCCGGGTCATTCATTCGGCTAGTAGGTAATAAAAATGAGACCGCCGCCCAGCACAGCAGGGTCAGCTGAGTGTGTGATAGGTGTGTCCATCTACGCAGGCAGCTTCTGGCTCGCTCTCCTTTTCTTGGTGTTAGGCATCCAGGTTTGTGTCATGGCCTCCACCTCTGTCCCATGGGCTGTCTCTGACACGCTCAGTGCTAACATCTAGCCCTGCTTCTGCTTTTTGCTGTCCATGTGAGGAAAGAACCTCACCACTTTCTCCTCACGACTATGACTGCCAGTTTATTAACACGCCGGTTTACTCAGGGTTACAACATATATATATATACATGTACCTTGCTCTCACCATTTCCTTAATTTTTGCTACTAATGAATGTATCTAGTAAATGCTTGCTAAACAAAAATAGCTTTATAACTAATATTATTCATTATTAATATTTTTGCTTATCCCTAGTACACGTGGTACAGGCCATGATAATCATGGTGGGTAGAAGTAGGCGACTGCTTTTTTACTGTAAGCGCACCACATGTCTACACATGTGAAAGCAGTTCGACTTTGCACTTACAAATGTGCCAGAGCCCCGTTTGGTTACTTGCACTCGCTGGTGGGGTTGGACTTTTGCAAGAATCGGGGGTCCATTGGAGCATTTACAAATTTTTTTTTTTTTTATACAGAAAAAAGTGTCCAATGCGGGAATTGAACCCAGGTCGTAGTGGTCGAAAAACAAACGGTTTAACCAGCCTTCCACCGACCCCCCAACAAGGTCCTAACCTTGTAAATATGTAAATACACAGTAAATGTGATGTACATATTATTCATGTAAATAACATAAGCTAGGTTGCTCTTTTTGAGCGGCACCTAATAAAGTTATTTAGAACTGGAAGTGGTTAAGTTGACTGTAAAATCATATTATCTCTCTCTGTTTCCATTTGGCCGGCTCAAATCTTTCCATAGATATGTAAATATGTAATCTTTTATTTTATGTATTTTTTTGGATTTTGGTAAGTCTTTGATATCACAGGTCGTTTTTTTTTTTTCTTTCTTTTTTTTTTTTTTTAAGGAGACAGAGGAAATTTTGTTTACGCTTGGTTGATTCGCCGCTAGGTGGCCGGACAATAAACAGCACGTGCAGCACCGTTCCGGTAAATATAGTTATATTACTAATATTTCAGTGTATTTTTGCCTTATACTATGAAAGGGATAATACGGTTACTCTTAATACTTGTGGTATGCAACACTAAATATGTAAATTTACTCAAGGTAACGCACTATGCAAAAATCTCAGTACGAAGGGATAATGATGTACAATGTGGTCAAAATATAAACTTACCATCTGGGAATATATCTGGTAACCAAAAAAGACTGCTATGTATCATTCTGGCTCTATTATTTATCTCAGTCATTGAACAAAACCCAGGCCCCCCAACCAAAAGGCAAACTACATTGACTGCGCCAGTACACTCAGGAGAGAGAGAATCAATAGATGGCGAGCTAAAAATGCTAATCTTAAACATGGTGGCGGAAATAAAGAGTCTAGGAGAGAGAATTGACATCAGACTTACCAAAATAGAGACTCGAATGGACGATTGGAATATGCGATTCTGCAATATGGAGGAGAAGCTAACTAAATGTATAGAGTCTCAACAGGCTACCGAAAAATTGGCTTCATGTAATTCGTTAAAGGTAAATGAACTGGAGGCTAGAGTCGAATTTTTTGAGACGAGACTGCGTGAGCCCAATCTAGTGTTCTATGGTATTGAGAGGGAGGGTGACGAAAACCAGGCAGATTGTAACTTAAAGATTCAAAACATAATTAGAGATAAAATGGAAATCGGAGATGATTTAAAAATAACAAAATGTCATCGACTTTCACGCGGATCCAATGCACCAGTTCTTGTTGTGGTGCCTGATTATGCTGATAGAGCAAAAATATTTAAAAATGCCTACAAACTCAGAAATACTAAAATTTTGATAAGTGAAGATTATAGTAAAAATGTTAGAGAGCAACAGCGCATCCTAATTGCAAAAAGGAAAGAATTGGGTGAAAGGGGAATAAAATCGAAGTTGAGAGATAACAAGCTTTTTGTAAATGATAAAGTCTGTAAAGTGATGAATGGCCAAGTTGTTGATAGCACAGGAGCTGCTATATAGCAACAACCTCGTAGAAACAATTGTGTAAATAGAAGAAATACGACATCAAAATCACAAATTAATTCTCCACCCAACAATCAAATAACGGAAAGTTACTTCGACACAAATACATGTAAATTCGATTTTCAAGACGCTGACAATGCAATTTTTTCTGAAAATTCGCGAGACATCGCGGAAAAAATAATATGTTGGAATATAAATGGTTTCTATAGGATTCTTTCGATATTTCCACTCCTCGAGCACATAAAGAATTACGAAATTTTTGCTCTACTTGAAACATGGTGCCTGAACAGGACTAACAACACTAAAGGATTATCATATTATCGAATTACCTGCCACCAAAGAATCTGGAAGGGGAAGAGGGTCAGGGGGTATGATTGTCGGTTTTAGGGAAGGCGGGCAATATAGATTAGACAATTCAGAAAAGGATGGCACTTGGTTATCTATTTTCTTATCAACAAACACAAGAGCCCTCCAACATGTTATCTGTTTGATATTTGTATACCTTCCTCCAAACCAAATACAGCTGCATAACTTAGATAAACTGTCTACATATATTCAAAAGCAAATAGCAGATGGAAATTTTTTAGAGAAAACCACACCAAGATGCTCTGCGGTGAGGACCCGATTTGTACCTCCTGTAATTCAAAACTAAAAAATGAAATCACTCACTATATTTTTCATTGCTATGCTCTGAAAGAAGAACCCTTATGCTCAAAACTGGGCAACTCTGTGCCTGACTTCCATCAAAAATTGACAATATGACCCAGAATAAGTATATTGCTACGGCGTTTTATGGTTTCCACAAGTCCATATCTCAGAAGAAGGCCAAGTGACACTCACTCCTCACTTTCTTACTGCTACTCTTTTTGTGTTGTTTTTCTTGCTTCCCTCTTTCTCTTTCTTGTTTTTTTTTTTTCCTTTTCTTCTGTATATATCGCTATTTCCTTTGTCTCACTGCTTTGTTCTTATGCATACCTCTGGTGAATCCTGTATAGGGTCAGTGACCCTGAATAAAGGCTTTTTGTTGTTGTTGTTGTTATTTTATTTATTCTTCAAGCATCTAGTCAGGTATCAATTTAATTGCTTTATAAAAATTCATTGTGGAATTAAATATTTGTTGTATATTTAAAAATCACATATATTTCCTAGTACCTAATTTTTTAATGATTATTATATAAAATGTTTAAGCATATATAATTATAAAATTTTAATTAAAGAGTGATACAATTTAGATTAGAAACATAAAGTAATAAGTCCAAATCTAAATAAAATAAATAGTATAGGATGTTTTGATAACAATGTTGTTACTGAAACATCACACTATATGGAGATTTGGTCTTATTACCTTGCAGTTTAGAATTAAAGAGTATTGTATGTAATCTTTTTTGAGACTTAGCACTTATCAAGTAGTATAACCTTGAAAGTATATGATACTTAAAGTGATAAAAAATAATATAAGACCTAATCCAAATAATTTATTAGTGTGTGACGTTTCAGCAACAGCATTGTCACCATCATCAGACAAAAGATAACATTGTCACCATCATCAGACAAAAGATAACATTGTCACCATCATCAGACAAATGACATCAGACAAATTTATTCTTTTGTCTGATGATGGTGACAATGCTGTTTCCGATACATCACACACTAATAATTTATTTGGATTAGGTCTTATTTTCTTGTATTATAATCTATTAGATAATAAAAAGGCACACACATATATTGGATTTAATAAAAGATTTATAATATAAGATAAATATTTTATTAAATCCAATATATGCCTTTTTATTATCTAATGAATTAAATATGGATTGCTCTATTTTCAAAACAATTATAATCTATAATCCGAATTGTGCTTTATAATTTGTGATAAAAAAATAATATAAAAACAATGAAAGTGGTCAAAACAAGCTTTATTTTGGTCTAATGAATGGAGTAAAAAAAATAGACTTTTTGTGTTGTATGTAAAGATATTTACATTAAGGATCCACAAAAGAAATGGCGATATAGCGGGTGCCATTAGTTACTGTAAGCCCTTCGTGGTAATGTGTCAATCTGCCTGGGTGGATCAGTGACCATCCGTGGCGCAGGTCTGTTACGCTGCAGTTGTACCTGATGAACCGACATCCACCTCCCTGCACCACAAGTTGGTTTATAGATTGGAAACACAAGTAACAATAGGTACAAGTTGAATTATAGATTGGAAACACAAGTAACAATAGGTACAAGTTGAATTATAGATTGGAAACACAAGTAACAATAGGTACAATTTGGATTATAGATTGGAAACACAAGTGACAATAGGTACAAGTTGAATTATAGATTGGAAACACAAGTAACAATAGGTACAATTTGGATTATAGATTGGAAACACAAGTGACAATAGGTACAAGTTGGATTATAGATTGGAAACACAAGTAACAATAGGTACAATTTGGATTATAGATTGGAAACACAAGTAACAATAGGTACAAGTTGAATTATAGATTGGAAACACAAGTAACAATAGGTACAAGTTGAATTATAGATTGGAAACACAATTAACAAGACCAATCAATAGGTACAATTTGGATTATAGATTGGAAACACAAGTAACAATAGGTACAAGTTGGATTATAGATTGGAAGCACAAGTGACAAGACCAATCAATAGGTACAAGTTGAATTATAGATTGTAAACACAAGTAACAATAGGTACAATTTGGATTATAGATTGGAAACACAAGTGACAATAGGTACAAGTTGAATTATAGATTGGAAACACAAGTAACAAGACCAATCAATAGGTACAATTATAATACAAGAAAATAAGACCTAATCCAAATAATTTAATAGTGTGTGACATTTCGGCATCATGGTGACAATGCTGTTGCTGAAACGTCACACACTAATAAATTATTTGGATTAGGTCTTATTTTCTTGTATTATAATCTATAATCCAAATTGTGCTTTATCATCAGGTACAATTTGAATTATAGATTGGAAACACAAGTAACAAGACCAAATAGATAAATACACTTATTGAAAAAAACTTTAAAGAAGTGGAAAGTCTTTGATGTTGGCGGTATCTATTTTTAAGAAGACAGAATCAATATTGTTCACACTTGGTTATATAGTGTGTCTTCAATAAAGGTCACTGTATTATCTTTCAGAGTTATTGTCTGAATCCCGATATACATGCTGAGGGGAACAACTTACTTAAGTTTTGTCCATGAGTGACATTTCACTAACAAAACCTCCCACAACCACACACTATATATGTACTTGTGTTTCCAAACAACATAATATTACTGGCAGGACAAGGTAGAGACAATAGGGATTATAGGTTATAAAAATATAAGGGCAAAATACCAAAAAATATATAAATTAATAAATTATAACATTTTGTTAACAGTGTTGTTACAAAAAATGTGGAGGGTTCACCCTCAGTGGAGGGTTCACCACTGATGAGCCAAGCCCTCCCAATATATTTTTTCATCGCAGTAAGGACAGTAGAAGTTCGTTTTATGTATAAAAGAAACATTCGCGCTTTTAAATCCTTTCATTTTATATGTATAGATGGCGCGTTATTGCTTTGTGTTAATTTATCCCTAATGGCCTTGTCTTTATAGTTTGCTGAAGAGCATTGCTCGAAGCAAATATTTGAATGTAATTCTACTGTCCTATAAGCTTATGTCCATAGTTTACTTGAAAACCATTTCTAAGATTCCATCCTTCAGTGTAGCATATAAAAGCAGAATGATCCAATACAGTATTAGAGCTCTGAGAAGCGGTCTGGTGGATTAAATTGGCGAAACCGCTGGGAGGGTTCACCACTGATGAGCCAAGCCCTCCCAATATATTTTTTCATCGCAGTAAGGACAGTAGAAGTTCGTTTTATGTATAAAAGAAACATTCGCGCTTTTAAATCCTTTCATTTTATATGTATAGATGGCGCGTTATTGCTTTGTGTTAATTTGTTACTTATGTTATATGTATTATATAATGTATCAAGAAAAGCCAACCAACATATTTACATATTTTGAAAATAGAGCAATCCATAAATAAATCTTTAATTAAAAAGGCATATATTGGATCAAAATATCATTTATTTTACCAATATTTCAGTTGGCTGAATGCCAACCTTTATCAAGGTGTTATAACATTTTAAAGTGTGGCGCTGAGTTTGTTGTTGACACACTTTAAAATGTTATAACACCTTGATAAAGGTTGGCGTTCAGCCAACTGAAATATTGGTAAAATAAATTATGTTTTGATCCAATATATGTCTTTTTAATTAAAAATTAAATATTTAGATATATGCGTATTACATAAGCACAAATCAATTTATTTTACAGCAAACACTTTTTTGAAAACACTTATTATAATTAAACCTTCTTTTTTTTAATAACTCCTGAAAAAATTGCCATTTAAATTACAGTAGAACCTCTCTATAAAGAACAAAACCTATTTGCAGAACCAAACATGTCCTTTAGAGTGAAATGTCCTCTTACTGGAAAGTTTCTATTTAGTAAAAATTGTAATTGTAAAATGACATTTGAAATACTATCCCGCAAGTGTTTCTTTTAAACGAAAATTCAAAATTTTTATTTCAAATATTTATTTTGAATTTTCGTTTAAAAGAAACACTTGCGGGATAGTATTTCAAATGTCATTTTACAATCACAAGCCGCATTATATTATATTGAAAAATTGTAATGTTGGTGATGAAAACTGTTGTTTGTAGCGAGGTATCTTCTCTAGCGGGGGTGTACTCTCATGGATTATGAATTCAGTACTTTTGTCTGAAGATGGTAACAACGCTGTTACCGAAATGTCACACTCTCATGGATTATATTCTACTCTATATAGAGGTTAAGGTCTCACCTCATAGTCAATGCCCTTGCGGTTAAGAGCAATGTTAATGGTGTAGGTTGAAGAATCGTGGTGGGGCCGTAGACTTGGTTGTTCATCCGGCCGGTATCTTACGACAAAGTTCATGACGGCAGTCGGGGGCTGTTACACACATGTTACATTGGTAAATGTCACAATAACATTAATGTTACATAAAACCCCAGTACCATCTAAAGTATACCACATCAATGACTGGGAACCTCTTTTTATAACCTGGTTATAACATTATAAATATTATGCACCAAGCGCGCCATCTGTTATCAAAATTCGAAACTATTTTAAAGGCGTAAGATTCTTTTTGAAATTAAACAATTTCTACTGCCCTTACTGCAATGGAAAAATTAAAGGGAGGGCCTGGCTCATTGCAGTAAGGGCAGTGTTTAATTTCAGAGCCTGGCCCTCCCATTAATTTTTCCATTGCAGTAAGGGCAGTAGAAATTGTTTAATTTCAAAAGGAATCTTACGCCTTTAAAATAGTTTCGAATTTTGATTATAAATATTGTAAAGGGCAACATAGGTTCTCTTCGGTATAGTTTTTAAAATATTTTATATCCCTAGTATACACGTGGTAGAGGCCATGATAATCATGGTGGGCAGAAGTTGGCGACTGCTTTTACTGTAAGTGTACCACATGTATACACATGAAAATCATAGTTTCTGTAGATGTGTATAATATGTTATAACCAGGCTGTTGTTATAGCCATAGTCAAATAAATTGGGATTTAAAACTTGGGACTTAACAATGTTATAACCAAGTTGTGTGTGCTGTCATAACAGAGGTTACTATAACAAGGCTCCAGTATAGTTTTTTAAATATTTTTTATCCTTAGTACACATGGTACAGGCCATGATAATCATGGTGGGTAGAAGTTAGGGAATGCTTTTACTGTAAGTGCACCACATGTCTACCTACACATGTGAAAAGCATAGTTTCTGTAGATGTGTATAATATATTATAACCATGGTTAAATTAATTGGGATTTAAAACTTGGGACTTGACAATGTTAAGACAACAAATGTGTATATTGTGTGTGTTACTGTTATTAAAACAATGGTTGCCTGTAAAGTCGGTTTTACGGGCGAAGATTTTACGTGACAACGGTAGAATATTTATTGATATGAATATAATTAAATTGCACAATAGGAACAAGGAAGTGAATGAAAATAAGAATTGCACAAATTTTAACTATAGAAATATATTTTGTTTACTAAAACATTGTACATGTAAACTTAAACTTAACTAATTCCTATTTGAGTGATTTTGTTGAGGATAGGACGATGATAGGAGAAATATGAAATGAAAGGAAGTGTTTCTGCTGTAATGTGTCTTGCGAAAGTCAAGTCGATAGTTGTTCCTTTTAACGTAGTTGACTTAGAAACGTTTGATACGCAATCAAGATTATACGTATTTTTCATGAAATTAAGAAACGAGTTGTCAGGCTTTACGTTTTTGTTAAAATCACCACACAGAAGAATCGGTATACTAGAATCAATTTGCACGAACGGTGGCACGTACTGGCTGTTGTGAATGTACGGACCGAGTCCTTGCCATAGTAACATTCCAATATCCTGCATACTAGCTCCTGGATGAATATATACAGCACCGAGTATAAACTTGAAGCTAGTTGTGTAGAAATGTAGGGTAGTCGGTTCACAAAACACTGAGCGAGATTCGGTAGAAGAATTCGCTGTGATGATTCTTTGTGGGCTGTTGCAAGGATTTAAATAAGATCACTAAATAGCAGAAAGGAGGGGGTAAAAATCTCCTTCTAACTAACTTTATTTAATACATATTAAGAGGACAGAGGAAAACACGCGACTCGGTCGGTACCAAGCCGTGTTCTGATGTTTATGTTGGCGGCTGGCCCCGCCTTGTTTACAGTCGACACTTGAGCTGGCTGGGCTGCGTCCTGAATAATGGATCTCCACCATTCCACACACACTCCCACCTGTTTTTATCTAGGCACACAGAAAAACACAAATAATCGTCCAATCGGTTGGGTTTACAAATGGTTCTTCCCGATCTAGTCTGTATTTTTGCAGTTTTCTCTTTATCGTTCAGCAAACGCGAAGAAGCTGCTGTTGATGATATTTCCAAGGGATATATTTTCTGAATAGGTCTTAGGAAGGTTCCTACTGCGGTTTTCACCTTCACTAATCTATTCACTCCATCTCTTCCAAATAATATCTCCTCGATCACTGCTAATGGCCAGAAGTTACGCTTTTTATTGTCCATACAAACTAGGACAACATCCCCAGCCTGGAGTTTTGGATTGTAAATGCGTCTGTTTCTCTGGACCAGGAGGGACAAATATTCCTTCCTGAATCGTGATTTCAACTCCTCCCTCAGCTTGTTCAAATAGCGCAGTTTCTGTGTCGTTGGATTAGATCCCATATTCTGGCACTCGGGAAACTCGACATCTGTCTGTTCTTGTAGAAACATGGAAGGTGATATAGTCACAAGATCATTCGGATCGTCGCTGACATAAGTCATGGGCCTTCCATTCATCACTGCCTCTGCATGACACAGCAGGGTCATCAATTGTTGATATGTTAATGTTGATGTTCCAAGCATTCTTTTTAGTATGTCTTTGAGGGAACGAATCAATCTCTCCCACCATCCACCCCACCAGGCAGCAGTGGGCGGGATGAATTTCCATTCAATACGTTTCACTTTCCCGTCGTTAGAAACGCGTTCCCAGTCAATCTTTTTAAAGAAGTTATTGGCTCCTACAAAATTTGTTCCGTTGTCGCTGAAGATGGTGGATGGACGTCCTCGTCTCTTGATGAATCTCTCCAGGGCCATTAGGAAATCTTCTGTGCTGAGAGATATTACCAGTTCCAAATGTACACAGCGGTACACAGCACAGGTGAAGAGAACAACCCAGGTCTTGGTCTGATCTTTCAGATAGAGCGGGCCCGCCAGATCAATCCCTACCACCTCGAATACCTTGGCATTATGTACTCGAGTGGCAGGTAATGGAGCGTCTTCCACCACAACGGGTTTAGCGGAGAAGCGGCGACATGTGACACATCTTCTCACTATTTTCTTAATGGTCTGTCTCGCTTTTACTATCCAATATTTTTCCCGAAGTTTGTTCATCAAAAATTGTACACCAGCGTGGCAATTCTCAACGTGTGAATCACATATCATTTGTTCAATCAACGGATGAGTCCCATGTAATAGTACTGGCAAACGGAAGCCATATTCGTCGCTGCTGTAAATCAATTTTGTTTTCACACGCAGGATTCCTTCTACTTCAGATACCTTCAGACCAGGTATAGAGTGGCTAGGGAAACACTCGGCCTGAACTAATTTCAAAAGCGCCAGCTCCGCTTCATCGATCTCCTTCACAGAAAGTTCGCCCTTTACTTTCGTTGAAGATCGGAGGTTGTTGATGAACCTTCTAATCCACGCCATCATCCGCACATTTTTTATGAACGAGGAGAAATATTTCATGTACCAATGATCGGTACTCTTAACTGTTGTCACAACAGCAATTTTCTTTCTTTCCGCACAGATTTCTTCTTCATTCAGGTCTTTATACCTGGAAGGCCAAAATTCTTCGGAGAGTTTTAACCAGGAAGGGCCCTCCCACCATCTAGACTGTATCAGTCGGGATAGGCTGCATCCTCTGGAGGGTAAATCAGCTGGATTGCACTCGCTAGGAACATATCTCCAATTTCCAGGATCACTAAGTCTGCATATCTCCTTCACGCGATTCCCGACAAAGGTACCCCACTGATCATTGCGCTTTATCCAAGCGAGGGCTGTTGTGGCATCAGACCAGAATACATTTTTGATATCTTTTAACTCTAGAGCTTCAAAGATCATCTTGTTTAATCGTGCTCCTACAACACAGGCTAAAAGTTCAAGTCTTGGTATCGTAGGTCTCTTGAGAGGAGCGACTCGAGACTTAGCCGCCATCATATGCACTTCAACTTTGTCACCAACCCGAGTCCGAAGGAAGACCACAGCAGCATAAGCTTCACTACTAGCATCAACAAACGTGTGTATCTGCCAGTCCTTCTGCGGTACCATCAATGGATTGAAATTCCTAGGAATTGCCATGCCTTTGTGCAGCTGAAGGTCGTCGAACCATAGGCTTAGTTCATCCTTGTAGTGACGGTCCAATTCATCGTCCCATGCCAACTTTAGAGTCCAAGCTTTTTGCAATAGAATTTTAGGCTTTATTAATATTGGACTCAGAAATCCAATAGGGTCATATATCTGAGCTAAGCAGGACAGGATACTCCTTTTGGTTATCTTGGGGGGTATGGCTACGGGAATTTCACATGACAAACAATCTTCCCTTTTATCCCAACATATACCAAGCACTTTAGATATCTCTGCTCTTTCAAAGGGGTAAGTATCGGAGGCCACGTCCAGACTATGCTCCCAACGGCTTAGCTCCAACCTAGCATTATCCATGATGGACGTTGCGGTCAATTTGAGATCTTGTAACTCTTCAAAAGAGTTCACGCTTGTGACTAAATTGTCCACATAAAAGGATTTCTGCAACCTCTGAGCTAACGGTTTATGTTCAGGTCGAACATTAGACAGGTGGTATTCTATTACTGCCCCCAAAATGAAAGGACTACAGTTAACGCCGAAAACGACACGTCTATGTCTAAATACTTCTGTCTTTTCTCTATTTTGGGAATACCACAGAAAACGCAGGTAATCTCTGTCCCTTTCATTCACCTCAATCTGAAGAAACGCTTTCTTAATGTCTGCCACGACACCAAACTTGCCATTTCTAAACCTTAGCATAAGGTTGGGAATCATCTCTATGAGGTTAGGTCCCTTTTCAAGACAGTCATTTAAAGATGGGGATCTATAGACCTTGCTAGAAGCATCAAAGACAGGCCTGATAGGCGTAGTCCCACTGGAGAGTTTCACCACAGGACGATGAGGCAGGTAGAAGGCCTCAGCGTCGTGTTGTTCAGCTGGGACTTTCTCAATTATCCCATCATCCAACCAGCCTCGGAAAATATCATCATAGTCCTCATAAATATTCAAAGAGATTAATTTCTTAGTCGTCTGTTCTAATCTCTTCATAGCAACCTCCCTGTTGTCCGCGATTTTAGCTTTCTCTACAGTCCACGGGAGGGAAACAACATATCTTCCTGAAACAGAATGTTGGACTGTTTTTAGAAAATGTCGACGCGCCAGTGCGTCTCTCTGATCTCTCTGTTTAACCTCAATAGGATCCATAATGCCAAGAACATCGAGATTCCACAGATTTGTTATACTGCTCTCCGAAATTGTCATCGTTGTAACATGATGAGCGAGTGAAACGTCACTACCTGGCTGACATTCTCCCATTAAAGTCCATCCAAAACGCGTCTGCGACGCAGTCAAGCCATTTGACAACACACAAGATTTCATCATGAAAATAGATCCCAATACATCGCATCCTAGAAGTATTTCAATTTCCATGTCATCCTTTCCAATATCAGGAACCCAGATTCTGCGGGCTTTGAGTTCTTTCAACCATGGCCCGCGGCTCAATCTTGGTAGGCTACCACAGATTTTTTGTTGGTCAAGAAGCTTCGCAACCATCTTAAAATTCCCCGATGCATGACCCAAATTGACTCTGTATTCTTGGTGGACACTTTCACTAGTATGACCTCCAAACACCACATGTTTAAGTGGTTCCTGGCCAATGGGAGATAGTCCGAGATCCTGGGCAGTTTTAGACAAAATATAGGATCGTTGGGAACCTGTGTCAAGGAGTGCACGCACTACTTTCGCCGAAGTCGCACCTTCGACTTTAATCTTCAGAGTCTGTAACAAAATCAGAGACGAAGCGCTAAGACCGGAGAATGAAACTCCGTTTTCAACTGTAGAAGAAACGTCACAGTCTTCCACCTTTTCCTTGTCTTCATTCGCTGACTCTCGTCCAGGAGCATTAAGAGGGCATAAAATATCAAGGTGCTTCTTCTTACATCGAATACATTCAGTTATGCGCCTTCTACAATTAGAAGAGATATGACCTGGTTGGAGGCAGGAGAAACAACATTTAGCGTTTTTAATACGCTCTCTTCTTTCTTTAATGCTCATTCTGCGCGCAGCAAGACATTCTGTGTTTTTATGATCTTTATTACAAAAGATGCAATTCTGGGCACGTCCAGCAAAGAGTCCAGAGGCCGTAGGTATCTTAGCAGGATGTGATTGTCTGCCCACGTTTCTATCTTGTTTCAGAGATCTAAGTCCAAACTTGGATCCAGCTAAGGCTCTGTCTTGTTCTGCTGCAGCTTCCTTTTGGAGAAACTCCATAATTAGGTCAACTCTAGTTTGAGTCGAATCATTGGCATCAATCTTGACATCATGGAGGGGGCTTCTTTGCCAAGCCTTCATGAGTTCCTCTGAGAGACATGCCTCAATCATTGGAAATATAAATACAGACATCTGTCTGGCCTCAATCTTTAAGGATTCCAATGCTCTCAAATGAGTCACCAACTCATCATAAAATGAAGTCACCTTCAACTGTTGTTTGGAGGAGCAATCGATCATAAGGCGTATAAGGTCCCTGACATAGACTTGTTGCAACAGTTCAGGCCTTCCAAATCTTTCTGTCAAAGTTTCTATAACTTTGGGGTAATTCTCGGCAGTCAGGGGGTAACTATTAACCAGTTTACTAGCTCTGGTTCCCGGCGACATAGACTGTACAAGATATTGAAACTTGTCGCTGTCTTCTAAAGTGGGATCGACATGTATCTTGTTGAACTGTGCCCACCATCCCAACCAATCTTTTATTTCTCCTGTAAACTTCTTTAATTCTATCTTGGGTAGTTTTACAGTTCTATGGTGTGAGCTAGAAGCGAAGCTCACTTCACTGGTCGTGGGACTGGATGCAGTGATCTTGGGTTCAACAAGAGCGAGACATTTTTTATATATCCTCTTATATCTTTGGGTATATTGCAAGGCTTCCTCATCGTCTTGCTCTAGTTCCTCTTCGCTAACGTCTGAAGTTAGCATGAAGTCTCTTATCTTGCTTTGGATCACAAGAAGCTCACTGTGAGTTTCTTCAATGATCTCTCTATTATATTCAATGTCCTCTACAAGTATCGGTGGAGTACCTGACAGAAACTCTTCTGTCGTCTTCAAGCTGCGAGTTAGTCGCTTTCTAAGTACATTTCTATGTCTTTTTAAAATTTCCATTTTTCAAAAAAACACTATAAACAGAGGGTAAAACAAAAGGTACTTATCTTAAGTCTTGAACTTGTACTCCGCCGTTAATCCACTTGATCTTGCCTTGTCAGAAGCCCACCCGGGGACGCCACTTTGTGTAGAAATGTAGGGTAGTCGGTTCACAAAACACTGAGCGAGATTCGGTAGAAGAATTCGCTGTGATGATTCTTTGTGGGCTGTTGCAAGGATTTAAATAAGATCACTAAATAGCAGAAAGGAGGGGGTAAAAATCTCCTTCTAACTAACTTTATTTAATACATATTAAGAGGACAGAGGAAAACACGCGACTCGGTCGGTACCAAGCCGTGTTCTGATGTTTATGTTGGCGGCTGGCCCCGCCTTGTTTACAGTCGACACTTGAGCTGGCTGGGCTGCGTCCTGAATAATGGATCTCCACCATTCCACACACTAGTATTAGCGGCGAAGCAAGTAACTTCAGTCATGCACATGTCACCCTTGGTTTTAATGACACGAGTTACGTCTGTAATTGCAACTTGGAACACTTCCGCCGTAGATGTCGATGATAATTTACGATAGATCGCCACTCCACCAGCCGCGTTGGTATCTGAGTTAGGTCGATTATTTTCCCTGGATACGCACTCATAACCCTTGATTGGAGTTGGTTCACAAGTGTCGCGCATCCACGTTTCAGTCAATACTAAATAGTCTGATCGTGGTATCACTGTATCTGTTTCAATGTCCGCGGCATGGGCACTTAAACTTTGACAGTTGATGTTCGTTACAATAGGTTGTCCAGCGTCGGTTGCGTCGTCACAGGATTTTACGGCTTGTTTGGTAATTGTGTCTAGAGTGTGTCCACGAAGTCGTAAGTATTCATTGCGAATATCTCGAGTAGTCTGTGAGTCGTTTCCATCTCGGCCATGTTTGAAAACCAATGGAGAGTCCTTTTCTGTTATGATGTACAATCCGTCGATACTTGTGACGCGGCTCATGGCTACATATACCAATTGCTGTGGTTGTTTTGAGGAGTACTTGTAAACAATTGTAGTAAACGTCCCACCCTGGGCCTTGTGGATCGTAATTGCACAAGCAGGCACGCAAGGAAATTGTTTTCGCTTGCACTTCACTGTTTTTGTCAACGAAATGTTTACCACTTTCTTGTGCACTGGCACCCAATCGACGGATAAGGTGTTTGGTTTGCTGTGCACATGTGGTCGACATTTGATTATTGTAATTGTAAATGATGAAGTTGAAAATTAAAACATTTACTTATATTAGATGTTAAAATTCTTGCTCAACACAGTTTAAATAAAGTTTTCTTATATCTGCCACTTTTTCTTAATATTTGTAATTTTAAATAATCAATTCGAAAATCAAAACATTTATTCAGATCGAAGGTTCAAATTTTTGCTAAATAAATTTGAAACTATTTAAAATTTGTAAAATAATAATTAATTAATTAATTAATTTTAAACTAATAATTTACTTAACACTATCAACATTTATCAATAGTATGACATAACCTATAAACTCAGTTTCTCAACTTTTGTGTCAATCTAACAATTAATCAATCAATCATAGTTTACGATAATGAAATATCAGTGTACAATTATTTACCTTTATTGTTGTAGTTGTTGTAAATGACGAATCTAAGCACTCCACATTTTCACTACAGACACAGCTGACGATACTTTAACCACACGTGTGAACTTGTATTATGACGCTTTCTTGTTTTTCCAACGCCAAGAACGTTCGAGAACGACAAAGACAGAGACAAGCATGCGCCGATTCAATGCGCCTAATTCTCTAGCGCTGCGCGCGCAGCACTCTCGTTCGGTGACTCATCGTAACGTTACCGGGCGTTACACTTTTTCATAAGTGACTCCCAGCCGCAACCTAATTTAAGACGTCACGTCAAAATGATGTTATAATGAGGTATATATATCTTTCAAATAAACTATCAATAAAAAATGATTAAATGAAGTATTTATATTTATAGATTTAATTTGAATCGCCGAATGTCATGGTCCATTTGGACGAGGAAAGTAAAGACTAGAACACGGCTGATTCCACACTCGTCTGTTCAGTGATTCGCTAACCATGACATATTAACGAAGGAACGTGTGGCCATTGGACATGCATCGGACCTGGAGGCTGTTGTTGGGTGCTGCGCTGCCTGGAGTATAGGAGCTCTATCTATGCTTCCTTTCTTCCTGTGGTGAATCTGTATAAGACCATTGGTCTTAATAAAGCTCCATGTGTGTGAAAAAAAAATAAATTTATAAATTTAATTGCCATCTATCGATAAGATTTTGTTAAAATTTTGTTCACACTTGGTTATCTCATGTGTTTTCAATAAAGGTCACTGTAATATCTTTCAGAGTTATTATTTGAATCCCGATATACATGCTAAAAGGTACAACTTCCTTAAGTTTTGGCTATGGCCTGGCTGATAGTACCCTGTAAGGGCTCCTGATCCAGATATACAGGATGAGCAGCGTTTGTACTCCATGTTAAGAGTGGCTGCATATGGCGTCTGTTCCTCATGTCAGAGGCGACCATTTCTTTTGGAGCTAAGTCGGTCTGTCACTGAGTAGTGCTCCTGGTCTTAATGACAAAGGCAGACGCATTCTACTTCACCCAGTTTGGAGATAAGAAAGAAGAAGTTTTTTCTATGAGTATACATGGTATGTAGGTACTTACATCATGGAAGTAACCAAGGAAGATGGACTCCTGTACTGGCCGGATGTATTCACGTAGGAAATACAGCCACTGAGGCTCCATCCCAATCTGGTTCATGTGGATGTCGCGTGTGGGGACATTCTCATAGCCTCCTGCCAGCCGGTTATCCTGCACAAGCCAAACCTTCAACATGTGAGGTGACATAAGATACAACTATTGTTGTTATAACCACAGTTGTAACAATTAGAAATTAAAAACTTGCAGAAGATGTTGTTATAATCAAACACATTGCTGTTATAACCATGGTTAAAACAATTAGAAATTAAAACACTTGGAACTTTATAATAATGATGTTATAAATACAGTTGTGAAACAATTAGAACTTAAAACACTTGGAACTTTATAATAATGATGTTATAAATACAGTTGTAAAACAATTAGAAATTAAACACTTGGGGAAGAAATTGTTATAATCAAATACATTGTTGTTATAACCTCATAGTTAAAACAATTAGAAATTAAACCACTTGGAACTCTTTAGTATTGATGTTATAAATACAGTTGTAAAATAATTAGAAATTGAAACACTTGGGGAAGACGTTGTTATAACCGAACTCATTGTTGTTATAACCACAGTTGAAACAATTAGAAATTAAAACACTTGGGACTTTATAATAATGATGTTATAAATACAGTTGTAAAACAATTAGAAATTAAAACACTTGGGGACGATGTTATAACCAAACAAATTGTTGTTATAACCACAGTTGAAACAATTAGAAATTAAAACACTTGGGACTTTATAATAATGATGTTATAAATACAGTTGTAAAACAATTAGAAATTAAAACACTTGGGGACGATGTTATAACCAAACAAATTGTTGTTATAACCACAGTTGAAACAATTAGAAATTAAAACACTTGGGACTTTATAATAATGATGTTATAAATACAGTTGTAAAACAATTAGAAATTAAAACACTTGGGGAAGATGTTGTTATAACCACAACCCATTGTTGTTATAACCACAGTTGAAACAATTAGAAATTAAAACACTTGGGACTTTATAATAATGATGTTATAAATACAGTTGTAAAACAATTAGAAATTAAAACACTTGGGGAAGATGTTGTTATAACCACAACCCATTGTTGTTATAACCACAGTTGAAACAATTAGAAATTAAAACACTTGGGGAAATTGTTGTTATAACCAAACACATTGTTGTTATAACCACAGTTAAAACAATTAGAAATTGAAACACTTGGGGAAGATGTTGTTATAACCACAACCCATTGTTGTTATAACCACAGTTGAAACAATTAGAAATTAAAACACTTGGGGAAATTGTTGTTATAACCAAACACATTGTTGTTATAACCACAGTTAAAACAATTAGAACTTAAAACACTTGTGGAACTTGATATTTAGATATTATAAAAAGAAATCTTTAACAATAATATTTTATTGTAAATTGATTAAAAGGAAGTTAATAAGGTACTATTTGGATTATAGATTATAAACACAAGGTAAAAAGATGGAATCCAAATAAATAAATAGAGTGCGACGTTTCTCTAACAGCGTTGTTACCGAAACTTCACACACTATTTATTTATTTGGATTTGGTCTTATTACCTTGTGTTTAACCCCGCCTATGCTGGTCCCAAGCCGGGATAAAAAAGGAGGAGGGGGAGCAGTAACAAGCTCATTAAAAAACCTGGGTTCAGCTGGCCCGGCTGATAGCTGATAGTGCTCCCAGTCTTAATGACAAAGGCAGATGCAGTATACTTCACCCAGTCATGATGGTTGTCAAACACCATCAAAAGTCTCAAGCTCTACAAGCATGATACTCTAATCTGATTGAGTGAAGATAAGAAAGAAGAATAAGACCTTGTGTTTAGAAGTAAATTTATCTGCGCAATTTAAACAACATTGTGCTGCTGAGATTGTATCAAAGGTTAGATAGAGAAAAACTTACACTGTTGGTGCCATCAGACCACCTTCCGAAATTTTCCATCTCCCCAATGAGGTGATCACAGAATGTGGTGGAGACCAAGGGGAACCAGAATACGTCCGGACATGGCTGCCACAGACCACAGTGCATTGTAATACAATGAGAACCTCCCTGTATAGGACAACACCTAGTTGTAGAACCAAAGTGTCTTTATAGAGAGGTGTCCTCTTACTGGAGAGTTGCTAAATAGTAAAAATGGCAATTTTGACAATGAAAACTGTCCTTTATAGAGAGGTGTCCTTCTTACTGGAGAGTTGCTAAATAGTAAAAAACGGTAATTTTGACTATGAAAACTGTCCTTTATAGAGAGGTGTCCTTCTTACTGGAGAGTTGCTAAATAGTAAAAATGGTAATTTTGACTATGAAAACTGTCCTTTATAGAGAGGTGTCCTTCTTACTGGAGAGTTGCTAAATAGTAAAAATGGTAATTTTGACTATGAAAACTGTCCTTTATAGAGAGGTGTCCTCATACTGGAGAGTTACTAAATAGTAAAAAACGGTAATTTTGACTATGAAAACTGTCTTTTATAGAGAGGTGTCCTTCTTACTGGAGAGTTGCTAAATAGTAAAAATGGCAATTTTGACTATGAAAACTGTCCTTTATAGAGAGGTGTCCTTCTTACTGGAGAGTTGCTAAATAGTAAAAATGGTAATTTTGACTATGAAAACTGTCCTTTATAGAGAGGTGTCCTCATACTGGAGAGTTACTAAATAGTAAAAAACGGTAATTTTGACTATGAAAACTGTCCTTTATAGAGAGGTGTCCTCATACTGGAGAGTTACTAAATAGTAAAAAACGGTAATTTTGACTATGAAAACTGTCTTTTATAGAGAGGTGTCCTTCTTACTGGAGAGTTGCTAAATAGTAAAAAACGGTAATTTTGACTATGAAAACTGTCTTTTATAGAGAGGTGTCCTTCTTACTGGAGAGTTGCTAAATAGTAAAAATGATAATTTTGACTATGAAAACTGTCCTTTATAGAGAGGTGTCCTCATACTGGAGAGTTGCTAAATAGTAAAAATGGTAATTTTTACAAATAAAACTGTCCTTTATAGAGAGGTGTCCTCTTACTGGAGAGTTGCTAAATAGTAAAAAAGGTAATTTTTACAAAGAAAACTGTCCGTTATAGAGAGGCGTCCTTCTTACTGGAGAGTTGCTAAATAGTAAAAAAATGTTCATTTTGACAAAGAAAACTGTCCTTTGTAGAGAGGTGTCCTCTTACTGGAGAGTTGCTAAATAGTAAAATTAGTAATTTTGACAATGAAAACTGTCCTTTGTAGAGAGGTGTCCTCATACTGGAGAGTTGCTAAATAGTAAAAATGGTAATTTTTACAAAGAAAACTGTCCTTTATAGAGAGGTAGGTGTCTTCTAGCAAGAGTGTCCTCTCATGGAGTAATGTTTTGCCCTCAAGACTCTTTATTTGAGGAGCGAAATAGATAGAGGATGCTTCAAATTCAAAGCTAAAGAAAGCACTCACCTCTTCCATTTGTCTATCAGGTCCAAAGCTCTTGGTGTAATTCTCATGGATATATCGTTTCTCCCAGTCCTGGACAAACCAACTGTCATCAATTGTCAATTATTAGAGGTGGAATCTCTGGATATCATTGCTGAAAATAGATAAATTTTTATTTATTTATCCCTAGTACACATGGTACAGGCCATGATAATCATGGTGGATAGTTAGTGACTGCATTTACTGTAAGTATACCACATGTCAACAGCAGTTTGACTTTTTCACTTACAAATGTGCTAGAGCCCTGTTTGGTTACTTGCACTTGCTGGTGGGGTTAGACTTTTGAAAGAATCGGGGGCCATTGGTGCATTCTTTATTTTATTAGAAAAAAGTACCCAATGTGGGATTTGATCCCGGGTCGTAGCGGCTAAAAACCAACAGTTTAGACCACTCTTCCACCGATCCCCGCTAAGAAGAAACCAAAAGTAAAAGCAACAAGTTTCTTTATTGAAGAGGTATCAGCTTGATGAGAGCTTTCGTACAATAACATTCTTCAACAAGCTGTAATGTATTCACATTAAAGTCTGTGAAAGATATTATTGTTCGAAAGCTCATCAAACATATACACCAATACCTCGCTTTGCGTCATTTCGTTTTGCATTTTTTTCGAAGTTGCGTCGCTGCTTAATTTATACTGATTTTCACTGTGCATCGTTAGATTTTCGAAGTTGCGTTGTTTTGGATTCGAGTCTTTAATTTTTTTTTTGAATTTTTTTTCCCTAAAATATGGCAACACCTTTGTTTTTGATTGTGGCTTCACATATTTTCACTTTGCGTTGTTTCAATTTGCGTCGTGTTTTTTTGGAACGTAACCCCGACGCAAAGCGAGGTATGGGTGTATCTTTAATAGAGAAACTCATCACTGTAAACTTTTATATTGTCTTAGAGGGGATGATCTAAACTGTTGGATTTCAACCACTAAGACCCGGGATCAAATCCTGCATTGGGCACTTTATTCTAATTTTTAAAAAATGCTCTAAAGGCTCCCGATTCTTTCAAAAGTTTAACCCTACCAGCGAGTGGAAGTCACCAAAATGGGGATCTAGTACATTTGTAAGTGCAAAAGTCGAACTGCTTTTCACATGTGTAGACATGTGGTACATTTACTGTAAAAGCAGTTGCCAACTATCATGATATAGTTTTAAGACCTTAATAACGAGGTACAGTTGTTCAATGGACAAAAATGTAATCTGAGAGTTGTCTTCTTCTTCTTCTTCCTTATTTCCACTCAATCATATTAAGGTATCAAGCTTGTAAAGCTTGTTGATGGTGTCTGCTTCTGAGAGTTGTTATTTGTTTAAATAAACGGTAAAAAATTAATGTTCTATCATGATATAGTTTTAAGACCTTAATAACGAGATACAGCTGTTCAATGGACAAAAGGTTATATGGGTATATTTACCAGCTGGTTGTTGTAGATTTCATAAAGGTCATTGTGTATATGGCTGGTGTCATAGTTGTCCATGTTGAGGAGATGGCCATAGTGATCCATGTTGGTGACAAACATGAATATCCCCTGGACATACATACCATGTATAACATGAATATCCCCTGGACATACCATGACATATACCATGTATAACATGAATATTCCCTGGACATACCATGACATATACCATGTATAACATGAATATCCCCTGGTCATGCCATCATATATACCATGAAATATACCATGAGGGAGAAGGATAGCCATGTACCACAAATAGCATCTACCCCCGTAAATATGCAACAATACATTTTGTTCATTATTCCAGTACAAAATGTAAAGGTGAATAAGCCACAACACCAGTTTTAGAGAATTCAGACAAAAGGTCAACAACCTGTATACCCAATGGTTTCATGCTATGGCCCTCATCAGTATAGAAGTAGTTACAATTTCATTAATATCTCAACATATTTATTCTGACAGATGGCACAAGCCATCAGCAACTTTCAGATCAGGAGATTTATAATAAAATCATTTGCTAGCAATTTTAGATAATAAAGTAAAAGTCTAAGGATGAGTGTCTTTTTAATTAAACGTTTTTTTTTTTCAGCTTTCGGGATAACGCCCTTCTACAGGAAAATTGATACAAAATGAAATGAAATTTTGTATCAATTTTACTGTAGAAAGGCGTTTTCCTGAAAGCTCAAAAAACATTTCATTAAAAGATACTCATCCATTGACGTTTACTTTATTATATAAAGATCAGGAAAAATGCATGTTTTTCTTATTTTAAAGGTATGTAATGAAGAAAACTGTGGAGAGACATGATAATTGGTACCTTATCCCTGAGGTTCTTGCAGAATGCCATGTCAGGATCCATCATGCCAGAGATGAAGGAAGGTAAGTTCTCTAAGTCCATATCCCGCAGCAATGTCCCGTTGATGAGGTACACCATGGAGATATATGGCACATTCCATACACCCCTGTCACATACACCTTCTGTCATTCGATGTAGACACAGAGTATAACATTTTATATATATATATTTTTTATCCCCATTGAATATAAGCAAAATATTTTTAAACTTAATTTTATTGACGTTATGTGGCGTTGAGTTTGTTGTTGACACACATTAAAATGTTATAATACCTTGATAAAGGTTGGCGTTCAGCCAACTGAAATATTGGTGAAATAAATGATATTTTGATCCAATATATGCCTTTTTATTTAAAGATTTATTTATGGATTGTGCTCTATTTTCAAAAAGAGTATAACATAAGTTGAACAATCATCTGAAGCAGTAAATTATCAAAAGTAAAAAAATCAAAGAATTTCATGAGGGTTTTTTTTTTATTATTTAGTCAAGCTTTCAAGCATTTATCATATTCTATGGAATTAATGTTGTGGATGGTTCTTTATCATCACCTTTCAAGTTTTTTACTGGGATGGCAAATACCCAATTATTTATTAGAAGTTTTAAAATAAAACTACAAACTTTCGCAATGAGTTTCTTTTATTATGATATTGACGACATATCATAATAAAAGAAACTCATTGCGAAAGGTTGTAGTTTTATTTTAAAATTTGTAGCGCAATTTTTTTCGTTTATTAGAAGTTTAAACTATTTTTTTATGCATATTATTCTTTTTGAATTAAAACAAAATTATACTGTCCCCTTACTACAATGATGAATTAATTGGTGGGTCTGGCTCATCAATGATAAACCCTCCCAGCAGTTTCGCCAGTTTAATCTACCATACTGCTGTAATATTTCTTTGGGCTGTTTTGCTTTTATACCAATACTCAATGTTTATGTTTTAATCCATATTTATTAGGTGTATATGTTAATAAAAAGGCATATATTGGATTGAATAAAAGATTTATTTGCCAATATTTCGACTGGCTGAACGCCAACCTTTATCAAGGCATTACATTTTTGTATACACAAACTCAGCGCCGCATAGTGTTATTTTCAGAACGTTTTTAGGTGTATATATATGTGTGGTATAAACAGATGAATATATATAGCTGTTTGTATTATAAAACAACTAGAAGGTAAATGTTGATAAAAAGGTATTCGCTGCATTATCATCGTGAGTGTGTGAGGGCTGCTGCTGGGGGTAGTGCAATACCAGGCCAACCAGAGGCGAGGTGGTGGAGCCAGCTTCAAGAACTCAGGTGGGTTTAAAAAAAAAAAAACATATTAATATCTTGGGTTTTATTAAGAGGATTGGTTAAATGAGCGGGAGATGGCTGGGAAAAGTACGACGTCCAGTTCCAGGATAACGGGACGGGAGATGGCCGGGAGAAAGTACGACGTCCAGTTCCGGGATAACGGGATGGGAGATGGCTGGGAGAAAGTACGACGTCTAGTTCCGGGATGGGAGATCGCTGGGAGAAAGTACGACGTCTAGTTCCGGGATGGGAGATCGCTGGGAGAAAGTACGACGTCCAGTTCCGGGATGGGAGATCGCTGGGAGAAAGTACGACGTCCAGTTCCGGGATGGGAGATCGCTGGAAGAAAGTACGACGTCCAGTTCCGGGATGACGGGATGGGAGATCGCTGGGAGAAAGTACGACGTCCAGTTCCGGGATAACGGGATGGGAGATGACTGGGAGAAAGTACGACGTCCAGTTCCGGGATAACGGGATGGGAGATGACTGGGAGAAAGTACGACGTCCAGTTCCGGGATAACGGGACTGGAGATGGCTGGGAGAAAGTACGACGTCCTGCTCCGGGATAACGGGACGGGAGATGGCTGGGAGAAAGTACGACGTCCAGTTCCGGGATAACGGGACGAGAATGGCTGGGAGAAAGTACGACGTCCAGTTCCGGGACGGGAGATAGTTGAGAGAAAGTACGTCGTCCAGTTCCGGGATAACGGGACGGGAGATGGCTGGGAGAGAGTACGACGTCTAGTTCCGGGACGGGAGATAGTTGAGAGAAAGTACGTCGTCCAGTTCCGGGATAACGGGACGAGAGATCGCTGGGAGAAAGTACGACGACCAGTTCCGGGATAACGGGACGAGAGATCGCTGGGAGAAAGTACGACGTCCAGTTCCGGGATAACAGGAAGGGAAATGGCTGGGAGAGATTTATTTATAACCCAGGAAGCACAGAACACCAACTACCAAGGAAGTTCAGCTCACCAGTATAAACTTAACGCAAAGCGCTTTTAATCGCGTCCTGATTTGATTGCTGAGCAGGACGCTTCCACTCCCGGGGAGGGCGTGCGCGGCGAAGTCAGATCGATGCGGGCGGCGCTGCTGTGGGTGGTGGTGGCGGTGACGCTGCTGGGCGACCCCGGCGAGGCCGCACGGGGCGGGGGTCGAAGAGGAGGTCGGAATAAGGGCCGGAGACCCGGGGGCTCTCCCCGCTTCATCTTCTACACCCATCCCAAGAGAAAGGAGTACTATGACAACCCTAACGTGAGTCACTACCTAACCTGACCGACTGGCCTATGACGACGTTGACAGCCGCATTGATCTCTTTCCATTCCCAAACTGTGGAGATCTGAGATAACTAACCACAATGATGCGAATATTTTTGCACATTTTTTTTGTTAACAACGTCGATAAAAAATGAACTCTACTAAATATGTTTCATTCCTACAACGTAAAAAAACAAACTCTAAAATGTTTTTTTTTTTTTTTTCTAAATTGAAACTCTATATATGTAAAAGTTTTTCTTGATATCTTCGATTTAATTAAAAAGTTATTTTTGACCCCCCCCCCCCACTCACACACTCTGTTTATCTATCAATTAAAATCATTTATACAACTACTAAAAGAAAAATGGAAACTATTTTGAGTATATAGTTGTCAGTTAATTTTTCTTCATTAATCTATAGACCGTTTCAATTATTACGCAGTGAAGAATACTCATGGACAGAAGAACTTAAGGAAGTTGTACCTTCTAACATGTATATCAGGATTCAGACAATAACTCTGAAAGATATTACAGTGACCTTTATTGAAGACATACGATACCAAGTGTGAATAATATTGCCTCTGTCTCCTTAAAAAAAAAAAAAAAGATAAGCGGCATCAAAGACTTTCCATTTCCAAACGGTGTATTGCCGGACTGAGAATCCTCTCGGTGCTCTTTACTGATGATCGCCCCAGAATATTTAAAACAGACGGATGGACATGCGAGATTTGCGGGACAAGAATGGAGCCGGGGCTACATCACCATATACTCTCATGTATGGGGCTGAAAGACGAACGAGAAGTGCTCCTCAGTGAAATAGGCCTTGAGGGACTCTCTTTGGAGCTCCTGTTGAATGAGGTGGTGAGAAACAGAGCTGGAGCGTTTGCGTTGTTCAAATTTTGGAAGACGGCTGAAGTGAAAAGAAAGCTATATACATAATCTAATTGATGTAAATAATCATATGTAAATAATCTTTGTCAGGATTAGAATGACGAATCCTGTATGGGACTTTGATCCCAGTAAAAGGCTTGTTACTGCTGTTGTATATAGTCACAGTGTAGAAAATACTATACTATACCTACTACTTATAGGTTTCTCTCTGTATTCTTAGTTCTCTTCTCTTCACTTACTCTGTAAACTGGCGAATCCTTTATAGGACGAGAAGTCCTCAATAAAGGCTTTTGTTGTGTGTTGTTGACTTTCCATTTCCTTAAATTTTGTCCATGAGTGTACTCCGAATTTTAAAGAGACAGTATTTGAAGGTATTTTTCTACTTCTTGATGTTTTTTAGTGAAACAATGGTGAAATATAGATTTCATATGTTTAACACAGCGTTATATGAATTCTAGAAGTGCATGCATCTTCCTCATGGCTTGGCAAGTCTATCCTCGTGTGTGTTAACGTAAAGTACGAAACTCTCTCTAAAAAGAGCACCTCTCCGGTCAAAATAGACGTAAGCGCCGTCTATTGACCGTCTCTGTAATCTAGAAGATTCAGATCGGTAACAAAACCTCAGCTTTTACAAATTCAGAACGCTCACGTGTAAACGGTAGGTTCGGACTATAACCCAGGTTAATCCAGGGGGAACTCCAGTAAATTCAGACGGGATTAATGAAATCTTTAGTGAAAATCATTTTAAAAATTTGCATAGGAACCTTCGCGGATACAAACGCGGATAATTTAATATAAGGTTGTCCCAAACGTTGGTGTTGTTCTTATTAATTGGCGAATAATATTATTATCACGGCGAATACATAATACAATTACTTTATACATACTTTATACTGGCGGGGGTCGGTGGAAGGATGGTCTAAACCGTTGGTTTTCGACCGCTACGACCCGGGTTCGATTCCCGCATTGGGCACTTTTATTCTGATAAAAAATGCTCCAATGGCCCCCGATTCTTGCAAAAGTCTAACCCCACCAGCGAGTGCAAGTAACCAAACGGGGTTCTGGCACACTTGTAAGTGCAAAGTTGAACTGCTTTTCATATGTGTAGATATGTGATGCACTTATAGTAAAAGCAGTCGCTTACTTCTAACCACCATTATTATTATCATGGTCTGTACTACGTGTACTAGAGATAAGCAAAAAAATAAAAAAACTTTATACATAATACAAATACATTAAACATAATGGAGAATAACATTATGGCGAATAATATTTGTATTTCTATTTTTTTGCAAGTGTTTACGAACTTTTGGAACAATCTTGTAAATAAACTCTATATAAATACAGTAGAACTTGGATAATTCGAACTTCTTTAATTCGAAAACCTCTTTAATTCGAATATTTATCTTGGTCCCTAGAAGCCTTAAGCCTTTATTCAAAACATCTTTAATTCGAATTTTTGGATAATTCGATTTTTTTTATGGTCCCTTGGGGTTCGAATTATCCAAGTTCGACTGTATTTAGAAAAAAGTATACATTATGGGATACGAACCCGGCTCTCGAAAAATTGAACAATGCCATCACCAAGATTACCTGATGTGAAATTATAATCAACAAACCACTTTACCCATGATTGCTTTCTGCAAATTGCTTCTGGTTTAAACGAAGGTATTACTGTCTGCTAATGTACCTTGTATTCCATGGGAAACTGTTTCCCTGGTGAAAATGAAATGGAAAAATGGTTTAATCAACTTGGGCGAGTGTGTAGTGAACAGGTTTAACAATAAAGAGAAAACGCTTTTTATTTTTAACGTTTTCAAACATCATTTTCGCTTTTATTTTATGCACAAAATTGTGTGAAAAGGGTGTATTAAAATTATAAAAAATATATTTTCGTAATGAGTGTCTTTTTAGAATTTAAAATGCAAGCTTTCGAGTGAAAAATAGCTCTTTTTCAGGTTTCTATCAAGAAACATCGAGTGCTTAGTCACTAGGATGTGAGGTACATATGCAAACGGTCCTATTCTGAAATGTTTCTCGATCTGTAAGAGAGCGATTTTAGATTGAAAGCTTGAATTTACACAATAAGATGCTCATCGTGAAAAAATATTTTATCATTTCAATGATTTTTTATTTTTAAATATTGAATGCATATTGATTTTTTTTTCTCTTCCTTCAGTGTCTTCCCCTACTGAGGGTGGGCCACATGGTCTCTCCATGCAATTTATAAAATATTATAGGACAAATTTACATATCCGAGGTAGAACTGTCACCGACACCTTCCAGACCTAACTCTATATCATATCCGGATACGACAAATATTGTGTGGAACCGTATCTTATTTATATACATATAGGCTATATGAAGACCATATTTTTATTATGCAACTAAACAATGCTGATGGCAGAGAACCATCTATCAGAATAAATACTGCAACAAGGGTTAGCGCAGGTGGAACAAGCAGTTGAACTTTTTGCCCACAGATGGCGTGTTGAAAGATACCGGTCTTCTCTTTTTCTTGTATTAAGGTTTGGTGAAGTCTCGCTGGAATAATAGATATTCCTATATGCAAATATACGTTGCTATATATCTAAATTTTGTTTTGTTAACCGCTTTCATTTATATATAATTATTTGATAAACATTTTTTTTTTTTTGCTTATCCCTAGTACACGTGGTACAGGCCATGATAATCATGGTGGGTAGCTAGCGACTGCTTTTACTGTAAGCGCACCACATGTCTACACATGTGAAAAGCAGTTCGACTTTGCACTTACAAATGCCAGAGCCCCGTTTGGTTACTTGCACTCGCTGGTGGGGTTGGACTTTTGCAAGAATCGGGGGCCATTGGAGCATTTTTTTTTTTTTTAAACAGAAAAAAGTGCCCAATGCGGGAATCGAACCCGGGTCCTAGTGGTCGAAAACCAAACGGTTTACCCAGCCTTCCACCGACCCCCTATTTGATAAACATGATCTGTGGGAATAAAATGATGGTGATAACAGAGTCTACATTAGATTCACACAACGGTGTTGCAACAAGCTATCTTGTAAAATGTAAAGTTGTTCCCAAAAGTTCGTGTTTTTCTTAAAACGCTGTTTCTAATATTACTTGGCGAATAATATTATTACAGCGAACACATAATAATACGGGGGTCGGTGGAAGGCTGGGTAAACCGTTTGGTTTTCGAACACTAGGACCCGGGTTCGATTCCCGCATTGGGCACTTTTTCTGTTTAAAAAAAAAAAAAATGCTCCAATGGCCCCAATTCTTGCAAAAGTCCAACCCCACCAGCGAGTGCAAGTAACCAAACGGGGCTCTGGCATTTGTAAGTGCAAAGTCGAACTGCTTTTCACATGTGTAGATATGTGGTGTGCTTACAGTAAAAGCAGTCGCTAACTACCCACCATGATTATCATGGCCTGTACCACGTGTACTAGGGATAAGCAAAAAAAAAAAAAAAAACATAATAATACATAATACAATTACTTTGTACATAATACAAAGACATTATACATAACGGTAAATAATATTGGTATTTCAATTTTTGCAAGTGTTTACGAACATCTGGAAGGACAACCTTGTAACATATAGTTATTCCTGTACATCAGGATGATCACATCGGATCAATGGGGAGCTCTATTCTCGAGCTATTAACTCGATTTATTTCACATGGCCGCAATAACGTGAATAGCAAGCAGCCGTTGTGCTTACCTTGTAGACAGGCGTCACAACGCCCTCTCCCCATATCTACTCTTGGTATAGTTGATTTAGTGATTTATTTAGAGCATATTTTTCATGATTAGATTTTTAATTTGGCTCTAGCTGACCCTGATCTCTACCATGTATGCCCCCACAGTTCTCCACGCAACGAACAAGCCTCTCCCCACCGCCTATCTGGACATATCTACTCTTGGCCACATGTTCTCGAACTGTCCTGCCATACTGAATCTTTCTTTCTGGCATCGTCGTTATCATCTTTCTTCTTTAAATTAAATATACTTCGGTCAGTAAATCTTTTTATTATCTCGACGTTTCGACAAAAATATTTTGTTCACGTTAGGAGCGAACAAAAATTAAAACACATTTGGCAAAGCGTTAAAAAATTATCATCTTTTATCCGTTAATTTTACCCTAGCGTCAAGTTCGAATTCCTCTCAAAATTATGATATTCGTTAAAAAGTTTAGGAAGAGATTTAAATGATGCGGTGTGTGTGCATGCAAGAGTTTGGCTTGGAATGTTGCGACTCCATGATTAGACGCTCATCTAGCTGTGTATCCTGAGTTAATGTCAGGATCCGGTGTTGCTGCAGGGAGCTCAGATAACGAAGGCCTCGCACTTCGACTACGAGTTCCTCCTCGGACACAAGATTATCTTCATCTGTGTGGCGAAGGGTGACCCAAGGCCGCGGATCACCTGGTTTAAGGACGGCATCGAGATCTTTGCCCACCCTTACTTGCAGGTAGGTTGTCCACCCTTTTTTGACTTATACGTGGTTTGTTCACCCTTGACTTATACGTAGGTTTAGAAAGAGGGAATCATATATCGCCGCAACTCTTTTTTATTAACTCGATTAAATTTTTTTTTATTTTATTTTATATTAAAAACGATATATAATCTCTCCTTGTTTGTACACTATAATTAGCTGAAGAAGGGCTTGCCCGAAAGCTTCCTTAATCGCGTTAATAAAAAAGAGTTGCGGCGATATATGATTCCCTCTTTCTAAATTGTCAAAATCCCCAAACCGTTTACTATGAATATACGTAGGTTGTTCACACTTTAATTGTCCACCCTTGACTTATACGTAGTTTGTTCACCCTTGACTTATGCATGGGTTGAAAACTTTGCCGGAAGGATAATAATCTATAAAAATAAGGCCACCTCTCCCGTCAAAACTAGACGCCATCTATCGACCGTCGTAGCAAAACTAGCTGACTCGCCTCGTTAACAAAACCACAGCAGCTTTTTTTGCGGTGACGGTCAATAGATGGCGTCTTATTTTGACGGCCATAGATATGGCCTAGCCCCTTTGTAAGCTAAACACCTCTTTGGCAAATTGGGAAGATTTCATTTAAACCCTTATGGATCTCATGGAATAAAGTCTGCCTTAGACTGAAGAGGGTCATTAGCCCGAAACCATGGTCTCTAGGTGGACACTTCTCAGTTTTCTAAAGTTAGTGTTGTGGTTTTTCATCAACCCGAATCTGCTAGTTCTGCGGAGACGATCAATAGATGGCGTCTAGTTTTGACGTCTATTTTGACGGGAGAGGTGACCTTTATTTTTTATATATTATACTCTTGTGTTGGTATTAAGTGTCTTTGATCATTATCACTAGCGGTTTCTTTGTTAGTTTATTGCTGAATATCGTAATTTCCTTGACAACTTCTATTTGCAGTGCTTGCACATACCTTTTTAACCCTTTTTGGGTTTGTTCTTTGTATTATTCTGAATATAGAGCAATCCATAGTATTATACTATTATTGTGCCTTCTACATGCTTCGGTAAGCATTTTAAGGCATAACTCATAGTTAGGTGTCTCCGAGCAACCCGCCGCAGAGGAGGGCCAAGGAGAGGGCTGGAGAGGCGACGGCGAGGCCGTGGGCGCCCCGGGGGAGAGGAGGGCTAGTGCACGCCGTTTTGAGGGAACCAAGGGAGCGCCAAGCACAACTAAAGCGCTGCAGGCTTCAAAAATAGTCAAGAAATCATTTCGGGGATCAAGATCAGGCGATCGAGACCCAGATCTCAGGAGGTCTGGCTTTAATCTCTCAG
This sequence comes from Cordylochernes scorpioides, assembly GCA_030710605.1. Lineage (NCBI taxonomy): Eukaryota > Metazoa > Arthropoda > Arachnida > Pseudoscorpiones > Chernetidae > Cordylochernes > Cordylochernes scorpioides. The sequence continues at coordinate 12,049,052 of CP092868.1, read as the reverse complement.
CAATCCATAGTATATGTATATTTTAAAAATAAGGCTTATTTTGGATTGTAAAAAGATTATTTATTAATCCGATATTTCGATGGTTTAATGGTTTAGATAGTTTATCGCCCAATAAGCTTGGAAGACGTCTGGTGGCTCACCCGGGGCACGCGACCTGCTACGTGCTTCACGGCAAAATACCTCGAAAAAGATGGAAGATTGGTCCATCGAAATATCGGATTAATAAATAATCTTTTTACAATCCAAAATAAGCCTTATTTTTAAAATTCTTTGTATTATGTGTCCGACCTTGCTAGGTAGGTTGATAGATCTGTTGTTTTCTATCCTACCAGAGTTATTCCAGCTGTCCCACAGAGCTGTAAAATATGTAAATAAGGGGAGGTGTGTGTAAATTCTAGGTGAATCCGGTCCAGATCACGGAATGGGAGCTGGACGGAGTCCACATAAAGTCCAAGCTGGAAATCACCCCAGCTCGACAGATGGACTCTGGAACGTACGAGTGCATGGCTAACAACAAATACTCCATAGACCGGCGCTCCTTCAAGGCGGACTTCAACACAATCTCAAGGTAGACCACCCAGTTGGAGCTCCCCTTTACATCTTGTAGCAATAAATACAACGAGAGGGGACGTTACCACAATATCGGGTGGTGGTGGTGGTGGTGTGGAGAAAGAGATTCTATTGGCCTTGTAAATACATTGAAACTGAGAAAGAACATTCCGAAAGCCCCTCCAGACGAACTTTTTTTTTTTTTTTCAAATTTAACCATCGCGATAGTCCGTCTTCCTCCCCGCGACGGGGGCTTTCGGCATGATCGCGGTACTCCGCATCAATATAATTAATTAGGGAGTTTTTCCGCGCGCGATTTAAAAAAAAAAAATAATATATGCAAATTTGTAAATTGTAAACTATGCAAATTATATAACTCCACACCACCTCCCCCCACCCCCCTTTTTTTTTCTTCTTCTTCTTGTTCTTAGGTTGAAAGGAAGAGAAGGGGTAAAAGTTGCGGCGAGGAAATGGACGTTAATGTTGCGAAAATTAAAAAAACGTCTGAAATCTCCACCCTTTCTCTTCCATAAGCCCCGCCCCTTAGGATAGCTAGCTCCTCCCCCTTGCATGCCTTGGTACGCCCCCCTCGCTACCAAGAAGCCTGATGTGGAACTCATTTATTTACTCTTACAACACGTCTACTGGAGTAAAAGTAACAAATGACAATCTAAAGATACTTGTGCAAATAGGTAATGATGGTGGAATAAAAAGAGGAATCGCAATGCGTTTCTTTATTCAGCTAGCTTTCGAGATTTAACTCTTTCTCAGGCCTGAGGAAGAGTAGATACTCTCGAAAGTTCTCTAGTCGAATAAAGAATCCCACATTGCAATTTCTCCTTTCAGTTTACTTTTAATAATTAACCTAAGATACAGTCAACTGTACAATATTGGACGATTCCACTTGGCTCCATGGAAATCCCTATTCAAAGAGAGACAGATACATCTATTTGGTACTGTAGATAGACAGTTAAGATAGATAACAATACCCAATCAACATCGATGTCTATGTAAAAAAAAGCCTAAATGAGACACTAGAATGTACTATATTCAAACACTCACACAAATTCTCAGTTAAAATATTATTTACCGTGTTTATTAAACACAATTAGACGAATAAGAAAAAAAGTTACAAAAATGAAATCGTACTGTTTGTTAAACATTACATACTTACACTATATTCATACATTACCTATATGCATATCTCTTTAGAGAGAAAGAGAGAGAGAGATCGTGCAACTAAAAGTTGATGATGATTTGCGCCATCTATCGGAATAAATATATTATTCCGATAGATGTCACAAGCCATCAGTAAACTTTTAGTCTCACGATATGGAGATTAGATAATAAAATTAATAAAAGATTTAGTTTGCCACGGTTGGCTGAACGCCATGATTTATGAATTAAATATGGATTGCTCTATTTTCACAAAACGATATGGAAATCTAAAGCCAAAGCCAGAGTTCTTTTAAAACCTTATTCAAGTTTTATCTTAATAATGATTTTATTATTATTATATTAGTATAAAAATTCGAAACTATTATAGACGCGTATTTAAAAATAAACAATTTCTACTGTCCTTACTGCAATGGAAATTGTTTATTTTTAAATAAAATCATACACGTCTATAATACTTTCGAATTTTCATAACAGATGGCACGCTAATGGATCATTATATTAGTATATACCATTGGGGGGACAAATTGACAATTAAACTATTGATTACTTCAACAAGAAATTTGTTGCAAACGGAGATTTTCAGTTTAAGCAATAGACCGCTAACTAGTATAAGTTTTCGAGCTCTATATCACACTTTTCAGGTAGAAGAAATTGCTGAAGAAGAACCATACCTCGAAATCTTGTGTTGATTAGCGGTTAAAACAAAGAAACCATTTGATTTGAACGCAGTTTCCGTTTTTACTAATACAGTTGAGATACTATGTGTAAAAACATCAGGCTTTTCGGGGATAAGCTTTTTTTAAATTTCAACAACAACAACAACAAAAGCCTTTATTTAGGGCATTCCGCCCCATACAGGATTCGCCGTATTTACACATCAACAAGAGGAGAGGGAAGAGGAAACATTTACAACAAAATAAAGTTTGTCTCACATTCAGTTAACTATTTACAGATAGGTCATCCTCCAGTATCCTTTGCCCTGCATTCTTTCTCATTCGCCCAGCTTCTGTGCAGAACTTAAAGTATCTAACAATCAGTAATTCATCATCCAGAGCTGAAGAGAGAAGTTGACATATGCGATGGTATCTAAATTGACCAAAGTTAGGGCTTGGAAAGCTTTTTTAAAATTATTTTTTATATTGAATATGTGTCTCTCTAGTTTTTTTTTTTCAGGCTTGAAATCTTTTCTACAAGAGAATACGATGAGTTGAAATAAATTGGGATTACTGTAAAGCAATAAAGTGTCATCTATATACTGCAAAACATTAAGACGCGAATGTTTCTTTCATACATCAATTCTACTGTATTTACTGCGATGAAAACATATTGGGAGGGCTTGGCTCATCAGTGGTCTTAAAGGCTTATATTCACAATTTGCTTAAATACCAGTTCTGAGATTCCACTCTTCAGTATAGCATATATAAGCAGAATGATCCAATACAGTATTAGAGCTCTAAAGAAGCCGTTTAGTAGATTAAATTGGCGAAACCGTTGGGAGGGTTCACCACAGATGAGCCAAGCCATCTCTTTTAATCGCAGTAAGGACAGTAGAAGTTTGATTTGTGTGAAAGAAACATTGGGGTCTTAATATTGTCAAATTCTGATTACATTAATGTAATATAGTTATTCAAATTAAAGATACTTCTGCCAGTAAATCTTTTTATTATCTCGACGTTTCTTTCTCTTTCTTGTTTTTTTTTTCTTCTGTCTATATCGTTGTTTCCTTTGTCTCACTGCTTTGTTCTTATGCATACCTCTGGTGAATCCTGTATAGGGTCAGTGACCCTGAATAAAGGCTTTTTGTTGTTGTTGTTGTTGTATTATATAAACGTTTCGATAAAAATATTTTGTCCTCGTCAGGAGCAAACAAAAATTAAAAAGAAAAAATTTTTGTTCGCTCCTGACGAGGACAAAAGATTTTTGTCGAAACGTCGAGACAATAAAAAAGATTTACTGGTCAAAGTATCTTTAATTTGAAGAACTATGAATGCCGGCCAGGCAGCCTCTATCTTTACGATAATTAGGGGACATATGTAAATAGAGATATGACACAATAAGTGGGTCACAAAAAGATTCCATTTTGATATCGAAAATATCGTTTTTACTACCCGTACTGTATATTACCAAGGGAGGAAGTTATTGGATGAAAACGGTAGGACAGATTAACCAGTAGCGTTTAAGTATCAGTTCAACGCTCCTATTGGCTGGTTGGCAGTCACGTGGGGTCCAGGTAACGATCGGTCGATGAGACCGTTGGCTCTACAGACATCGATTCCCCGGACCTTTCTCCATCTTCTCAGGCAACTTGCCAAGTTACCTCACCATCCTTTAGACGTTCAATGTATGTGCAGTTCTCTCACTGAGTGTTTTCAGAGTTAAAACGCTAATACAGTAGAACAACCTCCATGAGAGGACACTCACGCTAGAGGACACCTCTCTATAAAGGACAGTTTTTATTTGTCAAATGATCATTTTTACTATTTAACAACTCTTCAGTAAGAGGACACCTCTCTCATGAGACGACACTCACGCTAGAGGACACCTCTCTATAAAGGACAGTTTTTATTTGTAAAATTATCATTTTTACTATTTAACAACTCTTCAGTAAGAGGACACCTTTCTCTAAAAGACATTTGGCTCGGCAATTAGGTGTTGTCCTTTACAGGGAGGTTCTATTGTATACAATGACTGATATCTTGTTATATACACATCTATTTACACGAGTTTTAATAACGTTATATTTTGTTTGAAAAGGATAGAATTATTATATAAGAAAAAGAGTCGAGCCGAAATTTCAAATTGACTTTACGCAAATTTCTCGCAACGATTCCTCGTATTTACAAAATGCCACACACTGCTTATACCTAGAGAACCCAGCCGTTTTTAGAATACGAAATATTAAACGATTTAACAAATCCTGATGCGGCTTAACTGGCCCTCTGATGGAAATATGCGGCAAATTGATGGATTCTTCTCTCACGCCACATATTGATAGATTTTCAAAGACTAACTGCCTTCTACACCGAGCTAAAAGAAACTAATTTAAACAATCATCACTCTTGCATACATCTACCTATAAAATCCAAATCACGTTTATTCTCTAAAATCAAGAGTAGCGCGCTACGTGAAATCATTTTTATCGACATATATAACGCTTTGCCAAATTTTTGGAATTTTTGTTCGCTCCTGACGAGAACAAAAGATTTTTGTCGAAACATCGAGGTAATAAAATGACTTACTGGCCGAAGTATCTTTAATTTGAAGAACTATGAATGCCGGCCAGGCAACCTTCACGATATAAATCTCAAGTATGCAAATGAGAAAGTCGCCAAATGGCTCTTCAAGTTCCGCGCCTTGTTGGAACAAGAACATCTACGACGACATCGCGTGACGCCTCAAGAGCTTTGCCATACCCAAAGAGAACCGGTAAAACTGCCAGGGACCACCTGACACCGGTATATTGAAGCCATGAATCACAATATCGACGGAACAAAAGAACTCAACATCGACCCGGAGTTTTGCCTAGAAAACTTCATCTTTGAATGCGACAAACCTGAACTACGACGTCCCCAGCCAAGTACGATATTTACATATTTTTCATCCACAAAGATTTTGATGTACCTCTTCCCCCACTAACAAATTAATGTAATTTTTAAAGTCGAAATAAAGGTCGTTCTTGTGTTATATATATACAAGATAAAGATCACCTCTCCCGTCAAAATAGACGTCAAAACTAGACGCCATTCATTTACCGTCGCCGTAAACTAGCAGCCTCGGATCAGTGACAAAGTCACAATACCAGCTTTTTCCATCTATATGGAATCTATATTCTAGAAATTTCCACCTATATATAGAGAGAGTGAACTATTTAAGGATGATAGCAATGTATATCTGTACTCATGGACAAAACTTGAGGAAATAGAAAGACTGATGTCGCCGGTCATTTTGTAGGAGGTTGTGAAGAAAAGTCTGATAAACGTTTCACAAAACACTGATGCGAAATTCGGTAGAAGAATTCGCAGTGATGATTTGTTTGTGGGCTGTTGTAAGGATTTAAATCAGATCACTAAATAGCAGAAAGGAGAGGGTAAAAGTCTCCTTCAAACTAACTTTATTTAAACATGTTGAAAGGACAGAGGAAAAAACCAAACTGACTAGACAGCAGACTACGCCCCGCGCTAATCCTTTATCGCCAGGTGGCGCCGCTGTCAGAAGGGAGGAGAATTTGTTTGTTTGCTGTCTCCCCCGGTCCGTCGTCTGACTGACGTTCCTAAGTGGATCTCCATTATTCCACAGAGACAATTTTGTTCGCACTTAGTTATCTCATATGTCTTCAATAAAGGTCACTGTGTATCAAATATCTTCGAGAGTTGTCTGAATCCTGATATACATGTTAAAAGGTACAACTTCCTTAAGTTTTATCCATGAGTCTATTTTATTTGGTAAGGATAGAATTGCTATAGAGAATTATAACAATGTATATCTTCTTTATTAAGAAAAATAGCTCGTAATCTTTCGAGCGAGTAAATGTCCCTTTGACAGGTCGCTCTGATTGCTAATATGACATTTCAGTGGTTAAATAGCTTTTTATTGGCTTGGAAGCTTAGTCATTATTTACATTCAGAGACAATACTTGAGGCTTTCATCGATATTTCTTTCTAAAACATTTTAATTTACATATCTCTAGCTTTTCAGGAATGAAAGAGCCCTTCTACCGGAGAAAATACGTTACATAAATCACTAATATGGGACAAGAATTGAAATAAAATCAACTACAGAGGGTGTTTATAGTTATTTGAATCCAGATTTAATGTATAGCTCAATCGAGAATACTATTTAGTCTTAAAAAAAACACGTTCTGACGTTTGAAGCCAAAAACTTAATATACACACTGTATGACAAGGAATTTACTGAAGAACTCCCCCATTACCTGCTTAATTGTACAGCCCTTGATGCAGAAAGGAAGGCCCTATATAAACAAATTAAATGTACCAACATTTCACCCTACGTATTGCTTTCAAAAATATCAGCAAACAAATCCAAGGTAATAGCTTACTATAAATTTTTTAGATCATCATTATGTAAGGACCAGTCAACAAGTGAATGACTTTGAGGCGAAGAGTAAAGCCAGTTCAATTTCTATGTAAATAACACAAGATGAATATTACCTTACCCCAATTGGGAGAATCTTGTATGAGGCAAGTCCCTAATAAAGGCTTTTGTGTGTGTTTGTGTGAATGTAGATTTAATGAAGGTCTCTTCCTATATACACACTCACTGTATTTGATTTTAACTATTGTCCTATTGACGATTTCGGTTACAGTTTAGCTGTAGAAAGCTAATCATTTATATGAGATTATGGGTATTCAGGAATGAGTTCTCAGCGGCCTTGATGACCGGGCAGGAGAGTGAGTCTGCCCTGTGTTGGGCATTGCCGCTGCAACGGAAGCATTTGGGGGGGAGGGTCCTATTGACGATTTAAGGTAGAGTGTTTTCTCCTGTAGAAGGGCTTTTGTGCCTGAAAGCTAGAGAGAGATATGCAAATTAAAATGTTTAAAAAGAAACTTATATCCCTGGAAGCCTGATATTTTCATCTTTAATATTGATATAAAGGGATTGTTTTATTGAATAACTCCTCCTTTGGCGGTCCCAAGCCCGGATGAAAAAGGAGGAGGGGGAGCAGTAACAAGCTCATTAAAAAACCTGGGCTCAACTGGCCCGGCTGATAGTACCCTGTAAGGGCTCCAGAGATACAGGATGAGCAGCGTTTGTACTCCATGTTAGGAGCAGCTGCACATGGCGTCTATTCCTCATGTCAAACACAGCCATTTATTTTGGAGCTATGTCAGTGGCCTGGTACTGAGTAGTGCTCCCAGTCTTAATGACAAAGGCATTCTACTTCACCAAGTGTGGCGATAAGAAAGAAGAAGAAGATTTTATTGAATAATTTAAATAAACAGCAAAAGTATAATATCTCTCTCTCATTGTAAATTTCTCATTATTACATAAATAGTACGGTGGACTGTGTACTTTACATGTTTTGACAAGAAGTCAATAAAACTATGTCAATTGTCTTTCTCTCTTCAAGGTACTTGCACTGGCGATGCATCTTTCAAGTGTCGCCTTATCAACTTTCGATGGTAGGTTATGCGCCTACCATGGTTGTTACTGGGAATCAGGGTTCGATTCCGGAGAGGGAGCCTGAGAAACGGCTACCACATCCAAGGAAGGCAGCAGGCACGCAAATTACCCACTCCCGGCACGGGGAGGTAGTGACAAAAAATAACAATACGGGACTCTAATGAGGCTCCGTAATTGGAATGAGTACACTCTCTCTCAAGGTATAAAAATGACCAAATCCAATAAATAGTGTGACATTTCACAGTATTGTTACTATCACATCAGACAAAAGTACTGAATGTTACACACTATTGGTTTATTTAGATTTGGTCTTATTAACTTGTGTTTCTCAAATCTATATTCCTAATTGTGTATACTTTATCAAGTATTAGTAACTGATAATTTGTAAAATTGCATATTTTTTAAAATAAAGTATGTAAATTTCACTGCAGACGCCACAAATAACAAAATACTGTTTCTTTTATTAACATCATTATAAAAGTATTACCATTAAAGTTCACAAGTCTAGGAAGCTTCAACAGATGTTTATCTACAAATGGTACATATCTACATATCTATGGTCATCTACAGACATAATTTCCAGAATGGTTGCAAGGTTTTCCCACTATGTATTAAGTGTCAACCTGTAACCCCAAACTACATCATTGACTGTTTTGGCTCATCCATTGATGAGCTATACTCATCCCCAGCAGACATCTTCAACAAGATCTACAAGCTTGATACCCTGATATGATTGTTGAGTGGAGATAAGAAAGAAGAAGGGACATATCTACATGGTATATATATCTATAGTCATCTACGGATAATGACTTCCCAGAATGGTTGCAAAGTTTTCCCAAATTGTACTAAGTGTCAACCTGCAACCCTAAACTACATCATTGATTGTATTGACTTATCCATTGATGAGATCTACTCATCCCCAGCAGACACCATCAACAAGCTCTACAATCTTGATAACCTGATATGATTGAGTGGAGATAAGAAAGAAGAAGAGAAATATCTACATGGTATACATATCTACAAATGGTCTACAATGAATTTCAAAATGTAAAAAGAAGCAGGAGGTTAACATACACCTCATATATATAAAAAGTTTTGCTGGAGAAAAGTAAGAAATGACAGTAGAACAAACTCTCTCTAAAAGACAACTCCTAGCTGCAGTGTCAAAGTGTCCTTTAGAGATATGTGTTCTCTTATTGGAAAGTTACTAATTAGTTAGTTACACTCATGGACAAAACTTAAGTGAAGTGGAAAGTCTTTAATGTCTCCGGTCATCTATTTTGTTTTTTAAGGAGACAGAAGCAATTTTGTTAACACTTGGTTAGCTCATGCGTCTTCAATAAAGGTCATTGTTATCAAATATCTTTCAGAGTTATTGTGCCTAAATTCTGATATACATGCTAAAAGGTACAACTTCCTTAAGTTTTGTCTATGAGTGTAAAATGGTAATTTTGGTGATGAAAACTGTCTTTTGTAGAGAGGTTTCTTCTCATGGAGGTACTACTGAGGCTGATCTCATGGAATGGTGTATAGAGGTACAGCTTTCGTTGATCATGGCATCATCATCCAGGCATTCTTCGGTGAAAGTCTGATTTTGCCTGTAATTTGAGGCTCTGAACCTCAGAATCTCAGAAATAGACAGAACCAAATAACACTAACAAGATTTAGAACAGGCCATCTCAAGCCATTGAAGATAGAAAATAACAACAAAATCTACCCCACTTGCCCAAAATGTAGTTTGGTACCTGCAGCTCCAGAACACATTTAGGTTTGCATTAGATGTACTAAACAGGACCTTTGGGAGAGGCCGCTGCTTATCATAAAACAGCTTGAGGAGCATGAACTCATGGAATTTGTGTAATCTTTCCACAAGGGGATAAGAAACAACAACACACTACTGTATCACTTTTTGTCAGTTGAAGAGTAAGAACTTGAACGCTTGAGATTAAAGCTAATGAAATAAAAGTTTGTTGTGAAAAGATTTATCTTTTACCTCAGGTATGTGACATGATAGATATGGAACCTACCTCTTCTGTGTTTTAACAATATCTACGTAGTCGGAGGACCTGGCGTAGAATCCTTCAGATGACAGAGCTCCCCAGAAGTTGGACCAGAGATGGTTTGCCCTGACTATCAGCGGAGCAATGACTGATCTACAAACACAGCATGGAGATCAGCAAAACTTCTTTATATAACAAATGAAGACATTAAGACGCGAATGTTTAATTTCACAAATAAATCAAACTTCTACTGTCCTTACTGCAATGAAAAAATAAATATTGGGAGGGCTTGGCTCATCAGTGGTGAACCTAGTGGTTTCCCCAATTTTTAATCTACCAGACCACTTCTTTAGAGCTATAATTCTGTATTGGATCATTCTGCTTTTATATGCTACATTTTTACATAAAGACGGTAGAAGTTTGATTTATTTGTGAAAAGAAACATTTGCGTCTTAATGTCTTTATTTGTTATATATAGATGGCACCGTTATTGCTTTGTATTAAAACTACTATAATTCAACACCCCATCAAAATTGTTGGTTGATTTAAAGCCAGTGTTGAATTATAGTCAGCTATGATCACAAATATGGTGTATTATAAAGGACTGCGGCGTGTGATTATAAACAATACTTAAAATTATACCGCATAAGTTTCTTTTCTATGAAAAATCAATATTTATTTCAAAGAGAAATATTTACTATTTCTAACTTTTTTGAATGAAGTATGAGAGGGTGAAAATATGAAGAGTAATGGCGAACGGGAAAAATAAAAGTGGTGTATTAGCATGCCATCTGTTATGAAAATTTTTAACTATTTTTGATGCCTATGATTCTTTTAAAAATAAATCAATTTTCTACTGCCCTTACAGAAGTGATATATTAATGGGAGTCAGGCCCTTTCATTATTTTTCCATTGCAGTAAGGTCAGTAGAAAATTGATTTATTTTTAAAATAATCATATGCATCAAAAAGAGTTCAAATTTTTCATAAGATCACAAAGTAATAAGATAAAATACAAATTTATAAATAGTGTGTGACATTTCTATAACAGCTTTGTTACCATCATCAGACAAAAGAATAAATGATTATGACTATTCTTTTGTCTGATGATGGTAAAAATGTTGTTACCGAAATGTCACGCACTATTAAAATATTTGTATTAGGTCTTATTTTCTTGTATCAATATTATGATGAATAATATTGGTATTTTAATTTTTTGCAAGAGTTTATGAACTTCTGGAACAACTTTGTAGTTTTACAATCAGGAGAAGCCTTTTTTTATTTAATTTACTATTCTCAAAATTCAAAACTATTTTAAAGGCGTAAGATTCTTTTTGAAATTAAACAATTTCTACTGCCCTTACTGCAATGGAAAAATTATTGGGAGGGCCTGGCTCATCAGTGGTGAACCCTCCCAGCGGTTTCGCCAGTTTAATCTACCATACCGCTGTTATATTGCATTTTTGGAACTTCCTTTTATAGTGATACTGTTGGTAGAATCTTACGCCTTTGAAATAGTTTTGAATTTTGATAACAGATGGTGCGCTATGGTATCATATTATAAATTTACTATTCTAATCATCTTTCAGCAAGGGACCATATTAACAAACTAAAACTACAATTGGAACCATAGAGATAGTTTCCATCATTCTTGGTAACAAATAGAAAACCCAAAAAACAGACCCTCCAACTAAACAGAAGGAAGTCGACACAGTTGGCCAGATGGAAATCTGGTCACCTGCACCCTCTAGTCTATAAAGAGGGAGCCAAAAGCTTCCCCATGTGCACTAAGTGCAAAACCGAAGAGGCCACTCCCCCAACATATACTAAATTGTATTGGAAAGGACAAAGAATCCCTGTACAGAGAACCAAGAAGAGTTCTTGAACTTCTTTATGAGCACGACCTCCATGATCTTGTCTAATTTAGATTAATAAAAGGATAGATAAGGCACAATATGGATTATAGATTATAAACACAAGGTAATAAGAACAAATCCAAATAAATAAATAGTGTGTGACGTTTCGGTAACAGCGTTGTTACCATCTTCAGACAAAAGTATTGAATGAGAAATATTACCACAGCATGTTTTTTAAGAGTTACTGTTATCAATCTTCTTATCTGTTATCTTGTTTAAACACTTGATAACAGTAACTATTTAAAAACACGCTGTGGTAAAATTTCTCATTCAGTACTTTTGTCTGAAGATGGTAACAATGCTGTTACCGAAACGTCACACACTATTTATTTATTTAGATTTGGTCTTATTACCTTGTGTTAATAAAAGGATAAGTAAAAAAATAAATAAAAACATTCTAATCAGGTGCTTTCTTGTTCTATGTTCTCATAGAAGCTGTCCATAGGGTAGTTAGTATCTACACTGACCTGTTCTGTTCCATAAGTAGACGTAGGGTGAGGGGATTGGTCAGTTGAGCCCCAGCATCTACGGTGAAGTAGTAGTCACACTTGTGTTTTTGGCATTCCTCCCTGGACACAACATCTACGGTTAAAAACTTACCAGTCAGTATAGGTGGTTGTTATAAATTGCCATTTATATATAGCAAATTAAAGCATTAGTACGGGGGGGTCAGTGGAAGGCTGGTTAAACCGTTTGGTTTACGACCACTACGACCCGGGTTCGATCCCCGCATTGGACACTTTTTTCTGTTTAAAAAAAAAAATGCTCCAATGGCCCCCGATTCTTGCACAAGTCCAACCCCACCACTGAGTGCAAGTAACCAAACGGGGCTCTGGCACATTTGTAAGTGCCAAGTCGAACTGCTTTCACATGTGTAGACATGTGGTGCGAAAGCAGTCGCTAACTACCCACCATGATTATCATGGCCTGTACCACGTGTACTAGGGATAAGCAAAAAAAGCATTAGTACAGGAATGTTTCTTTTATACATAAAACAAACTTCTACTGTACGAGGAACTCCGCCTTTGCTGGTCTCAAGTCCAGATGAAAAAGGAGGAGGAGGAGCAGTAACAAGCTTCCTAAGAAAACCTGGACTCAACAGGCCCAGCTGATAGTACCCTGTAAGGACTCCAGGGATACAGATGAGTCTGTACTCCATGTTAGGAGCGGCGGTACATGGCATCTGTTCCTTATGTTATAGATGGCCATTTCATATTGGAGCTAAGTTAGCCTGAGTAGTGCTTCCAGTCTTAATGACAAAGGCATTCTACTTCACCCAGTGATGATGGTTGTCGAACTTGATACCCTAATATGATTGAATGAAGATAAGAAATAAGGAATATTTCTACTGTCTTTACTGTGATGAAAATATATTGGGAGGGCTTGGCTCATCAACGGTGAACCCTCCATCACAGTAAGGACGTAGAAGTTTTTTTTTCATGTGTAAAAGAAACATTCATGTGTTAATATATTCTTTTCCTAAATATGTAGTTCATATTCCACAAGTTGAATTTACAATTTATGGGGTAACATGATCCAAATCTCCAAATTTATGAAATATTTGTGAAGTTTTGGTAACAGGGTTGTTACCAGACAAAAGTACTGAATCAGTAGACAAGAACACCAGTCTTTGCAACGCCAATGACTTTTCAGAATGGTTACAAGGTTTTCCCACTATGTACTAAGTGCAATTCTCAACCTGCAACCTCAAACCACATTATTGACTGCATTGACTCATTCATTGATGAGCTCTACTCATACCCCCAGCAGACACCAACAAAAGTCTCAAGCTCTACAAGCTTGATTCCCTAATATGATTGAGTGGAGATAAGAAAGAAGAAGAAGATCAGTAGACAAAAGTACTTTTGCCTGATCATAGAATTCATGTAATCTTTACACAAGGGGATAAAGAAACAACAACAACTTTTTCCTTATGATGGTAACAATGCTGTTATTAAAATATCACAAACATTTCATTAATTTGGGATTAGGTCTTGTTACCTTATGCTTCTAATTCAAATTGTACCTTATCCCACCCAATTACGGGATAATAAGAAATCTTAATATAAGTGTTCGTGGCATGAATGTTCAGTAAAAGATACTAAGAAGCACTTTGCCACTTGTCTTGAATTGTTTTATTTTCTTTGGGTTTTAGAGTTATGAGTAGCTACCACATGATTTTAGATTACATGAATTTTACTTAGATTTTGATACTAGTGGTAGAGAGAGAGAGAGAAAACAAAAAAAAAAGCTATTAATTAATTAACCAAACTGTAAATTTACATACATGTTGATTGCTTTAAAATTTACATATTAAAGATTTATATTGTACAATTGAATTTAGAAGATTTTGACTTAATTTTCATATATAAAATTGAATTTAAGGAAATTATTAACTATAGGATCCAACATACTCCCCCGGCTGGGAAGAGATGACCAGAAAAAAAAAATAAATAAATAAAAATAAATAAAAATAAAAAAGAGTTCCAATAGTATAGATGCTGGACTAATTGATTCCGACTATGTAGCTAAGATTACAATTCTCATTGTTTGAAAGGTAATGGAATCAGCTTCCATCTTTGAGTATCCGATTGAGGTGAATCTTGGATGAGATTTTCAGATTCGTTGGCCAGTTCTCTTTCGGGAACTGCTGGATTATCAGACTCTGCGGCTGCTAAGTCGGATTCAATAGGATCTTCCCAAGATTTTGATTCAGCCTTTATGCATGAGCCTTGTTCGGTCGATTCCTCTAAATGTTCTTTGGAGAGTTGTCGACTTTCTGCTGCCTTCTCAAAATCTTCCAGATTGACTGCCTTTTCTAAAGCTTCGGGTCTTAAGACTTCTTTCTTCAAGATTTCTGGCCATTCTATATATGCCGATGAACTGTAATTTTCATCGTCGTCTTCAGATTCCTTGACGTCTTCTAAGCATAGAGAATCGATGGGCTTCCAGCGGGATAATTTTGCCTTTTCACCGCTCTGTAGATAATCCTTTGTTGATGTATCTACAATTTCAACAGGTACAACTTTCTCTTTGCTTGACGATTCATTAGCTTCTGTATAAACATTGATTATGCCACTGGTAGCCTCTTTAGGTCGATTAAGATCAGCTTCAACTACATTGAGGTGAGCTGAGTCATCATGGCACAGTTCTTTCTTATCCAGAGCTTCTACACTGACCACTGGTTCTTTCGAATATTTGCCTTCCGATTTATCAATAACCGAAACTTCGGAGATTTCAATCTTTGGAGTCCCGATATCTTTGTTAGACTCTTCGTCTTCAATGACAAAAGTGGTTTCTAAAATTGAAGAATCTTCTTGATTCTCATCAATAGCCTCAGGAATGTCGGCATTCTC
>CP092868.1:12011284-12033812 GCA_030710605.1 Cordylochernes scorpioides | reverse complement strand
ATTTTGGTCTAATGAATGGAGTAAAAAAAATAGACTTTTTGTGTTGTATGTAAAAATATCTACATTAAGGATCCACAAAAGAAATGGCGATATAGCGGGTGCCATTAGTTACTGTAAGCCCTTCGTGGTAATGTGTCAATCTGCCAGGGTGGATCAGTGACCATCCGTGGCGCAGGTCTGTTACACTGCAGTTGTACCTTATGAATCGACATCCACCTCCCTGCACCACAAGTTGGTTTATAGATTGGAAACACAAGTAACAATAGGTACAAGTTGAATTATAGATTGGAAACACAAGTAACAATAGGTACAATTTGGATTATAGATTGGAAACACAAGTGACAATAGGTACAATTTGGATTATAGATTGGAAACACAAGTAACAATAGGTACAAGTTGAATTATAGATTGGAAACACAAGTGACAAGACCAATCAATAGGTACAAGTTGAATTATAGATTGGAAACACAAGTAACAATAGGTACAAGTTGAATTATAGATTGGAAACACAAGTAACAATAGGTACAAGTTGAATTATAGATTGGAAACACAAGTAACAATAGGTACAAGTTGAATTATAGATTGGAAACACAAGTAACAATAGGTACAATTTGGATTATAGATTGGAAACACAAGTAACAATAGGTACAATTTGGATTATAGATTGGAAACACAAGTAACAATAGGTACAAGTTGAATTATAGATTGGAAACACAAGTAACAATAGGTACAATTTGGATTATAGATTGAAAACACAAGTAACAATAGGTACAAGTTGAATTATAGATTGGAAACACAAGTAACAATAGGTACAAGTTGAATTATAGATTGGAAACACAAGTAACAATAGGTACAAGTTGAATTATAGATTGGAAACACAAGTAACAATAGGTACAAGTTGAATTATAGATTGGAAACACAAGTAACAATAGGTACAATTTGGATTATAGATTGGAAACACAAGTAACAATAGGTACAAGTTGAATTATAGATAGGAAATACAAGTAACAAGACCAATCAATAGGTACAAGTTGAATTATAGATTGGAAACACAAGTGACAATAGGTACAAGTTGAATTATAGATTGGAAACACAAGTAACAAGACCAATCAATAGGTACAATTTGAATACAAGAAAATAAGACCTAATCCAAATAATTTACTAGTGTGTGACATTTCGGCAACATGGTGACAATGCTGTTGCTGAAACATCACACACTATGTAAATTATTTGGATTAGATCTTATTTTCTTGTATTATAATCTATAATCCAAATTGTGCTTTATCATCAGGTACTATTTGAATTATAGATTGAAAACACAAGTAACAAGACCAAATAGATAAATACACTTATTGAAAAAAATTTTAAGAATTGGAAAGTCTTTTATGTTGGCGGTATCTATTTTTAAGAAGACAGAATCAATATTGTTCACACTTGGTTATATAGTGTGTCTTAAATAAAGGTCACTGTAATATCTTTCAGAGTTATTGTCTGAATCCCGATATACATGCTGAAAGGTACAACTTCCTTAGTTTTGTCCATGAGTGACATTTTGCTAACAAAACCTCCCACAACCACACACAATATATGTACTTGTGTTTCCAAACAACATAATATTACTGGCAGGACAAGGTAGAGACAATAGGGATTATAGGTTATAAAAATTTAAGGACAAAATACTAAAAAAAAATCTAAATTAATAAATTATAACATTTTGTTAACAGTGTTGTTACAAAAAATGTTATATGTATTATATAATGTATCAAGAAAAGCCAACCAACATATTTACATATTTTGAAAATAGAGCAATCCATAAATAAATCCTTTATTAAAAAGGCATATATTGGATCAAAATATCATTTATTTTACCAATATTTCAGTTGGCTGAACGCCAACCTTTATCAAGGTGTTATAACCATTTAAAGTGTGGCGCTGAGTTTGTTGTTGACACACTTTAAAATGTTATAATACCTTGATAAAGGTTGGCGTTCAGCCAACTTAAAATATTGGTAAAATAAATGATATTTTGATCCAATATATGTCTTTTTAATTAAAAATTAAATATTTAGATATGCGCATTACATAAGCACAAATCAATTTTTTTTACTGCAAACACTTTTACTGAAAACACTTATTATAATTGAACCTTCTTTATTTTCTAAAAACTCCTGAAAAAATTGCCATTTAAATTACAGTAGATCCTCTCTATAAAGAACAACATTTATTTGTGGAACCAAAACTGTCCTTTAGAGAGAGGAGTCCTAAACACAAGGTAATAAGAACAAATCCAAATAAATAAATAGTGTGTGATGTTTCGGTAACAGTGTTGTTACCATCTTCAGACAAAAGTACTGAATGAGAAATTTTACCACAGCATGTTTTAAATAGTTACTGTTATCAAGTGTAAACAAGATAACAGATAAGAAGAAGATAGTTATCTGAGAAACACAGAATATTATTCTTAAAATTAAAAGTAAAAAAAAAACCCTCTTTTTTTTTTTTGTGGTAAAATTTCTCATTCAATACTTTTGTCTGAAGATGGTAACAACGCTGTTACCGAAACGTCACACACTATTTATTTATTTGGATTTGGTCTTATTACCTTGTGTTTATAATTTATAATCCAAATTGTGCCTTATCAACATGTCTTTTAATCTTTTGTCTAAAGATGGTAACAATGCTGTTACCGAAACGTCACACACTATTCATTTATTTGGATTTGGTCTTATTACCTTGTGTTTATAATCTATAATCCAAATTGTGCCTTATCAACATGTCTTTTAATCTTTTGTCTAAAGATGGTAACAATGCTGTTACCGAAACGTCACACACTATTCATTTATTTGGATTTGGTCTTATTACCTTGTGTTTATAATCTATAATCCAAATTGTGCCTTATCAACATGTCTTTTAATCTTTTGTCTAAAGATGGTAACAATGCTGTTACCGAAACGTCACACACTATTCATTTATTTGGATTTGGTCTTATTACCTTGTGTTTATAATCTATAATCCAAATTGTGCCTTATCAACATGTCTTTTAATCTTTTGTCTAAAGATGGTAACAATGCTGTTACCGAAACGTCACACACTATTTATTTATTTGGATTTGGTCTTATTACCTTGTGTTTATAATCTATAATCCAAATTGTGCCTTATCAACATGTCTTTTAATCTTTTGTCTAAAGATGGTAACAATGCTGTTACCGAAACGTCACACACTATTTATTTATTTGGATTTGGTCTTATTACCTTGTGTTTATAATCTATAATCCAAATTGTGCCTTATCAGAGAAGTGTCCTCTTACTGGAGAGTTTCCATTTAGTATAAATTGTAATGTTGGTGATGGAAACTGTTGTTTATAGAGAGGTATCTTCTCTAGCGGGGGTGTACTCTCATGGATTATGAATTCAGTACTTTTGTCTGAAGATGGTAACAACGCTGTTACCGAAATGTCACACTCTCATGGATTATGTTCTACTGTAGATATATAGGTTAAGGTCTCACCTCATAGTCAATGCCCTTGCGATTAAGAGCAATGTTAATGGTGTAGGTTGAAGAATCGTGGTGCGGCCGTAGACTTGGTTGTTCATCCGGCCGGTATCTTACGACAAAGTTCATGACGGCAGTTGGGGGCTGTTACACACATGTTACATTGGTAAAAATAACATTACTGCTACATAAAACCCCAGTACCATCTAAAGTATACCACATCAATGACTGTAACTAAAGTGGAACCTCTTTTATAACTTGGTTATAACATTATAAATATTTAATGCACCAGCGCGCTATCTGTTATCAAAATTCGAAACTATTTTAAAGGCGTAAGATTCTTTTTGAAATTAAACAATTTCTACTGCCCTTACTGCAATGGAAAAATTAAAGGGAGGGCCTGGTTCATTGCAGTAAGGGCAGTAGAAATTGTTTAATTTCAGAGCCAGGCCCTCCCCCTTTAATTTTTCCATTGCAGTAAGGGCAGTAGAAGTTGTTTAATTTCAAAAATAATCTTACTCCTTTAAAATAGTTTCGAATTTTGATTATAAATATTGTAAAGGACAACATAGGTTCTCTTCAGTATAGTTTTTTTTTATATCCCTAGTACATGTGGTACAGGCCATGATAATCATGGTGGGCAGAAGTTGGCGACTGCTTTTTACTGTAAGTGTACCACATGTCTACCTACACATGTGAAAAGCATAGTTTCTGCAGATGTGTATAATATGTTATAACCAGGCTGTTGTTATAGCCATGGTCAAATTAATTGGGATTCAAAACGTGGGACTTAACAATGTTATTACCAAGTTGTGTGTACTGTCATAAAGGAGGTTACTATAACAAGGCTCCAGTATAGTTTTTAAATATTTTTTTTATCCCTAGTACACATGGTACAGGGTTGCCTAAAGTGACCGCTATAGACAGGGGTAGAAGTGGGTAGAAGTTGGCGACTACTTTTACTGTAAGTGCACCACATGTCTACCTACACATATGAAAAGCATAGTTTCTGTAGATGTGTATGTAATATTACGCGGTGAATATTACTCTTGGGGTTGATGATTGTTGAGGTGGTGGCGCAGTCGTGGTGGCTGAGTGCTAAGGTGTACACAACAGGGGAAAGCAGTCGAGAGTACACGATTGATTGTTGACATAAAAAGGCAACTAATCGGAGGAAAGAAAGGCTTTGAGAAGGTGGAGCGGTTTGACTCTTTGCTAGCTATTCACATCGCGGTGATTGACTTAGCTGAAAGGGTGAACGAGGAGAGATCTCTAGAGCAGGTGTTACCTCGGTGGGATCCAAGTGATGACTCGATGGTGTCCAGCCGATGACTGACAATTCTTGGTTCTCGATTTAACACGAGAACTCTTCTTACATCTCATTGGTTGAAAAGTGAGACGTGGAGGTTCCCTATTGGTCCTCCACTAATGAATTGCTCCCTGATTGGTCTACGTTACGTCTTTGTCTTGAGACATGTTCCAGCTTGACCAGGAAGTGATAGTTTGTTGAACTCGAACTTTTATGAGTTCCGCGATAATTAAACTGGTAATAACTTTACTAATGATTGTGCTAACTCTAAGCCTTCTTTCTAGGCCTTTCTTCTAGGCCTTTCTTGCCTCCAATGTTACCTTGTTCTTTATTGAAATCATACATTTTCATACATATATTGGATTGGGTTGGCATCTATGTAGGTACAAATTATGACATGTATAATATATTATAACCATGGTCAAATTAATTGGGATTCAAAACTTGGGACTTGACAATGTTAAGACAACAAATGTGTGTGTTACTGTTATTAAAAAAATATGTTATAATGAGGTGTGTATATACCTTTCAAACAAACTATTAATAATAAAAAATATTAAATAAAGTATTTATATTTATAGATTTAATTTGAATTGCTGAATGTCGTGGTCCATTTGGACGAGGAAAGTGAAGACTAGAATACCGCTGATTCCACACTAGCCTGTTCAGTGATTCGCTAACCTTGACGTATGTACAAAGGAACGTGTGGCCATTGGATATACTTCAGATCTGGAGGCTGTTGTTGGGTGCTGCGCTGCCTGGAGTATAGGAGCTCTATCTATGATTTCTTCCTGTGGTGAATCTGTATAAGACCGCTAGTCTTAATAAAGTTTTATGTGTGTGTGTGAAAAAAAAATTAATTGCCATCTATCGATAAGATGTTGACAAAATTTTGTTTATACTTGGTTGTCTCATATGTTTTCAATAAAGGTCACTGTAATATCTTTCAGAGTTATTGTCTGAATCCCGATATACATGCTGAAAGGTACAACTTCCTTAAGTTTTGGCTATGGCCTGGCTGATAGTACCCTGTAACGGCTCCTGATCCAGATATACAGGATGAGCAGCGTTTGTACTCCATATTAAGAGCGGCTGCACATGGCATCTGTTCCTCATGTCAGAGGCGGCCATTTCTTTTAGAGCTAAGTTGGCATGCCACTGAGTAGTGCTCTCAGTCTTAATGACAAAGGTAAACACATTCTACTTAACCCAGTTTGTAGATAAGAAAGAAGAAGTTTTGTCTATGAGTATACATGGTATGTAGGTACTTACATCATGGAAGTAACCAAGGAAGATGGACTCCTGTACTGGCCGGATGTACTCGCGTAGGAAATAGAGCCACTGAGGTTCCATCCCAATCTGGTTCATGTGGATGTCACGTGTGGGGACATTCTCATAGCCTCCTGCCAGCCTGTTATCCTGCACAGGCCATAGCTTCAACATGGGAGGTGACATAAGATACATCTATTGTTGTTTTAACCACAACTTGTTGTTATAAACACAGTTGAAACAATTAAAACTCAAAACGGGGGTCGGTGGAAGGCTGGTTAAACCGTTTGGTTTTCGACCACTACGGCCCGGGTTCGATTCCCGCATTGGACACTTTTTTCTGTTTAAAAATATATATTAAAAAATGCTCCAATGGCCCCCCGATTCTTGTAAAAGTCCAACCCCTCCAGTGAGTGCAAGTAACCAAACGGGGCTCTGGCACATTTGTAAGTGCAAAGTCGAACTGCTTTCACATGTGGTGCGCTTACAGTAAAAAAGCAGTCGCTAGCTACCCACCATGATTATCATGGCCTGTACCACGTGTACTTGGGATGAGCAAAAAAAAAAAAAAAAAACTCAAAACAATTGGAACTTTATAATATTGATGTTATAAATAGAGTTGTGAAACAATTAGAACTTGAAACATTTGTGGAAGATGTTGTTATAACCACAACACATTGTTGTTATAACCACAGTTAAAACAATTAGAACTTAAAACACTTGGGGAAGATTTTGTTATAACCAAACAAATTGTTGTTATAACCAAAGTTAAAACAATTAGAACTTAAAACACTTGGGGAAGATTTTGTTATAACCACAACACATTGTTGTTATAACCACAGTTAAAACAATTAGAACTTAAAACACTTGGGGAAGATTTTGTTATAACCAAACAAATTGTTGTTATAACCAAAGTTAAAACAATTAGAACTTAAAACACTTGGGGAAGATTTTGTTATAACCACAACACATTGTTGTTATAACCACAGTTAAAACAATTAGAACTTAAAACACTTGGGGAAGATTTTGTTATAACCACAACACATTGTTGTTATAACCACAGTTAAAACAATTAGAACTTAAAACACTTGGGGAAGATTTTGTTATAACCAAACAAATTGTTGTTATAACCACAGTTAAAACAATTAGAACTTAAAACACTTGGGGGAATTGTTGTTATAACCAAACACATTGTTGTTATAACCATAGTTGGAAAATTAGAAATTAAAACACTTGGGGGAATTGTTGTTATAACCAAACACATTGTTGTTATAACCACAGTTAAAACAATTAGAACTTAAAACACTTGGGGAACTTGGGAATTAGATATTATAAAGAGATATCTTTAACAATAATATTCTATTAAAAATTGATTAAAAGGAAGTTAATAAGGCACAATTTGGATTATAGATTATAAACACAAGGTAATAATAGGACCAAATCCAAATAAATAAATAGTATTTAATGTTTCGGTAACAACATTATTACCATCTTCAGACAAAAGTTCTGAAATGATTGAAATCTCGCTGAAATCATTTCAGCACTTTTGTCTGAAGATGGTAAAAACGCTGTTACTGAAACGTCACACATTATTTAATTATTTGGATTTGGTCTTATTACCTTGTGATTAAAAGGAACTTTATCAATGCAATTTAAACAATCTTGTGCTGCTGAGATTATCAAAGGTTAGATAGAGAAAGACTTACACTGTTGGTGCCATCAGACCACCTTCCGAAATTTTCCATCTCCCCGATGAGGTGGTCACAGAATGTGGTGGAGACCAAGGGGAACCAGAATACATCCGGACACGGCTGTCACAGACCACAGTGCATTGTAATACAATGAGAACCTTCCTGTACAGGACAACACCTAGTTGTAGAACCAAAGTGTCTTTATAGAGAGGTGTCCTCTTACTGGAGAGTTGCTAAATAGTAAAAATGGCAATTTTGACAATGAAAACTGTCCTTTATAGAGAGGTGTCCTTCTTACTGGAGAGTTGCTAAATAGTAAAAATGGTAATTTTGACTATGAAAACTGTCCTTTATAGAGAGGTGTCCTTCTTACTGGAGAGTTGCTAAATAGTAAAAAACGGTAATTTTGACTATGAAAACTGTCCTTTATAGAGAGGTGTCCTTCTTACTGGAGAGTTGCTAAATAGTAAAAATGGTAATTTTGACTATGAAAACTGTCCTTTATAGAGAGGTGTCCTCATACTGGAGAGTTACTAAATAGTAAAAAACGGTAATTTTTACAAAGAAAACTGTCCTTTATAGAGAGGTGTCCTTCTTACCAGAGAGTTGCTAAATAGTAAAAAACGGTAATTTTGACAAAGAAAATTGTCCTTTGTAGAGAGGTGTCCTCTTACTGGAGAGTTGCTAAATAGTAAAAATGGTAATTTTTACAAAGAAAACTGTCCTTTATAGAGAGGTGTCCTTCTTACTGGAGAGATGCTAAATAGTAAAAATGGTCATTTTAACAATGAAAACTGTCCTTTGTAGAGAGGTGTCCTCTTACTGGAGAGTTGCTAAATAGTAAAAATGGTAATTTTGACAATGAAAACTGTCCTTTGTAGAGAGGTGTCCTTCTTACTGGAGAGTTGCTAAATAGTAAAAATGGTAATTTTGACAATGAAAACTGTCCTTTGTAGAGAGGTGTCCTTCTTACTGGAGAGTTGCTAAATAGTAAAAATGGTAATTTTGACAATGAAAACTGTCCTTTATAGAGAGGTGTCCTTTTACTGGAGAGTTGCTAAATAGTAAAAATGGTAATTTTTACAAAGAAAACTGTCCTTTATAGAGAGGTAGGTGTCTTCTAGCAAGAGTGTCCTCTCATGGAGTAATGTTTTGCCCTCAAGACTCCTTATTTGAGGAGCGAAATAGATAGAGGATGCTTCAAATTCAAAGCTAAAGAAAGCACTCACCTCTTCCATTTGTCTATCAGGTCCAAAGCTCTTGGTGTAATTCTCATGAATATATCGTTTCTCCCAGTCCTGGACAAACCATCAATGTCAACTACATTGTCAACTACTAGAGGTGGAATCTCTGGATATCATTGCTGAAAAGAGATAAATTTTTATTTATTTATCCCTATTACACATGGTACAGACCATGATAATCATGGTGGGTAGTTAGTGACTGCATTTAATGTATAGGTGGCCATTTTTTTTTGGAGCTAAGTCGGCCTGCCACTGAGTAGTGCTCCCAGTCTTGATGACAAAGGCAGATGCATTCTACTTCACCCAGTGTGGAGATAAGAAAGAAGAAGAAGACTGTATGTGCACCACATGTCAACAGCAGTTCGACTTTTACACTTACAAATGTGCCAGATCCCCATTTGGTTGCTTGCACTCGCTGGTGGGGTTAGACTTTTGCAAGAATCGGGAGCTATTGGAGCATTCTTTTTTTAATTAGAAAAAAAGTGCCCAATGCGGGGTTTGATCCCGGGTTGTAGCGGCCAAAAACCAACAGTTTAGACCATCCTTCCACCGACCCCAGCTAAGAAGAAACCAAAAGTAAAAGCAACAAGTTTCTTTATTGAAGAGGTATCAGCTTGACGAGAGCTTTCGTACAATAACATTCTTCAACAAGCTGTAATGTATTCACATTAAAGTCTGTGAAAGACATTATTGTTTGAAAGCTCATCAAACATATACACCAATACCTCGCTTTGCGTCATTTCGTTTTGCCTTTTTTTCGAAGTTGCGTCGCTGCTTAATTTTTACTGATTTTCACTGTGCGTCGTTAGATTTTCGAAGTTGCGTTGTTTTGGATTCGAGTCTTTAATTTTTTTTTGATTTTTTTCCCTAAAATATGGCAACACCTTTGTTTTTGATTGTGCCTTCACATATTTTCACTTTGCGTTGTTTCAATTTGTGTCGTGTTTTTTTGGAACGTAACCCCGACGCAAAGCGAGGTATGGGTGTATCTTTAATAGAGAAACTAATCACTGTTAACTTTTATATTGTCTTAGAGGGGATGATCTAAACTGTTGGGTTTCAACTGCTACGACCTGTGATTAAATCCCACATTGGGCACTTTATTTTAATAAAAAAAAAATGCTCTAATGGCTCCCGATTCTAGCAAAAGTCTAACTACACCAGCGAGTGGAAGTAACCAAAATGTGCTCTGGCACATTTGTAAGTGCAAAAGTCGAACTGCTTTTCACATGTGTAGACATGTGGTACATTTACTGTAAAAGCAGTTGCCAACTATCATGATATAGTTTTAAGACCTTGATAACGTGGTACAGTTGTTCAATGGACAAAAATGTAATCTGAGAGTTGTCTTCTTCTTTCTTATTTCCACTCAATCATATTAAGGTATCAAGCTTGTAAAGCTTGTTGATGGTGTCTGCTTCTGAGAGTTGTTATTTGTTTAAATAAACAGTAAAAAACCCTCTATTAAGGTTCTATCATGATATAGTTTTAAGACCTTAATAATGAGGTACAGATGTTCAAACAATGTACAAAAAGTAAACTATAGTAATATTTGTTTAAATATAAATGGCAAAAAAACCTCTATTAAGGTCCTATCATGATATAGTTTTAAAACCTTAATAAAGAGGTACAGTTGTTCAATGGACAAAAGGTTATATGGGTATATTTACCAGCTGGTTGTTGTAGATTTCATAAAGGTCATTGTGTATATGGCTGGTGTCGTAGTTGTCCATGTTGAGGAGATGGCCATAGTGATCCATGTTGGTGACAAACATGAATATCCCCTGGACATACATACCATGTATAACATGAATATCCCCTGGACATACATACCATGATATACATGAATATCCCTTGGACATACCATGACACATACATACCATGATATACATGAATATCCCTTGGACATACCATGACACATACCATGACATATACCATGTATAACATGAATATCCCCTGGACATACCATGATATATACCATGTATAACATGAATATCCCCTGGACATACCATGACATGCATGAATATCCCCTGGACATGCCATGATATATACCATGACATATACCATGAGGGAGAAGGATAGCCATGTACCACAAATAGCATCTACCCCCGTAAATATGCAACAATACATTTTGTTCATCATTCCAGTACAAAATGTAAAGGTGAATAAGCTACAACACCAGTTTTAGAGAATTCAGACAAAAGGCTAGCAACCTGTATACCCAATGGTTTCATGCTATGACCCTCATCAGTATAAATGTAGTTACAATTTCATTAATATCTCTTATATAACGACATTTGAAAATTAAACCGCATGCATTTCTTTTGAATGAAAAATTGAAATTTATTTTTAAGGAGAAATAACGATCTAACCTTAGGGATGAAGTATGAAAGGATAAATTGTGAAGAGTAATGATAAACGGGAAAATAAAAGTGTCCAGGGATGGGAATCGAACCCACAATGTTCTGCTTACCGGGCAGATGCCATGTCCACTAGGCTACCCTGGACATATTTTTCTGTTCGTAAATATTAACGCATGGGGAAGAATTTTCAAATGTCATTTTACAATCATAAGCCGCATTATATTGTATTATAAATCTCTTATATAACATATTTATTCTGACAGATGGTATAAGCTATCAGCAACTTTCAGTTGCATGATCAGGAGATATGCATATGTTTTTCTTATTTTAAAGGTATGTAGAGAAGAAAACTGTGGAGAGATAATTGGTTGACAAGTTGCTGTGGAGAGACATGACAAAGTTGTACCTTATCCCTGAGGTTCTTGCAGAATGCCATGTCAGGGTCCATCATGCCAGAGATGAAGGAAGGCAAGTTCTCTGAGTCCATATCCCGCAGCAATGTTCCGTTGATGAGGTACACCATGGAGATATATGGTACATTCCATACACCCCTGTCACACGCTCCTTCTGTCATTTGATGTAGACACAGAGTTTAACATTTTTATATATTATTTTTTTTTTATCCCCATTGAAAAAAAAAAAAAATATATATATAAGCAAAACATTTTTAAACTTAATTTTATTGACGTTATGTGGCGTTGAGTTTGTTGTTGACACACTTTAAAATCTAAAGAGAAAAGGGTATCCTCTCCCGTCAAAATAGACGTCTAAAACAAGACGCCTACTATTGACCGTCGCCGCAACTAGCGGCTTCGGGTCGGTGACAAAGCCACAACACCAGCTTTTGACGGGAGAGGAGACCCTTTTCTCTTTAGATCAATTTCCTCCCGGCAAAATTTCCATCTACACTTTAAAAAATTATAATACCTTGATAAAGGTTGGCGTTCAGCCAACTGAAATATTGGTAAAATAAATGATATTTTGATCCAATATATGCCTTTTTATTTAAAGATTTATTTATGGATTGCTCTATTTTCAAAAAGAGTATAACATAAGTTGAACAATCATCTGAAGCAGTAAATTATCAAAAGTACAAAATCAAAGAATTTCATGAAGGTTTTTTTTTAATTTACACAAGCTTTCAAGCATTTATCACCTTCTACGGAATTAATGTTGTGGATGATTCTTTATCATCACCTTTCAAGTTTTTTACTGGGATGGTCAATACCCAATTTTCTTAATAAGAAATTTAAACTATTTTTTATGGGTATTATTCTTTTTGAAGTAAAACAATTTTATACTGCCCCCTTACTGCAATAATGAAATAATTGGAGGGTCTGGCTCATCAATGGTAAACCCTCCCAGCAGTTTCGCCAGTTTAATCTACCATACTGCTGTAATATTTCTTTGGACTATTTTGCTTTTATACCAATATTCAATGTTTATGTTTTAATCCATATTTATTAGGTGTATATGTTAATAAAAAGGCATATATTGGATTGAATAAAAGATTTATTAGCCAATATTTCGACTGGCTGAACGCCAACCTTTATCAAGGCATTACATTTTTGTATACACAAACTTAGCGCCGCATAGTGTTATTTTCAGAACGTTTTTAGATGTATATATATATGTGTGGTATAAACAGATGAATATATATATAGCTGTTTGTATTTAAAAACAACTAGAAGGTAAATGTTGATAAAAAGGTATTCACTGCATTATCATCGTGAGTGATCGGGTGTGAGGGCTGCTGCTGGAGGTAGTGCAATACCAGGCCAACCAGAGGCGAGGTGGTGGAGCCAGCTTCAAGAACTCAGGTGGGTTTTAAAAAAAAAACATATTAATATCTTGGGTTTTATTAAGAGGATTGGTTAAATGAGCGTGAGATGGCTGGGAAAAGTACGACGTCCAGTTCCAGGATAACGGGACGGGAGATGGCCGGGAGAAAGTACGACGTCCAGTTCCGGGATAACGGGATGGGAGATGGCTGGGAGAAAGTACGACGTCTAGTTCCGGGATGGGAGATCGCTGGGAGAAAGTACGACGTCTAGTTCCGGGATGGGAGATCGCTGGGAGAAAGTACGACGTCCAGTTCCGGGATAACGGGATGGGAGATGACTGGGAGAAAGTACGACGTCTAGTTCCGGGATGGGAGATCGCTGGGAGAAAGTACGACGGCTAGTTCCGGGATGGGAGATCGCTGGGAGAAAGTACGACGTCCAGTTCCGGGATGGGAGATCGCTGGGAGAAAGTACGACGTCCAGTTCCGGGACGGGAGATGGCCGGGAGAAAGTACGACGTCCAGTTCCGGGATAACGGGATGGGAGATGGCTGGGAGAAAGTACGACGTCTAGTTCCGGGATGGGAGATCGCTGGGAGAAAGTACGACGTCTAGTTCCGGGATGGGAGATCGCTGGGAGAAAGTACGACGTCTAGTTCCGGGATGGGAGATCGCTGGGAGAAGGTACGTCGCCCAGTTCCGGGATAACGGGACGAGAGATCGCTGGGAGAAGGTACGTCGTCCAGTTCCGGGATAACGGGACGAGAGATCGCTGGGAGAAAGTACGACGTCCAGTTCTGGGATAACAGGACGGGAGATGGCTGGGAGAAAGTACGACGTCCAGTTCCGGGATAACAGGAAGGGAAATGGCTGGGAGAGATTTATTTATAACCCAGGAAGCACAGAACACCAACTACTCAGGAAGTTCGGCTCACCAGTATAGACTTAACGCAAAGCGCTTTTAATCGCGTCCTGATTTGATTGCAGGACGCTTCCACTCCCGGGGAGGGCGTGCGCGGCGAAGTCAGATCGATGCGGGCGGCGCTGCTGTGGGTGGTGGTGGCGGTGACGCTGCTGGGCGACCCCGGCGAGGCCGCACGGGGCGGGGGTCGAAGAGGAGGTCGGAATAAGGGCCGGAGACCCGGGGGCTCTCCCCGCTTCATCTTCTACACCCATCCCAAGAGAAAGGAGTACTATGACAACCCTAACGTGAGTCACTACCTAACCTGACCGACTGGCCTATGACGACGTTGACAGCCGCATTGATCTCATTCCATTCCCAAACTGTGGAGATCTGAGATAACTAACCACAATGATGCGAATATTTTTGCACATTTTTTTTATAACAACGTCGATAAAAAATGAACTCTACTAAATATGTTTCGTTCCTACAACGTAAAAAAACAAACTCTAAAATATATATATATTTTTTTCTAAATTGAAACTCTATACAGTCGAACTTGGATAATTCGAACCCCAAGGGACCATAAAAAAATTCGAATTATCCAAAAATTCGAATTAAAAACGGAAATTTTATTTATTTCAAATTCTAGGGACCAAGATAAATATTCGAATTAAAGAGGTTTTCGAATTAAAGAAGTTCGAATTATTCAAGTTCTACTGTATATGTAAAAGTTTTTCTTGATATCTTCGATTTAATTAAAAAGTTATTTTTGTGTGTGTGACCATTCACACACTCTGTTTATCTATCAATTAAAATCATTTATACAACTACTAAAAGAAAAATGGAAACTATTTTGAGTATATAGTTGTCAGTTAATTTTTCTTCATTAATCTATAGACCGTTTCAATTATTACGCAGTAATGAATACTCATGGACAGAAGAACTTAAGGAAGTTGTACCTTCTAACATCGGGATTCAGACAATAACTCTGAAAGATATTACAGTGACCTTTATTGAAGACATACGATACCAAGTGTGAATAATATTGCCTCTGTCTCCTTAAAAAAAAAAAAAAAAGATAAGCGGTATCAAAGACTTTCCATTTCCAAACGGTGTATTGCCGGACTGAGAATCCTCTCGGTGCTCTTTACTGATGATCGCCCCAGAATATTTAAAACAGACGGATGGACATGCGAGATTTGCGGGACAAGAATGGAGCCGGGGCTACATCACCATATACTCTCATGTATGGCGCTGAAAGACGAACGAGAAGTGCTCCTCAGTGAAATAGGCCTTTAGGGACTCTCTTTGGAGCTCCTGTTGAATGAGGTAGTGAGAAACAGAGCTGGAGCGTTTGCGTTGTTCAAATTTTGGAAGACGGCTGAAGAGAAAAGAAAGCTATATACATAATCTAATTGATGTAAATAATCATATGTAAATAATCTTTGTCAGGATTAGAATGACGAATCCTGTATGGGACTTTGATTCCACTAAAAGGCTTGTTACTGCTGTTGTATATAGTCACAGTGTAGAAAATACTATACTATACCACTACATATATCTCTGTATTCTTAGTTCTCTTCTCTTCAATTACTCTGTAAACTGGCGAATCCTTTATAGGACGAGAGGTCCTCAATAAAGGCTTTTGTTGTGTGTTGTTGCCTTTCCATTTCATTAAGTTTTGTCCATGAGTGTACTCCGAATTTTAAAGAGACAGTATTTGAAGGTATTTTTCTACTTCTTGATGTTTTTAGTGAAACAATGGTGAAATATAGATTTCATATGTTTAACACAGCGTTATATGAATTCTAGAGGTGCATGCATCTTCCTCATGGCTCGGCAAGTCTATCTTCGTGTATGTTGACGTAAAGTACGAAACTCTCTCTCTATAGAGAGCACCTCTCCGGGCAAAATAGACGTAAAAAATAAGCGCCGTCTATTGACCGTCTCTGTAATCTAGAAGATTCAGATCGGTAACAAAACCTCAGCTTTTACAAATTCAGAACACTCACGTGTAAACGGTAGGTTCGGACTATAACCCAGGTTAATCCAGGGCGAACGCTAACTTCAGTAAATTCACACGGGATTAATGAAATCTTTAGTGAAAATCATTTAAAAAATTTGCATAGGAACCTTCGCGGATACAAACGCGGATAATTTAATATAAGGTTGTCCCAAACGTTGGTG
This sequence comes from Cordylochernes scorpioides, assembly GCA_030710605.1. Classification (NCBI taxonomy): domain Eukaryota; kingdom Metazoa; phylum Arthropoda; class Arachnida; order Pseudoscorpiones; family Chernetidae; genus Cordylochernes; species Cordylochernes scorpioides. The sequence goes on along the minus strand of CP092868.1, from coordinate 12,017,569 downwards.
TTGTTCTTATTACTTGGCCAATAATATTATCACGGCGAATACATAATACAATTACTTTATACATACTTTATACTGGCGGGGGTCGGTGGAAGGATGGTCTAAACCGTTTGTTTTCGACCGCTACGACCCGGGTTCGATTCCCGCATTGGGCACTTTTATTCTGATATAAAAAATGCTCCAATGGCCCCGATTCTTGCAAAAGTCTAACCACATCAGCGAGTGCAAGTAACCAAACGGGGTTCTGGCACATTTGTAAGTGCAAAGTTGAACTGCTTTTCATATGTGTAGACATGTGGTGCACTTATAGTAAAAGCAGTCGCTTACTTCTAACCACCATTATTATTATCATGGTCTGTACTACGTGTACTAGAGATAAGCAAAAAATAAAAAAAACTTTATACATAATACAAAGACATTAGAGATAATGGAGAATAACATTATGGCGAATAATATTTGTATTTCTATTTTTTTTTGCAAGTGCTTACGAACTTTTGGAACAATCTTGTAAATAAACTCTATATAAATACAGTAGAACTTGGATAATTCGAACTTCTTTAATTCGAAAACCTCTTTAATTCGAATATTTATCTTAGTCCCTAGAAGCCTTAAGCCTTTATTCAAAACATCTTTAATTCGAATTTTTGGATAATTCGATTTTTTTTTATGGTCCCTTGGGGTTCGAATTATCCAAGTTCTCGACTGTATTTAGAAAAAAGTATACATTATGGGATACGAACCCGGCTCTCGAAAAATTGAACAATGCCATCACCAAGATTACCTGATGTTAAATTATAATCAACAAACCACTTTAGCCATGATTGCTTTCTGCAAATTGCTTCTGGTTTAAACGAAGGTATTACTGTCTGTTAATGAACCTTGTATTCCATGGGAAACTGTTTCCCTGGTGAAAATGAAATGGAAAAATTGTTTAATCAACTTGGGCGAGTGTGTAGTGAACATTTTTAACAATAAAGAGAAAACGCTTTTTATTTTTAACGTTTACAAACATCATTTTCGCTTTTATTTTATGTACAAAATTGTGTGAAAAGGGTGTATTAAAATTATAAAAAATATATTTTCGTAATGAGTGTCTTTTGAAAATTTAAAATGCAAGCTTTCGAGTGAAAAATAGCTCTTTTTTCAGGTTTCTATCAAGAAACATCGAGTGCTTAGTCACTAGGATGTGAGGTACATATGCAAACGGTCCTATTCTGAAATGTTTCTCGATTTGTAGGAGAGCGATTTTAGATTGAAAGATTGAATTTACACAATAAGATGCTCATCGTGAAAAAATATTTTATCATTTCAATGATTTTTTTATTTATAAATATTGAATGCATATTGTTTTTTTTTTCTCTTCCTTCAGTGACAATTGTAAATAGTTTATTGTCTTCTAGACAATGTTACATCTCAACCAGGAGGGTGAAAAAGAAATATTTACATTGACAGTTGTCAGGAATCAAGGCATCGCCGCCTAAGACTGGCCAAATCGGAGCTAACATCGGGATGGTTGCCCCGAGCCGGTTCTATGGCCGCGCTGAGGAACTCAGCGAGGACTCCCCTCATCGCCCACTGAGGGTGGGCCACATGGTCTCTCCATGCAATTTATAAAATATTATAGGACAAATTTACATATCCGAGGTAGAACTGTCACCGACACCTTCCAGACCTAACTCTATATCATATCCGGATACGACAAATATTTGTGTGTGGAACCGTATCTTATTTATATACATATAGGCTATATGAAGACCATATTTTTATTATGCAACTAAACAATGCTGATGGCAGAGAACCATCTATCAGAATAAATACTGCAACAAGGGTTAGCGCAGGTGGAACAAGCAGTTGTACTTTTTGCCCACAGATGGCGTGTTGAAAGATACCGGCCTTCTCTTTTTCTTGTATTAAGGTTTGGTGAAGTCTCGCTGGAATAATAGATATTCCTAAATGCAAATATACGTTGCTATATATCTAAATTTTGTTTTGTTAACCGCTTTCATTTATATATAATTATTTGATAAACATTTTTTTTTTTGCTTATCCCTAGTACACGTGGTACAGGCCATGATAATCATGGTGGGTAGTTAGCGACTGCTTTTACTGTAAGCGCACCACATATCTACACATGTGAAAAGCAGTTCGACTTTGCACTTACAAATGCCAGAGCCCCGTTTGGTTACTTGCACTCGCTGGTGGGGTTGGACTTTTGCAAGAATCGGGGGCCATTGGAGCATTTTTTTTTTTTTTAAACAGAAAAAAGTGCCCAATGCGGGAATCGAACCCGGGTCCTAGTGGTCGAAAACCAAACGGTTTACCCAGCCTTCCACCGACCCCCTATTTGATAAACATGATCTGTGGGAATAAAATGATGGTGATAACAGAGTCTACATTAGATTCACACAACGGTGTGGCAACAAGCTATCTTGTAAAATGTAAGGTTGTCCCAAAAGTTTGTGTTTTTCTTAAAACGTTGTTTCTAATATTACTTGGAGAATAATATTATTACAGCGAACACATAATAATAATACGGGGGTCGGTGGAAGGCTGGGTAAACCGTTTGGTTTTCGACCACTAGGACCCGGGTTCGATTCCCGCATTGGGCACTTTTTTCTGTTAAAAAAAAAAATGCTCCAATGGCCCCCGATTCTTGCAAAAGTCCAACCCCACCAGCGAGTGCAAGTAACCAAACGGGGCTCTGGCATTTGTAAGTGCAAAGTCGAACTGCTTTTCACATGTGTAGATATGTGGTGCGCTTACAGTAAAAGCAGTCGCTAACTACCCACCATGATTATCATGGCCTGTACCACGTGTACAAGGCAAAGCGTTAAAAAATTATCATCTTTATCCGTTAATTTTACCCTAGCGTCAAGTTCGAATTCCTCTCAAAATTATGATATTCATTAACAAGTTTAAGAAGAGATTTAAATGATGCGGTGTGTGCGTGTAAGAGTTTGGCTTGGAATGTTGCGACTCCATGATTAGTCGCTCATCTAGCTGTGTATCCTGAGTTAATGTCAGGATCCGGTGTTGCTGCAGGGAGCTCAGATAACGAAGGCCTCGCACTTCGACTACGAGTTCCTCCTCGGACACAAGATTATCTTCATCTGTGTGGCGAAGGGTGACCCAAGGCCGCGGATCACCTGGTTTAAGGACGGCATCGAGATCTTTGCCCACCCTTACTTGCAGGTAGGTTGTCCACCCTTTTTTGACTTATACGTGGTTTGTTCACCCTTGACTTATGCATGGGTTGAAAATTTTGCCGGGAGAATAATCTATATATATAAAAATCAATTTAAAAAGAAACTCACCACGCCATATTTTCGTTTTCTCTTTTAACTTTTAAAACGTGGCTAAAGTATGCCTGATAAAAATCAATGTTTGTATGTTTGTTTGTTTGTATGTCCGGTATACAAATTCGCAGTAGTTCACTAATTCAAACAAAAATTTCCATACATAGGTAAAAAAATACGGGGAAGACGATAGACTATTTTAAAAAAATAATATATATCAATTATTAAAACTATATATTCAAATTATTCTACTTAGCTCACGAACAGCGCTCTCTATCAAAGATTAGATTAAATTATGCTGATGCAAACAAATAGATAATGCTAATAACAAACATATATAAAAAAAATTCTTATCTAAATATATATCACTCGGGTAGATATGCACACGGGTCAATCCCGGGGCGAAGCCCGGGTCACCCGTCTAGTAGATTATAAAAATAAGGCCACCTCTCCCGTCAAAACTAGACGCCATCTATTGACCGTCGTCGCAAAACTAGCCGACTCGCGTCGTTGACAAAGCCACAGCAGCTTTTTTTGCGGTGACGGTCAATAGATGGCGTCTTATTTTGACGGCCATAGATATGGCCTAGCCCCTTTACCAGATAAACACCTCTTTGGCAAATTGGGAAGATTTCATTTAAACCCTTGTGGATCTCATGGAATAAAGTCCACCTTGGACTGACAAGGACCATTAGCCCGAAACCATGGTCTTCAGGTGGACACTTCTCAGTTTTCTAAAGTTAGTGTTGTGGTTTTTCATCAACCCGAATCTGCTAGTTCTGCGGAGACAGTCAATAGATGGCGTCTAGTTTTGACGTCTATTTTGAAGGGAGAGGTGACCTTTATTTTATATATTATACTCTTGTGTTGGTATTAAGTGTCTTTGATCATTATCACTAGCGGTTTCTTTGTAAGTTTATTGCTGAATATCGTAATTTCCTTGACAACTTCTATATTCAGTATTTGCCCAAACCTTTTTAAGGCGAGTTGGGTTTGTTCTTTGTATTATTCTGAATATAGAGCAATCCATAGTATATGTATATTTTAAAAATAAGGCTTATTTTGGATTGTAAAATTATTATTTATTTATGCTTATGAGGTGATACAGCAGCATATTTACAATTAGAGAGGAGACAAAATGAATTAAATCTAGAAAAAAGAAGTGAGGACATATCGGTCATTAAAGTCTGAGAGGCAAGGCCTTCAGCCAGTTCAGGGCTTCCGGGGTGACAGAATGGAGATTGGAGATTCCTCCATTGAATTTGTACAGCGGGCAGTCATCTAGTATATGGGACATTGATTGTGGGACGTTGCAGGCACAATTTGGATCTTTGGTGTAGCCCCATAACTTCATCAGCTCTGCACACCTTCCCTGACCTGTCCTAAAGCGGTTTAGAAGCACCCATTCTCGTCGAGGGAGGGAAAAACCTGGGATCTTGACACTTGGGCTTGTGATGAGGTTCTTGTTTGGGATATCGGAGCTGATCCAGGAATTTGTCCATGCTTCTGAGATATTAATCCGATTTATTAATCCGATATTTCGATGGTTTAATGGTTTAGATGGTTTATCGCCCAATAAGCTTGGAAGACGTCTGGTGGCTCACCTAGGGCACTCGACCTGCTACGTGCTTCACGGCAAAATACCTCGAAAAAGATGGAAGATTGGTCCATCGAAATATCGGATTAATAAATAATCTTTTTACAATCCAAAATAAGCCTTATTTTTAAAATCTTTGTATTATGTGTCCGACCTTGCTAGGTAGGTTGATAGATCTGTTGTTTTCTATCCTACCATTGCTAGGTAGGTTGATAGATCTGTTGTTTTCTATCCTACCAGAGTGATTCCAGCTGTCCCACAGAGCTGTAAAATATGTAAATAAGGGGAGGTGTGTGTAAATTCTAGGTGAATCCGGTCCAGATCACGGAATGGGAGCTGGATGGAGTCCACATAAAGTCCAAGCTGGAAATCACCCCAGCTCGACAGATGGACTCCGGAACGTACGAGTGCATGGCTAACAACAAATACTCCATAGACCGGCGCTCCTTCAAGGCGGACTTCAACACAATCTCAAGGTAGACCACCCAGTTGGAGCTCCCCTTTACATCTTGTAGCAATAAATACAACGAGAGGGGACGTTACCACAATATCGGGTGGTGGTGGTGGTGGTGTGGAGAAAGAGATTCTATTGGCCCTGTAAATACATTGAAACTGAGAAAGAACATTCCGAAAGCCCCTCCAGACGAACTTTTTTTTTTTTTTTTCAAATTTAACCATCGCGATAGTCCGTCTTCCTCCCCGCGACGGGGGCTTTCGGCATGATCGCGGTACTCCGCATCAATATAATTAATTAGGGAGTTTTTCCGCGCGCGATTTAAAAAAAAAAAAATAATATATGCAAATTTGTAAATTGTAAACTATGCAAATTATATAACTCCACACCACCTCCCCCCACCCCCCTTTTTTTTCTTCTTCTTCTTGTTCTTAGGTTGAAAGGAAGAGAAGGGGTAAAAGTTGCGGCGAGGAAATGGACGTTATGTTGCGAAAATTAAAAAAAAACGTCTGAAATCTCCACCCTTTCTCTTCCATAAGCCCCGCCCCTTAGAATAGCTAGCTCCTCCCCCTTGCATGCCTTGGTACGCCCCCCTCGCTACCAAGAAGCCTGATGTGGAACTCATTTATTTACTCTTACAACACATCTACTTGAGTAAAAGTAACAAATAACAATCTAAAGATACTTGTGCAAATAGGTAATGATAGTGGAATAAAAAGAGGAATCGCAATGCGTTTCTTTATTCAGCTAGCTTTCGAGATTTAACTCTTTCTCAGGCTTGAGGAAGAGTCGATCCTCTCGAAAGTTCTCTAGTCGAATAAAGAATCCCACATTGCAATTTCTCCTTTCAGTTTACTTTTAATAATTAACCTAAGATACAGTCAACTGCACAATATTGGACGATTCCACTTGGCTCCACGTGGTCCCAGCGAGGCGGCCCG
>CP092868.1:11929978-12011184 GCA_030710605.1 Cordylochernes scorpioides | reverse complement strand
AGGGCGTCTCGCGGCGGGGACTGGCGAAGGATACCTGGTTGATCCTGCCAGTAGTCTTGTCTCAAAGATTAAGCCATACATGTCTAAGTACACGCCCTAGCAAGGCGAAACCGCGAATGGCTCATTAAATCAGTTATTTGGATCGTACACATTGACTTGGATAACTGTGGTAATTTTAGAGCTAATACATGTAATTGAGCCCTCGTCCCTTTTAGGGTGAGGGTGCTTTTATTAGACCAAGATCACTTGGCTCCATGGAAATCCCTATTCAAAGAGAAACAGATATATCTATTTGGTACTGTAAAGTTTTCAACTAGCAATAATCGCGCCTCGGAAGATCCTCATGGGCTACGATATCGCCTCTGCGCAAAGCGCTATTTGTTACTGTAAAGTTTTCAACTAGCAATAATCGCGCCTCGGAAGATCCTCATGGGCTACGATGGGCAAAGCGCTATTTGGTACTGTAGAAAACAAAGAATGGGATAGACATGTAAACGATACCCAATTAACATCGATGTCTATGTGAAAAAAAAGCCTAAATGAGACACACAGAATGTACTATATTCAAACACACACACAAATGTTCAGTTAAAATATTTTTTTACTGTTTATTAAACACAATTCGACGAATATGCAAATTTGAACAAAATTGACATCTCTTGAGAGAGAGAGAGAGAGATAGAGAGATCGTGCAACTAAAAGTTGATGATTTGCGCCATCAATCGGAATAAATATAAATTATTTCGATAGATGGCATAAGCCATCAGTAAATTTTTAGTCTCACGATATGGAGATCTATAGCTAAAGCCAGAGTTCTTTTAAAACCTTAATAAAGTTTTGTCTTAATAACGATTATTATTATTATATTAGTATGAAAGTTCTAAACTATTATAGAGGCGTATGATTCTTTTTAAAAGTAAACAATTTCTACACATTTCTGCATCAATTTCTGCATTTATTGCAATGTAAATTGTTTATTTTTAAAAAAGAATCATACGCGTCTATAATAGTTTCGAATTTTCATAACAGATGGCGCGCTAATGCATCATTATATTAGTATATACCATTGTGGGGACAAATTGACAATTAAACTATTGATTACTTCATCAAGAAATATGTTGCAAACGGAGATTTTCAGTTTAAGCAATAGACCGCTAACTAATGTAAGTTTTCGAGCTTTATATCACACTTCTCAGGTAGAAGATATTGCTGAAGAAGAACCATACCTCGAAAACTTGTGTTGATTAGCGGTTAAAACAAAGAAATCATTCGATTTGAACGCAGTTTCCGTTTTTACTAATACAGTTGTGATACTATGTGTAAAAACATCAGGCTTTTCGGGGATAAGCTTTTTTTAAATTTCAACAACAACAACAACAACAAAAGCCTTTATTTAGGGCATTCCGCCCCATACAGGATTCGCCGTATTTACACATCAACAAGAGGAGAGGGAAGAGGAAACATTTACAACAAAATAAAGTTTGTCTCACATTCAGTTAACTATTTACAGATAGGTCATCCTCCAGTATCCTTTGCCCTGCATTTTTTCTCATTCGCCCAGCTTCTGTGCAGAACTTAAAGTATCTAACAATCAGTAATTCATCATCCAGAGCTGAAGAGAGAAGTTGACATATGCGATGGTATCTAAATTGACCAAAGTTAGGGCTTGGGAAGCTTTTTTAAAATTATTTTTTATATTGAATATGTCTCTCTAGTTTTTAAGGCTTGATATCTCTTCTACAAGAAAAAACGATAAGTTGAAATAAATTCTGATTACTGTAAAGCAATAAATTGCCATCTATATACAGCAAAACATTAAGACGCGAATGTTTCTTTCATACATCAATTCTACTGTATTTACTGCGATGAAAACATATTGGGAGGGCTTAGTTCATCTGTGGTCTTAAAGGCTTATGTTCACAATTTGCTTAAATACCATTTCTGAGATTCCACCATTCAGTATAGCATATATAAACAGAATGATCCAATACAGTATTAGAGCTCTAAAGAAGCGGTATGGTAGATTAAAAAAAAAATTGAATCAATTGGCTCATCTGTGGTCCTAAGAGCTTATGTTCATTGTTTGCTTAAATACCATTTCTGAGATTCCACTCTTCACTGTAGCATATATAAACAGAATCGTCCAATACAGTATTAGAGCTCTAAAGAAGCGGTATGGTAGATTAAATTGAATCAATTGGCTCATCTGTGGTCCTAAAAGCTAATGTTCACAATTTGCTTAAATACCATTTCTGAGATTCCACCCTTCAGTGTAGCATATATAAGCAGAATGATCCAATACAGTATTAGAGCTCTAAAGAAGCGATATGGTGGATTAAATTGAATCAATTGGCTCATCTGTGGTCCTAAAAGCTTATATTCACAATTTGCTTAAATACCATTTCTGAGATTCCACTCTTCACTGTAGCATATATAAGCAGAATGATCCAATACAGTATTAGAGCTCTAAAGAAGCCGTATAGTAGATTAAATTGGCGAAACCGTTGGGAGGGTTCACCACAGATGAGCCAAGCCATCTCTTTTAATCGCAGTAAGGACAGTAGAAGTTTGATTTGTGTGAAAGAAACATTGGGGTCTTAATATTGTCAAATTCTGATTACATTAAGGGAATATAGTTCTTCAAATTAAAGATACTTCGGCCAGTAAATCTTTTTATTATCTCGACGTTTCTTTCTCTTTCTTGTTTTTTTTCTTTTTCTTCTGTATATATCGTTGTTTCCTTTGTCTCACTGCTTTGTTCTTATGCATACCTCTGGTGAAGCCTGTATAGGGTCAGGGAACCCTAAATAAAGGCTTTTTGTTGTTGTTGTTGTATTATCTAAACGTTTCGATAAAAATCTTTTGTCCTCGTCAGGAGCGAACAAAAATTAAAAACAAAAATTTTTGTTTGCTCCTGACGAGGACAAAAGATTTCTGTCGAAACGTCGAGATAATAAAAAGATTTATACTGGCCGAAGTATCTTTAATTTGAAGAACTATGAATGCTGGCCAGGCAGCCTCTATATTTATGATAATTAGGGGACATATGTAAATAGAGATATTACATAGTAAGTGGGTCACAAAAAGATTCCATTTTGATATCGAAAATATCGTTTTTACTACCCGTACAGTAGATTACCAAGGGAGGAAGTTATTGGATGAAAACGGTAGGACAGATTAACCAGTAGCGTTTAAGTATCAGTTCAACGCTCCTATTGGCTGGTTGGCAGTCACGTGGGGTCCAGGTAACGATCGGTCGATGAGACCGTTGGCTCTACAGACATCGATTCCCCGGACCTTTCTCCATCTTCTCAGGCAACTTGCCAAGTTACCTCACCATCCTTTAGACGTTCAATGTATGTGCAGTTCTCTCACTGAGTGTTTTCAGTGGCGTGAGAGAAGAATCCATTAATTTGCCGCATATTTCCATCAGAGGGTCAGTAAAGCCGCATCAGGAACTGTTAAATCGTTTAATATTTCGTATTCTAAAAACGGCTGGGTTCTCTAGGTATAAGCAGTGTCTACATCGAGCTAAAAGAAACTAATGTTAAAACAAACAATCATCACTCCTACATACATCTACCAATAAAGTTAAAACGTAACGCTAATACAGTAGAACAACCTCCATGAGAGGACACTCACGCAGAGGACACCTCTTTATAAAAGACAGTTTTATTTGTAAAATTATCATTTTTACTATTTAGTAACTCTTCGGTAAGAGGACACCTCTCTCTCTCTAAAGGACAGTTTGGCTCGGCCATTAGGTGTTATCCTTTACAGGGAGGTAGTTCTACTGTAAATAATTACTGATATCTTGTTATATTTCACATCTATTTACACGGGTTATAATAACGTTATATTAGGTCTGAGAAAATGAGAGAATTACTATATAAATTATATAAGAAAGCGTTGCGCCGAAATTTCAAATTGACGCTACGCAAATTTCCCGCAACGATTTTTTTATACGTCGTATTTACAAAATGCCGTACACTGCTTATACATCCTAGGAGAAATATGGCCACCCAGACCTCTCGGTCCATAAGCTGATCCTTTTTCACCTAGCCAAGGGAATGATGTATTCTTCATGCACCGAGCGGCCAATGGTTTGGCTCCTCGCGCCCGCCTTTATGGTCTAGCTCAATGGGGTCGACCAATAAGCCCACAGGCGTCTACTGCTTATACATAGAGAACCCAGCCGTTTTTAGAATACGAAATACTAAACGATTTAACAGTTCCTGATGCGGTTTAACTGACCTTCTGATGGAAATATGCGGCAAATTGATGGATTCTTCTCTAACACCACATATTGATGGATTTTCAAAGACCAACTGCCTTCTACACCAAGCTAAAAGAAACTAATTTTAAAACAAACAATCATCACTCCTACATACATCTACCTATAAAATCCAAATCACGTTTATTCTCTAAAATCAAGAGTAGCGCGCTACGCGAAATCATTTTTATCGACATATATAACGCTTTGACAAATTTTTGGAATTTTTGTTCGCTCCTGACGAGAAGAAAAGATTTTTGTCGAAACATCGAGGTAATAAAAAGATTTACTGGCCGAAGAATCTTTAATTTGAAGAACTATGAATGCCGGCCAGGCAGCCTCTAGCTTTACGATATAAATCTCAAGTATGCAAATGAGAAAGTCACCAAATGGCTCTTTAAGTTCCGCGCCTTGTTGGAATAAGAACATCTACGACGACATCGCGTGGCGCCTCAAGAGCTTTGCCATACCCAACGAGAACCGGGGAAACTGCCAGGGACCACCTGACACCGGTATATTGAAGCCATGAAACACATTATCGACGGAACAAAAGAACTCAACATCGACCCGGAGTTTTGCCCAGAAAACTTCATCTTTGAATGCGACAAAGCTGAACTACGACGTCCCCAGCCAAGTATGATATTTACATATTTTTCATCGAGAAAGATTTTGATATTCCCCCTCCTTCCACTAACAAATTAATGTAATTTTTAAAGTCAAAATAAAGGTCGTTTTTCTGTTATATATATATACAAGATAAAGGTCACCTCTCCCGTCAAAATAGACATCAAAACTAGACGCCATTCATTTACCGTCGCCGTAAACTAGCGGCCTCGGGTCAGTGACAAAGTCACAATACCAGCTTTTTCCATCTATATGGAATCTATATTCTAGAAATTTCCACCTATATATATATAGAGTGAACTATTTAAGGATGATAGCAATGTATATCTGTACTCATGGACAAAACTTGAGGAAATAGAAAGACTGATGTCGCCGGTCATTTTGTAGGAGGTTGTGAAGAAAAGTCTGGTAAACGTTTCACAAAACAATGTGATGCGAAATTCGGTAGAAGAATTCGCAGTGATGATTCGTTTGTGGGCTGTTGCAAGGATTTTAGTCAGATCACTAAATAGCAGAAAGGAGAGGGTAAAAGTCTCCTTCAAACTAACTTTATTTAAACATGTTGAAAGGACAGAGGAAAAAACCAAACTGACTGGTCAGTAGACCAGACCGCGCGCTAATCCTTTATCGCCAGGTGGCGCCGCTGTCAGAAGGAAGGAGAGTTTGTTTGTTTACTGTCCCCCAGTCCGTCGTCTGGCCGACGTTCCTAAGTGGATCTCCATTATTCCACAGAGGCAGAGTAAATTGTGTTCACTCTTAGTTATCTCATGTGTCTTCAATAAAGGTCACTGTGTATCAAATATCTTCCAGAGTTGTCTGAATCCTGATATACATCGTGAAAGGTACAACTTCCTTAAGTTTTATCCACGAGTCTATTTTATTTGGTAAGGATAGAATTGCTATAGAGAATTATAGCAATGTATATCTTCTTTATTAAGAAAAATAGCTCGCAATCTTTCGAGCGAGTAAATGTCCCTTTGACAAGGTGGCTCTGATCGTTAATATGACACTTCAGTGGTCAAATAGCTTTTTATTGGCTTGGATGCTTAGTCATTATTTACATTAATAGACAAAATTTGAGGCTTTCATCGATATTTCTTTTTAAAACATTTTAATTCACATATCTCTAGCTTTTCAGGAATGTAAGAGCCCTTTTATAGGAGAAAATACGTTACAATAAATCCCTAATATGGGACAAGAATTGAAATAAAATCAACTACAGATGGTCTTTATAGTCATTTGAATCCAGATTTAATGTATATCTCAATCAAGAATACTATTTACAGTCTTCAAAAAAACACGTTCTGACGTTTGAAGCCAAAAACTTAATATGCACACTGTATGACAAGGAAATTACTGAAGAACTTCCCCATTACCTGTTTAATTGTACAGCCCTTGATGAAGAAAGGAAGGCCCTATATCAACAAATTAAATGTACCAACATTTCACCCTACGTATTTCTTTCAAAAATATCAGCAAACAAATCTAAGGTAATAGCTTACTATAAATTTTTTAGATCAACATTATGTAAGGACCAGTCAACAAGTAAATGACTTTGAGACGAAGAGTAAAGCCAGTTCAATTTCTATGTAAATAACACAAGATGATTATTACCTTACCCAATTGAAAGAATCTGTATGGAGCAAATCCCTAATAAAGGCTTTTGTGTGTGTTTGTGTGAATGCAGATTTAATGAAGGTCTCTTCCTATATACACACTCTCTGTATTTGATTTTAACTCTTGTCCTATTGACGATTTAATGTAGAATGTTTTCTTCTATAGAAGGGCTTTGGTGACAGAAAGATTTGTGAATTTAAATGCTTAAAAAAGGAACTTATCCCTGGAATCCTGATATTTTCATCCTTTATATTGATATAAAGGGATTGTTTTATTGAATAATTCCGCCTTTGCCGGTCCCAAGCCCGGATAAAAAAGGAGGAGAGGGAGCAGTAACAAGCTTGCTAAAAAACCTGGGCTCAGCTGGCCCAGCTGATAGTACCCTGTAAGAGCTCCTAATCCAGGGATACAGGATGAGCAACGTTTGTACTCCATGTTAGGAGCAGCTGCACATGGTGTCTGTTCCTCATCTCAGAGGCGGCCATTTCTTTTGGAGCTAAGTCGGCCTGCCACTGAGTAGTGCTCCCAGTCTTAATGACAAAGGCAGACGTATTCTACTTCACCCAGTGTGGAGATAAGAAAGAAGAAGATTTTATTGAATTATTTAAATAAACAGCAAAAGTATAATATCTCTCTCTCATTGTAAATTTTTCATTATCACATAAATAGTGTGAACTGTGCATTTTACATGTTTTGACAAGAGGTTAATAAAACTATGCCAATTGTCTCACTCTCTCAAGGTACTTGCACTGGCGACGCATCTTTCAAGTGTCACCTTATCGATGGTAGGTTATGCGCCTACCATGGTTGTTACGGGTAACGGGGAATCAGGGTTCGATTCCGGAGAGGGAGCCTGAGAAACAGCTACCACATCCAAGGAAGGCAGCAGGCACGCAAATTACCCACTCCCGGCATGGGGAGGTAGTGATGAAAAATACGGGACTCTAATGAGGCTCCGTAATTGGAATGAGTACACTCTCTCTCAAGGTATAAAAATGACCAAACCCAATAAATAGTGTGACATTTCACAGTATTATTAGTATAGCATCAGACAAAAGTACTCACACACTATTGATTTATTTTGATTTGGTTTTATTAACTTGTGTTTCTCTAATCTATAATTCTAATTGTGTATACTTTATCAAGTATTAGTAACTGATAATTTGTAAAATTGCATATTTTTTAAAATAAAGTATGTAAATTTCACTGCAGACGCCACAAATAACAAAATACTGTTTCTTTTATTAACATCATTATAAAAGTATTACCATTAAAGTTCACAAGTCTAGGAAGCTTCAACAGATGTTTATCTACAAATGGTACATATCTACATATCTATGGTCATCTACAGACATAATTCCCAGACTGGTTGCAAAGTTTTCCCACTATGTACCAAGTGTCATCCTGCAACCCTAAACTACATCATTGACTGTTTTGGCTCATCCATTGATGAGCTATACTCATCCCCAGCAGACATCTTCAACAAGATCTACAAGCTTGATACCCTGATATGATTGAGTGGAGATAAGAAAGAAGAAGGGACATATCTACATGGTATACATATCTATGGTCATCTACGGATAATGACTTCCCAGAATAGTTTCAAGGTTTTCCCACTATGTACTAAGTGTCAACCTGCAACCCTAAACTACATCATTGACTGTATTGACTCATCCATTGATGAGCTCTACTCATTCTCAGCAGACACCATTAACAAGCTCTACAAGCTTGATACCCTGATATGATTGTTGAGTGGAGCTAAGAAAGAAGAAGAGAGATATCTACATGGTATACATATCTATGGTTATCTACGGATAATGACTTTCCAGAATGGTTGCAAGGTTTCAAACTACAAGGTAAATAAAACCTGGAAATCTATTGCTGCACATGACTGGAATAGAGCAGGAGGGACAATTCTGTCCTCCCAAGAGAACAACAGTCCTTGATTTTCAGACTTAAGTCTGGTCATCTACGGACAATGACTTTCCAGAATGGTTGCAAAGGTTTTCCCACTATGTACTAAGTGTCATCCTGCAACCCTAAACTACATCATTGACTGTATTGGCTCATCCATTGATGAGCTCTACTCATCCCCAGCAGACACAATCAACAAGCTCTACAAGCTTGATACCCTGATATGATTGAGTGGAGATAAGAAAGAAGAAGAGACGTATCTACATGGTATACATATCTACAAATGGTCTACAATGGCTTTCAAAATGTAAAAAGAAGCAGGAAGTTAACATACACCTCATATATATAAAAGGTTTTGCTGGAGAAAAGTAAGAAATGACAGTAGAACAAACTCTCTCTAAAAGACAACGCCTAGCTGCAGAGTCAAAGTGTCCTATAGAGATATGTGTTCTCTTATTGGAGAGTTACTAATTAGTTAGTTACACTCATGGACAAAACTTAAGGAAGTGAAAAGTCTTTAATGTCTCTGGTCATCTATATTTTTTAAGGAGACAGAGAACATTTTGTTCACACTTGGTTATCTCATGTGTCTTCAATAAAGATAATTGTGTATCGATAAGGCACAATTTGGATTATCTCTATATATATAAAAGTCAATTTCTGTCTGTCTGTTTCGCGATAAACTCAAAAACTACTGAACCAATTGGTACCAAATGTTGCATGTCGCTTTTTATAAACCTGAGGAAAATTTTCGGCTGCATTTTGATTAGTATTTTTGGCTATTTCTTTTTTTCATTTGAAGAACTTTTTTTTACGCGGACTAATCCGGAAAGGAATGAATACCTAAATATGGCCATTTTTTAAAGCATCGGTGGTTCAGTGGTAGAATGCTCGCCTGCCATGCGGGCGGCCCGGGTTCGATTCCCGGCCGATGCTTTTTTTTTTTTTACAATTTTTAAAACTCATTTATATTATATATAATATAAATATATATTATTATATCAACTATATTAATTAAATCAAATACCTAAACACTAATATAATACAATTTTTGCCATCACACACACTTTTTTCCTGTAGTTTATGTGTTACTTCTGTATTGCTATTCTATGGCACTTCTAATATTTATTATTGATATACTTTTAGTATGAAGGAAATTGCACCCAAGGGATTTCTCGGGCGAAGCCGGGTCATTCGCCTAGTAGATTATAAAACAAGGTAATAAGACCAAATCCAAATAAATAAATAGTGTGTGACGTTTCGGTAACAACGCTGTTACCGAAACGTCATACACTATTTATTTGGATTTGGTCTTATTACCTTGTTTTGTAATTGTGTATCTATAATATCTTTCAGAGGTATTGTGTTTGAATTCTGATACACATGCTAAAAGTTTCAACTTCCTTAAGTTTTGTCTATGAGTGTAAAATGGTAATTTTGGTGATGAAAACTGTCTTTTGTAGAGAAGTGTCCTCTCATGGAGGTACTACTGTTTCTGATCTCATGGAATAGGGTGTAGAGGTACAGCTTTCGTTGATAATGGCACCATGATCCAGGCACACTTTGGTGAAAGTCTGACTTTGCCTGTAATTTGAGGCTCTGAACCTCAGAATCTCAGAAATAGACAGCACCAAATAACACTAATAAGATTCAGAACAGGCCATCTCAAGCCATTGAAGATAGAAAATAACAACAAAATCTACCCCACTTGCCCAAAATGTAGCTTGTCACCTGCAGCTCCAGAACACATTTAAGCTTGCATTAGATGCACTAAAACAGGACCTTTGGGAGAGGCCACGGCTTATCATCAAACAGCTCGAGGAATATGAACTCATGGAATTTGTGTAATCTTTACACAAGGGGATAAGAAACAACAACAAACTCCTATATCACTTTTTGTCAGTTGAAGAGAAAGAACTTGAAAGCTTGCAGTTGAAGTTAATAAAAGTTTGTTGTGAAAGGATTTATCTTTTACCTCTGTTATGTGACATGGTAGATATGGAACCTACCTCTTCTGTGTTTTAACAATATCTACGTAGTCGGAGGACCTGGCGTAGAATCCTTCAGATGACAGAGCTCCCCAGAAGTTGGACCAGAGATGGTTTGCCCTGACTATCAGCGGAGCAATGACTGATCTACAAACACAGCAAAACTTCTTTAATTCAACACCCCATATATATTGTTGTGTAAGACAGTGTGGAATTATAGTCAACTGAGATCACAAATATGATGCTTTAGTGCGCCATCTATATATATATATAAATCAATGTTTGTATGTTTGTTTGTTTGTATGTCCGGTATACAAATTCGCAGTAGTTCACTAATTCAAACCAAAATTTCCATACATAGGTAAAAAAAATACGGGGAAGACGATAGGCTATTTAAAAATATATAAATCAATTATTAAAACTATATATTCAAATTATTCTACTTAGCTCACGAACAGCGCCCTCTATCAAAGATTAAATTAAATTATGCTGATGCAAACAAATAGATAATGCTAATAACAAACAATTATAAAAATAATCTTATCTAAATATATATCACTCGGGTAGATATGCACACGGGTCAATCCCGGGGCGAAGCCCTGGTCACCCGTCTAGTCTGTTATGAAAAATTTAAACTATTTATATAGAGTCAGAGACCCTCCCATTATTTTATCATTGCAGTAAGGTCAGTAGAAAAATGATTTATTTTTAAAAGAATCATATGCATCAAAAATAATTCAAATTTTTTATAAGATCACAAAGTAATAAGATAAAATACAAATTTATAAATAGTGTGTGACATTTCGATAACAGCTTTGTTACCATTATCAGACAAAAGAATAAATGATTATGATTATTCTTTTGTCTGATGATGGTAACAATGTTGTTACCGAAATGTCACACACTATTAAATTATTTGGATTAGGTCTTATTTTCTTGTATCAATATTATGGTGAATAAAATTGGTATTTCAATTTTTTGCAAGAGTTTACAAACTTTTGGGATAACCTTGTAGTTGTACAATCAGGAGAAGCCTTTTTTATTTAATTTACTATTCTCAAAATTCAAAACTATTTTAAAGGTGTAAGATTCTTTTTGAAATAAAACAATTTCTACTGCCCTTACTGCAATGGAAAAATTATTGGGAGGGCCTGGCTCATCAGTGGTGAACCCTCCCAGCGGTTTCGCCAGTTTAATCTACCATACCGCTGTTATATTGCATTTTTGGAACTTCCTTTTATAGTGAAACTGTTGGTAGAATCTTACGCCTTTAAAATAGTTTTGAATTTTGATAACAGATGGCGTGCTAGTGCATCATATTATAAATTTACTATTCTAATCACCTTTCAGCAAGGGACCATATTAACAAACTAAAACTACAACTAATAAGGAACCATAGAGATAGCTTCCATCATTCTTGGTACCAAATAGAAAACCCCAAAAAACAGACCCTCCAACTAAACAGAAGGAAGTCTACACAGTTGGCCAGATGGAAATCTGGTCACCTGCGCCCTCTAGTCTATAAAGAGGGAGCCAAAAGCTTCCCCATGTGCACTAGGTGCAAAACCGAAGAGGCCACTCCCCAACATATACTAAATTGTATTGGAAATGACAAAGGATCCCTGTACAGAAAACCAAGAAGAGTTCTTGAACTTCTTTATGAGTATGACCTCCAAGATCTTGTCTAATTTAAACTAATAAAAGGATAAGTAAAAAAAAACATTCTAATCAGGTGCTTTCTTGTTCTATGTTCTCATAGAAGCTGTCCATAGGGTAGTTAGTATCTACACTGACCTGTTCTGTTCCATAAGTAGACGTAGGGTGAGGGGATTGGTCAGTTGAGCCCCGGCATCTACGGTGAAGTAGTAGTCACATTTGTGTTTTTGGCATTCCTCCCTGGACACAACATCTACGGTTAAAAACTTACCAGTCAGTAGATGTAGTTATTATAAAGTGCCATATATATATATATATAGGGAAATAAAGCATTAGTACATGAATCCCTCCTTTTACACATAAAATAAACTTCTACTGTATGATTAACTCCGCCTTTGCTGGTTCCAAAACGATAAAGGAGGAGGGGGAGCAGTAAAAAGCTTGCTAAAAAACCTGGGCTCAACTGGCCCAGCTGATAGTACCCTGTAAGGACTCCAGGGATACAGGATGAGTCTGTACTCCATGTTAGGAGCGGCTGTACATGGCATCTGTTCCTCATGTCAGAGATGGCAATTTCATATTGGACCTAAGTCGGCCTGCTACTGAGTAGTGCTCCCAGTCTTAATGACAAAGGCAGACGCATTCTACTTCACCCAGTGATGATGGTTGTCAAACTTGATACTCTAATATGATTGAATGACGAAAGAAGGAATATTTCTACTGTCTTTACTGCAATGAAAATATATTGGGAGGGCTTGGCTCATCAGTGATGAACCCTCCATCACAGTAAGAACTGTAGAAGTTTGTTTAATGTGTAAAAGAAAC
Source organism: Cordylochernes scorpioides (assembly GCA_030710605.1). Classification (NCBI taxonomy): domain Eukaryota; kingdom Metazoa; phylum Arthropoda; class Arachnida; order Pseudoscorpiones; family Chernetidae; genus Cordylochernes; species Cordylochernes scorpioides. The sequence goes on along the minus strand of CP092868.1, from coordinate 11,998,287 downwards.
ATTCATGTAATACAAGAAAATAAGACCTAATCCAAATAATTTATTAGTGTGTGACGTTTCGGCAACAACATTGTAACCATCATCAGACAAAAGAATAAATGAGAAAAAATATTACAGCAATCTTGTTCAAACACTTGATAACAGTACTATATAAGAATTTGCTGTAATATTTTTTCTTATTTATTCTTTTGTCTGATGATGGTTACAATGTTGTTGCCGAAACGTTACACATTAATAAATTATTTGGATTAGGTCTTATTTTCTTTTATTATAATCTATAATCCAAATTGTGCTTTATCAAACATTCATGTGTTAATATATTCTTTTCCTAAATATGTTGTTCATATTCCACAAGTTGAATTTAGAATTTATGGGGTAATATGATCCCAAAATCTTCAAATTTATGAAATGTTTGTGAAGTTTAGGTAACAGGGTTGTTACGATTATCAGACAAAAGTACTGAATCAGTAGACAAGAACACCAGTCTTTGCAACGCCAATGACTTTTCAGAATGGTTACAAGGTTTTCCCACTATGTACTAAGTGCAATTCTCAACCTGCAACCTCAAACCACATTATTGACTGCATTGACTTATTCATTGATGAGCTCTACTCATACCCCCAGCAGACACCATCAACAAGCTCTACAAGCTTGATTCCCTAATATGATTGAGTGGAGATAAGAAAGAAGAAGAAAAGATCAGTAGACAAAAGTACTTTTGCCTGATCATAGAATTCATGTTATCTTTACACAAGGGGATAAGAAACAACAACAACTTTTGCCTTATGATGGTAACAATGCTGTTATTAAAATATCATAAACATTTAATTAATTTGGGATTAGGTCTTGTTACTTTATGCTTCTAATTCAAATTATACCTTATCCCACCCAATTACGGGATAATAAGAAATCTTAATATAAGAATTCTTAAGAATACTTTCAGGTATCTAGTCTACATTTATTGATGGTGTCTAGTCGATGTTTATTTTGAAGGGAGAGGTGCTCTATGCTTTTATAGAAGAAAATACCAAAGTGTAAACTTACAGTCCGAGATTCCTGGCCCTCCATTCTGTAATGGCCTCGTCTGCAGAGATGTAACGATGGCTGTTGAACTTGTGGTGATGAGACTTGATAAACTGGTCCACGTCTTTGTCGTGGTGCTTGGCCTGTAACACCATGGTGTGTTCAAACATTCAGCAGGTCTGCCAGATCTTTACCCTAACTGGACTGGAATTAGAAGATAGAAAGAGAATTCCTCAGAACAGGATGTTCCATGATATGATGAATGATGTTGTGTACTGGGGATATACATCTTGAAGAAGGGATGTAGACCAAGGTAGGATTGGTTTGTTAAACTAACAGAATGGACTGGAATTAGAAGATAGGAAGAGAATTGATCAGAACAGGCTGTTCCATGATATGATGAATGATGTTGTGTACTGGGGATATACACCTTGAAGAAGGAATGTAGACCAAGGTAGAATTGGTTTGTTATAAACTAACAGACTGGACTGGAATTAGAAGATAGAAGGAAGAGAATTGCTCAGAACAGATTGTTCCATGATATGATGAATGATGTTGTGTACTGGGGATATACACCTTGAAGAAGGAATGTAGACCAAGGTAGGATTGGTTTGTTATAAACTAACAGACTGGATTGGAATTAGAAGATAGGAAGAGAAATGCTCAGAACAGGTTGTTCCATGATATGATGAATGATGTTATGTACTGGGGATATACACCTTGAAGAAGGAATGTAGACCAAGGTAGGATTGGTTTGTTATAAACTAACAGAATGGACTGGAATTAGAAGATAGGAAGATAAATGCTCAGAACAGGTTGTTCCATGATATGAATGATGTATGTACTGGGGATGTACACCTTGAAGAAGGGATGTAGACCAAGGTAGGATTGGTTTGTTAATCTAACAGAATGGACTGGAATTAGAAGATAGGAAGAGAAATGCTCAGAACAGGTTGTTCCATGATATGATGAATGATGTTATGTACTGGGGATATACATCTTGAAGAAGGGATGTAGAACAAGGTAGGATTGGTTTGTTATAAACTAACAGACTGGACTGGTATTAGAAGATAGGAAGAGAAATGCTCAGAACAGGATGTTCCATGATATGATGAATGATGTTATGTACTGGGATATATACCTTGAAGAAGGAATGTAGACCAAGGTAGGATTGGTTTGTTAAACTAACAGACTGGACTGGAATTAGAAGATAGGAAGAGAATATCTCAGAACAGGTTGTTCCATGATATGATGAATGATGTTGTGTACTGGGGATATACACCTTGAAGAAGGAATGTAGACCAAGGTAGGATTGGTTTGTTATAAACTAACAGAATGGACTGGAATTAGAAGATAGGAAGAGAAATGCTCAGTACAGGTTGTTCCATGATATGATGATGTGTATGTACTGGGGATATACATCTTGAAGAAGGGATGTAGACCAAGGTAGGATTGGTTTGTTAAACTAACTGACTGGACTGGAATTAGAAGATATGAAGAGAAATGCTCAGAACAGGATGTTCCATGATATGATGAATGATGTTGTGTACTGGGGATATACACCTTGAAGAAGGAATGTAGACCAAGGATAGGATTGGTTTGTTATAAACTAACAGAATGGACTGGAATTAGAAGATAGGAAGAGAATTCCTCAGAACAGGATGTTCCATGATATGATGAATGATGTTATGTACTGGGGATATACATCTTGAAGAAGGAATGTAGACCAAGGTAGGATTGGTTTGTTAAACTAACAGAATGGACTGGAATTAGAAGATAGGAAGAGAATATCTCAGAACAGGTTGTTCCATGATATGATGAATGATGTTGTGTACTGGGGATATACATCTTGAAGAAGGAATGTAGACCAAGGTAGGATTGGTTTGTTATAAACTAACAGACTGGACTGGAATTAGAAGATAGGAAGAGAATTCCTCAGAACAGGATGTTCCATGATATGATGAATGATGTTGTGTACTGGGGATATACATCTTGAAGAAGGATGTAGACCAAGGTAGGATTGGTTTGTTAAACTAACAGACTGGACTGGAATTAGAAGATAGGAAGAGAATATCTCAGAACAGGATGTTCCATGATATGATAATGATGTTATGTACTGGGGATATACATCTTGAAGAAGGGATGTAGACCAAGGTAGGATTGGTTTGTTAAACTAACAGACTGGACTGGAATTAGAAGATAGGAAGAGAATATCTCAGAACAGATGTTCCATGATATGATAAATGATGTTATGTACTGGGGATATACACCTTGAAGAAGGGATGTAGACCAAGGTAGGATTGGTTTGTTATAAACTAACAGAATGGACTGGAATTAGAAGATAGGAAGAGAATATCTCAGAACAGGATGTTCCATGATATGATGAATGATGTTGTGTACTGGGGATATACACCTTGAAGAAGGATGTAGACCAAGGTAGGATTGGTTTGTTATAAACTAACAGAATGGACTGGAATCAGAAGATAGGAAGAGAATATCTCAGAACAGGATGTTCCATGATATGATGAATGATGTTGTGTACTGGGGATATACACCTTGAAGAAGGAATGTAGACCAAGGTAGGATTGGTTTGTTATAAACTAACAGAATGGACTGGAATTAGAAGATAGGAAGAGATGAGAAATAATTGATTAGAACAGGAGGATTTGACATTTAGTGATGATATAGCAGATTATTATCATTGAACATACTGATGGGACAGGATGAGTGAAGGGAGAGGTAGACCAAGAAAAGATTAGTTTAGGGATTCAGTATATTTCTGTCAATTTCTGACGCCACGACCTAGGATCAAATTCTACATTGGGCACTTTTTTCTAAATAAAAAAATTACTTCAATGGTCCTTGGTTCTTGCAAAAGTCAAACCCAATTGGGGATCAGTGGACAAATGGTATTAACCGTCGAATTCTGACAGCCAAGACCTGGAATCAAATCCCTGAATAAAATATTTTTCTCCAATGATCCCCGATTCTTGACGAATCCCACCATATAGTGTAAGTAACCAAACAGGGCTCTATGGTACATTTGTAAGTGAAAAAGTCGAACTATGCTTTCAAGATGTGTAGATATGTGGGGCATTTACAGTAAAAGTAATTGCTAACTAGCCACCATGATTATCATGGCCTAACTACTATAGGGATAATAATTATTAATAAAAGATTGTTTGATAACCTAATAGAATGGTCTGGAAGTAGAAGGAACAAAGAGATGAAGAGAATTACTTAGGACAGCGTTAATAGCATTCCATGATGGCCGACCTCTGTTTACAAGATGGAATTACACAAGAATATTACTCTATGCAAGTAGACAGGTGTTCAGTTTTGCCCAAGAGAATGATGGACAAGAAGGTTATACAAGTAGACAAGTGTTCACAGTTTAGCCTCAGAGAATGGACAAGAAGGTTGTACAAGTTGACAGGTATTCAGTTTAGCCTCAGAGAATGGACAAGAAGGTTGTACAAGTTGACAGGTATTCAGTTTACCCTCAGAGAATGGACAAGATGGTTATACAAGTAGACAAGTGTTCACAGTTTAGCCTCAGAGAATGGACAAGAAGGTTGTACAAGTTGACAGGTATTCAGTTTAGCCTCAGAGAATGGACAAGAAGGTTGTACAAGTTGACAGGTATTCAGTTTACCCTCAGAGAATGGACAAGATGGTTATACAAGTAGACAAGTGTTCACAGTTTAGCCTCAGAGAATGGACAAGAAGGCTGTACAAGTTGACAGGTATTCAGTTTAGCCTCAGAGAATGGACAAGAAGGTTGTACAAGTTGACAGGTATTCAGTTTAGCCTCAGAGAATGGACAAGATGGTTATACAAGTTGACAGGTATTCAGTTTAGCCTCAGAGAATGGACAAGAAGGTTGTACAAGTTGACAGGTATTCAGTTTAGCCTCAGAGAATGGACAAGATGGTTATACAAGTAGACAAGTGTTCACAGTTTAGCCTCAGAGAATGGACAAGAAGGTTGTACAAGAAGTCTTACATTACAAGAAAATAAGACCTAATCCAAATAATTTAATGGTGCGTGACGTTTCGGCAACAGCATTGTCACCATCATCAGCCAAAAGAATAAATGAGAAAAAATATCAGAGCAAGTTCTTAAACAGTACTGTTATCAAGTGTTTAAACAAGATAACAGATAAGTGATATGATAAGTTTAAACACTTGATAACAGTACTATTTAAGAACTTGCTGTGATATTTTTTCTCGTTTATTCTTTTGTCCGATGATGGTCACAATGCTGTTGCCGAAACGTCACACACTATTAAATTATTTGGATTAGGTCTTATTTTCTTGTATTATAATCTATAATCCAAATTGTGCTTTATCACAAAGTCTTACATTGTTGTGAAGGAAAAGGTCCATCCTTTCCTTGGGGTAGTCCAGATCCAGAATATGTTGGAGGAACTCTGGAAGGAACGGAGTCGGTCTCTCTATGAAGACTCCGAGCACCACCCGTGGCATTTCTTCCACCTACACAGACATCGTGCAACTATGGACCTATCATATTTACATATAGTACTTTATTTTTTACTTTGTTATTCTTAAACTGAATTTGACATATAACAATGTAGTAACAAGGTCGATATGCAAAAATGGAGCTGACCATGAGCCTCTCCAGAGAGATTCTGTCCTCAGCACAGGCCAGACAGCCATAGGTGGGGCTCCAGGCTCGAGCCAGGTAGTTGCCGATGGAGTTAAGGGCCACCTAAGTACACAACACCTGCATCAATATCTGAAGACTTTCTTTAGTATGGCACATGCTCTTATGTGATAACCAATTAGCAAAATCTTTATGTCATCATGCTACGAAAATGTCTCATGAAAATATATTGGGAAAATACATTATAAAACTAAACCCAAAACTCCGCCTTTGCCGGTCCCAAACCCAGATGAAAAAGGAAAGAGGGGGAGCAGTAACAAGCTCGCTAAAAAACCTGGGCTCAGCTGGCCCAGCTGATAGTACCCTGTAAGGGCTCCTAATCCAGGGATACAGGATGAGCAGTGTTTGTACTCCGTGTTAGGAGCAGCTGCACATGGCGTCTGTTCCTCATGTCAGAGGCAGCCATTTCTTTTGGAGCTAAGTCGGCCTGCCACTGAATAGTGCTCCCAGTCTTAATGACAAAGGCTAGACGCATTCTACTTCACCCAGTCATGATGGTTGTCAAACAGACACCATCAAGGGTCACAACTTGATACCCTAATATGATTGAGTGGAGAAAAGAAAGAAGAAGACTACATTCATTGACAAAACTTAATTTGTTTGAAGGAGACAGAGGTTTTTTACACTCGGTTATCACGTGTGTCTTCAATAAAGGTCACTTTGTATCAAATATCTTTCAGAGTTATTGTCTGAACCCTGATATACATGCTAAAAGGTACAACTTCCTTAAGTTTTTTCTATGAGTGTATATACCCTCTCTGCCATATTCCATAGTACAGTAGAACTACCTTTCTGTAAAGGACAACCTCTAGTTACAGAGCCAAAGTGTCCTTTAGGGAGAGATGTCCACTTACCACAGAGTTGTTAATTAGTAAAACTGGTAATTTTGTAAAGAGAAAGCTGTCTCTTGTAGAGAGGTATCCTCTCATGGAGTATGTTCTACTGTAAAAATATGAATACCCTCTATACTATTTCATACAAGGTTGTCCCAAAAGTTCATAAAAACTTTCAAAAAAATTGAAATACCATAATTATTCTTCATAATATTATTCACCATTATGTATAATGTCTTTGTATTATGTATAAAGTAATTGTATTATTGATAAAGCACAATTTGGATTATAGATTATAAACACAAGGTAATAAGACCAAATCCAAATAAATAAGTAGTGTGTGACGTTTCGGTAACAGCGTTGTTACCATCTTCAGACAAAAGTACTGAATGAGAAATTTTACCACAGCATGTTTTAAAGAGTTATCTGTTATCTTGTTTACACTTGATAACAGTAACTCTTTAAAAACATGCTGTGGTAAAATTTCTCATACAGTACTTTTGTCTGAAGATGGTAACAACGCTGTTACCAAAACGTCACACACTATTATTTATTTGGATTTGGTCTTATTACCTTGTGTTTAATTGTATTATTATGTATTTACCGTAATAATATTATTTGTCAAGTAATAAGAAAAATAAATGAGGAAATAAGATAGAGTAAAATTAATCATTCCTCCAGGGAAAAGTATCTTTTCAAAACATTTTTATTCTTCTCTAGCTTTCTGGCACGGACGTCCTTCTACATGAGAAAACCTGGCTATATCCTGTAGAAGGGCATCCGTGCCTGAAAGCTAGAGAATAATAAAAATGTTTTGAAAAGATACTTTTCCCTGGAGGAATGATTAATTTTACTCAATATTGTGGCGAAGAAATAATTTATTATTTAATTCAATTTAATTATTCAATGAAAATATTTATTTTTTATTTTATTTAACAGTTGGGAGAGACACGCCATATCCACAATTAGGATAATTGCGTGTATATCTTACATTATATACAATTAACACAATTGAACATTAGGAATCATGAAAATTAAACGTTCGATGTCAAATTTTGCAATGAAAATATTTGGAAACAGATTTATTATTTGTAAAAGCATCATTTAGTTGCCTAGCTTGCTTGCTCGATATTCTCTAGCTGTAGATAGTTGGGTTGATTTGTTAATAATTGTCGACTGGTCGTACTGACGTCATCAATAAATACTTTCACAGCTCCAGATATACAAAGACTTGATTTCTACGCAACAATATTAATGCAAGGGATTATGTTGTTGTTGTTTCTTATCCCCTTGTGTAAAGATTACACGAATTCCATGAGTTCATGCTCCTCGAGCTGTTTTATGATGAGCAAGGGATTATAATATGAGAAAATAAGAGATAGAAGTTATACAAACCTTGGTCGGACCATTCCCATGTACAACTAGAGGTTCAGTGCCATAGGCCTTGTTGTATAGAATGGTTTCATCATCTTTGAACCGAAGCTCCACATCCCCTGGACCCCCATGTGTGAGACTGTGGATGGATGATGTACAAGTGGTGGGACTTACCAATGGCAGCGTTGAGATTCTGGAAGATCTCTGCCTTGTGGTCCAGCTTTATGGACCACTTCTTCTGTAACCACATAGGTGAAGTTATAAGGACCACATTGAGTAGATATATAGGTTTGAAATTTATATAGTTAACCCAACTCTCTGAAGGAAAGAGAAATGAAGAAGACATTGTAGAAGCCTTAATCTGTTTGGTTAGAAGGGAAGACATGGTAGAAACTTTAATCTGTTTGGTTAGAAGGGAAGACATGGTAGAAACTTTAATCTGTTTGGTTAGAAGGGAAGACATGGTAGAAACTTTAATCTGTTTGGTTAGAAGGGAAGACATGGTAGAAACTTTAATCTGTTTGGTTAGAAGGGAAGACATGGTAGAAACTTTAATCTGTTTGGTTAGAAGGGAAGACATGGTAGAAACTTTAATCTGTTTGGTTAGAAGGGAAGACATGGTAGAAACTTTAATCTGTTTGGTTAGAAGGGAAGACATGGTAGAAACTTTAATGTTTGGTTAGAAGGGAAGACATGGTAGAAACTTTAATCTGTTTGGTTAGAAGGGAAGACATGGTAGAAACTTTAATCTGTTTGGTTAGAAGGGAAGACATGGTAGAAACTTTAATCTGTTTGGTTAGAAGGGAAGACATGTAGAAACTTTAATCTGTTTGGTTAGAAGGGAATGCATTGTTATGATATCATGAAATGGGTAGAGCTTTCGTTGATCATGGCACCATGATCCAGGCATTCTTTGGTGAAAGTCTGACTTTGCCTGTAATTTGAGGCCATTCCTAACATGGAAGCAGACGTCTTTGCTGCCGACTCTAACATGAGTACAGACGCAGCTTCTCATATCCCTGGAGAGGGACCCTTGCTGAGGTCCATCAACTGGGTCAGTTGAACTCAGGATTTTTAAAGAGGTCTTTCTCCTCTTTCTAACAATGCTGCTGTTGGTCCTCGACTGCTTATTCGTCAAAGTTATTCTGTTTGTTTCACAGCTGGTCTTCATGTCTGAAGGTCGTTCCCCTATCTGCCACCTGGGGAGAAGACATTGTAGAAGCCATAATCTGTTTGGTTGGAAGAGTGGAGAAGACACATCATGGAGGCTTCAAACAATTTGATCAGATAGGTAGTGACTGACTTGACAATGTCAACAACCCTCAACAGAACTCATCAACAAACATAACAATCATATTTCAATGTGAAAATATTTATTCCGATAGATGGCGCAAGCCATCAGCAACTTTCAGTTGCCCGATAAGGAGATGCCTTTTTCTTAATCATATTTCAGTCTCTAGCGGAGTTGGGTTAATTAATATGAAGAGAAAAGTGTGCATATACAAGTTAGGACAAGTAAGAAATTACCCTGAGTTTCTTGTCCAGGTAAATCTTGGTATAGAAGAGTTGATCATCATCATTGTTGGCGATGTCAGAGTTGGTCACCATTTGGTAGATATCAGGAGCATAGCCCAGGAACCCTGGTAACACAGGAATTGTTTCTGTGGGCAATAACATGAGGGCTGTTGGTGGAATTCAGCTTCACAACCCTCTGAGACAGAATGTCCTTTCTTTGTTCTACTGAATACTCTCTTTGCACTATTTCATAATACAGTAGAACTACCTCTCTGTAAAGGACAATATCTAGTTACAGAGCCAAAGTATCCTTTAGAGAGAGGTGTCCTCTTACCAGAGAGTTGCTAATTGTAAAAAAGATAATTTGAGCAATGTAAAGGACAACACCTAGTTACAGAGCCAAAGTGTCCTTTAGAGAGGTATCCTCTTACCATAGAGTTGCTAATTGGCAAAAATGATAATTTGGGCAATATAAAGGACAACATCTAGTTACAGAGCCAAAGTGTCCTTTAGAGAGAGGTGTCCTCTTACCAGAGAGTTGCTAATTGGTCAAAAATGATAATTTGGGCAATATAAAGGACAACATCAAGTTACAGAGCCAAAGTGTCCTTTAGAGAGAGGTGTCCTCTTACCAGAGAGTTGCTAATTGGCAAAAAAGATAATTTGGGCAATATAAAGGACAACATCTAGTTACAGAGCCAAAGTATCCTTTAGAGAGAGGTGTCCTCTTACCAGAGAGTTGCTAATTGGCAAAAATGATAATTTGGGCAATATAAAGGACAACATCAAGTTACAGAGCCAAAGTATCCTTTAGAGAGAGGTGTCCTCTTACCAGAGAGTTGCTAATTGGCAAAAAAGATAATTTGAGCAATATAAAGGACAACACCTAGTTACAGAGCCAAAGTGTCCTTTAGAGAGAGGTGTCCTCTTACCAGAGAGTTGCTAATTGGCAAAAATGATAATTTGGGCAATGTAAAGGACAACACTTGTTACAGAGAAAAAAGTATCTTTTAGAGAGAGGTGTCCTCTTACCAGAGAGTTGCTAATTGGTAAAAATGATAATTTGAGCAATGTAAAGGACAACATCTAGTTACAGAGCCAAAGTATCCTTTAGAGAGGTATTCTCTTACCAGAGAGTTGCTAATTGGTAAAAATGATAATTTGGGAAATATAAAGGACAATATCTAGTTACAGAGCCAAAGCATCCTTTAGAGAGAGGTGTCCTCTTACCAGAGAGTTGCTAATTGGTAAAAATGATAATTTGGGAAATATAAAGGACAATATCTAGTTACAGAGCCAAAGCATCCTTTAGAGAGAGGTATCCTCTTACCATAGAGTTGCTAAATTGGCAAAAATGATAATTTGGGCAATGTAAAGGACAACATCTAGTTACAGAGCCAAAGTGACCTTTAGAGAGAGGTGTCCTCTTACCAGAGAGTTGCTAATTGGCAAAAATGATAATTTGGGCAATATAAAGGACAACACCTTGTTACAGAGAAAAAGTATCCTTTAGAAAGAGGTGTCCTCTTACCAGAGAGTTGCTAATTGGCAAAAATGATAATTTGGGCAATGTAAAGGACAACACCTTGTTACAGAGCAAAAGTATCCTTTAGAGAGAGGTGTCCTCTTACCAGAAAGTTGCTAATTGGCAAAAAAGATAATTTGGGCAATATAAAGGACAACACCTTGTTACAGAGCCAAAGTATCCTTTAGAGAGAGGTGTCCTCTTACCAGAGAATTTCTAATTGGTAAAAATTATAATTTGAGCAATGAAAACTGTTCTTTGTAGAGAGGTATCCTCTAGCGGGATTGTCTTCTTGTGGAGTTTCTACCATTTTTATGATTGCAAGAAGTTACCAAACAGAATTTATAAGGCAATCTGTCCATAATCATATGTCTTAGGCAGAACAATTAGTAGTCACCCAAGATAGAGGACATTGCTGTGATAAAGATACATGGAGACATTTGAGGCTCTTCATTGAACACGACAACAACAACAGAACAATAAGTGAAAAAATGGTACAAATGCGATATTGTACTGGGATAAATGTAAGATTAAAGGAAGCATGTTGGTACTGTAAGATGAGAAGATCTAAAATACATCAAGTTTATACCAGACACACAGCAATGATATCACCTACAACTAGAGTAACATTGCTACGTGAATGTGAAACATAGGTGCCTGGAATCTCTGATTTTGAAAGAATTAGAGAATTCAAATCAGTTTCTAAATATCCAATGGTATTTACACTCATGGATAAAGCTTAAGGAAGTGGAAAGTCTTTGATGTCGCTGGTTGACTATTTTTTTTTAAGGAGACAGAGGCAATTTTATTCACACTAGGTTATCTCGTGTATCTTCAATAAAGGTCACTGTAATATCTTTCAGAGTTGATAAGGCACAATTTGGATTATAGATTATAAACACAAGGTAATAAGACCAAATTCAAATAAATAAATATTTCAGAGTTATTGTCTGAATTCTGATATACATGCTAAAAGGTACAATTTCCTTAAATTTTATCCATGAGTGTAGTTGAATTTTTATGGTAGAGATACACAACACACATTTATGAATTTAAGAATAGAATTTTAGCAATTTATTATTGTTAAGAAGTAAAGCATTTGTTTAAATTAGTTATAGGTTATAGCAGGAGGGTGGGAAGAAGCAGACATATGGGAAATTTCCCGGACAGAGAGAGAGAGGGAGAGAGAATTACCTGTGTGGGAAAATTCGGAGCAGGCTGAGAGGAGAACATGGCATCAGGGGCAAAGAACAAAGAAAGTGTGAGCAGGGGCAGCTGGCAAGTTGACAAGACAATGTCCCATCACCATGTGTTCAGTGAAAATTATTTATAACAAAAACTTCCCTGAAACATTATATCAAATTGACAAGGGAGTTGGTGAATAAGTAGTCTAAACTGTTGGTTTTTTTACTGCTACAACCAGGATTGAATCCTGTATTGGCCGACTTTTTTTTTTAATTTAGAAAAATAAATGCTTTAATCGCTTCCAATTCTTGAAAAAGTTCAACCCCCTCCAGCTAGCCCAATTAACTAAACTGTGGGCTCTGGCACATTTGTAAGTGCAAAAGTCGAACTGCTTTTCACATGTGTAGACATGTGATGCACTTACAGTAAAACCTGTCGTCAACTACTGCCCACCATGATTATCATGGCCTGTACCAAGTGTACTAGGGGGGGTATATACCACATACAAACACATAAGGTGGTTGAATCTACTATTAGACCAATGTACTAAAGCAGCTAAGCCAAGATGGAGATAAGTAGAGACAGGGATATGTCTTTAACTCCATCCTAATATCGATATGTTCACTATAATTATCCTTGTAGTTGGAAAATTCAAAGAGAGAGTTAAAAAATAAAAAAAAATTTGGTCTTTAGGAATATATAATTAAAATAAACAAATTTCTGCTCTCTAATTTAGGAACCCAATGTGCATATAACGGCTAATATGTAAATAAGGTTTTGTTAAAAAGCATACAATGGTGTGAGACAACATGGCATACAACACAAGGGAATCTTGCAGGCAGAAACAAGTTAATAAACAAATATATAAAGACAAAAATGTTAGAATAATTAGAAAAAGCACAAAACAAAAGCTAGAAGTAAGAAACATATAAAGTTATAGTGTAAGAGAGTTTTATAGAGAAAGGCACACAATACAATTCACATAAAAAATATATTTTTTTTTGTAAAATTTTTAAATGAGACTTTCCAGGAAGGCAAAACTTACTTCAATGACTAGTAAACACAAGGTAATAAGACCAAATCTAAATAAATAATTAGTGTGTGATGTTTCGGTAACAGTGTTGTTACCATGACAAAAGTACTAAATGAAGTATGGAAACGTCACACACTAATTATTTGTTGTTGTTGTTTTTTATCCCCTTGTGTAAAGATTACACGAATTCCATGAGTTCATGATTTCATGGAATGGGGTATAGGGGTGCAGCTTTCGTTGATCATGGCACCATGATCCAGGCACTCTTTGGTGAAAGTCTGACTTTGCCTGTAGTTTGAGGCCGTTCCTAACATGGAAGCAGACGCCTTTGCTGCCGACTCTAACATGAGTACAGACGCAGCTCCTCTGTATCCCTGGAGTGGGACCCTTGCTGAGGTCCATCAACTGGGTCAGTTGAAGTTAGGATTTTTAAAGAGGTCTACTCCTCTTCTAACAATGCTGCTGTTGGTCCGCGACTGCTTATTTGTCAGAGTTATTCTGCTTGTTTCACAGCTGGCCTTCATATCTGAAGGTCGTTCCCCTATCTGCCACCTGGGGATGCGCCCTATAGCAGTCAGCTCTGCCAAGGGACACTAATTATTTATTTTGAGTTGGTCTTATTACCTTGTGTTTAGAATCTATAATCCAAATTGTTCCTTATCATTCTATGATCAGTATATTATATTTCCCATTAGTGATCGACCATAGTTACTACTAGTCTCTATTTTAAAAAGCTATAAAACGAAGAGAAATTTTTTTTATTAAAATGCATAGGCTACAAAAAAAAAAAAAATTCTCTTCGTTTTATAGCTTTTTACAATTCATTAAGAGAAATTTCGTGATTCTAGTCTCTATTTTATGCAACTTTTTTGACACAGGCTACACACACTTCTCAGAGTACAGTCCTACTTCCTGCCTGGAACTACCTGGTCAATGCAGAGTTTTGACTTTCACATTTTCAAATATTTTTCTCCATCAAAATTGAGGATATGAGGCATGTTAGCTTAATGCTTCTATTTATTTTTTTGAAAGCTATTTTAAACAAAATTATTTAATAGATAAACATCTGAAGAAGAGCTCTAATTCAGAATTGAAAGATGTTTGCTGAAAGTGAATTATGATAAAGTACAATTTGGATTATAGATTAAGAAACATAAAAACAACTTATTGATTTAGATTTGTGTTACTTTATATATCTGAACTTACTTGATATTTTAATAATCAATCCAGAATTAAGTTTCTTACAACATTTTTAATTATCTAACTTTTAGGCCAACATGCCCTTCAACAGAAGAACTAGAAATATAACTTCAAGCTAAAAAAAGCAGTTTGACGGATCATTAACAACTGAATTTTGCTAATTAAATTGATTATCAATTAAGAGTTAACTGTATATATTGAACATGTGTGTTCACAGAACATTGTAATTTACTTACCGCCAGAATTAAGGTATGGTTTACCATCTTCAACTTTTGGATACTGGCCCTGAATAAACACATCTCACAGTACAGGAATATGGTATCATACATTACTGGAAATTTATAATACAATATAATGTGGCTTATGATTGTAAAACAACATTTGACAAGTTTTACGCAAATGTTTCTTTTGAACAAAAAATCGTAATTTGTTGTTGTTGTTTCTTATCCCCTTGTGTAAAGATTACACGAATTCCATTAAAATCGTAATTTATTTTAAGGAGAAATAACGACTATTTCTATCCAGGGATTCCCATCCCTGGACACTTTAATTTTTTCGTTTATCATTACTCTTCACAATTCATCCTTTCATACTTCATCCCTAAGGATAAGAAACATTTGCGGTAAAACTTTTCAAACATCGTTTTACTACTGGAAATATTGGAAGTGTTACACTCAGAACAACTGGTCAAATATCATGAAACTTGGAAACATGAAGGTACATGACTATTATCCTTGCTGATAAGGCACAATTTGGATTATAGATTATAAACACAAGGCACCATGTACTAAGTGTCAACCTGCAACCCCAAAACACATTATTGACTGTATTGACTCATCCATTAATGAGCTCTACTCAGCCCCGGCAGACACCATCAAAAGTCTCAAGCTCTACAAGCTTGATAGGTACTTCCCCGGTGTGGAACTGAGGAGTGAAGACCTTGTCTGGAGGAGGACTCTCTCAAGGTGGGGAAGCCTTCCTTGCTGAAGACATTTGTACACAACTATATATATATTCCCCTACACTTTATATGCCCTTTTACTCTTTTATCTTTCCACCTTTGTAAAATTTGATTGAAAGAATCAATAAAATTGTTTAAATTGTCAAAAAAATAATAAAAAATTGTCTACAAGCTTGATACCCTAATATGATTGAGTGGAGATAAGTAAGAAGAAGAAAACTCAAGGTAATAAGACCAAATCTAAATAAATATATAATGTATGACCTTTCTGTAACAATGCTGTTACCATCTTCAGATAAAAGTACCTTTGTCTGATTACCAAAACATCACACGCTATTTATTTGGATTTGGTCTTATTACCTTGTGTTTCATTTTATTGCTGTTACCACCAATCAAGTTCAACTTTTGACAATTAATTGCATAGACCAAAGGGATTGAAATGTGCCAATATTTAACTATGTTATAAGCATTTTGCATGTGCAAATTAAATCATTTATTACATGCCACAAGGATTTCCCATCTTTTTTCCATCAACTTCCCTTCTGGGTATAACAAATTTTTTTTTCCACAAGTGTTGAGAAAATCTCTACTATCAATACAGTAAAAAAATGACCACAAAAAACCTATCTGATAAGAGATTATTTAAAAAAAAGATCAAACATGATATAATCTAAAGGTAAATAAGACCAAATCCAAATAAGATAAAGCACAATTTGGATTATAGATTATAATACAAGAAAATAAATAAGTAGTGTGTGACATTTCGGTAACAGCGTTGTTACCATCTTCAGATAAAAGTACAGAATGTTTGTAATTGAAAATTGTACTTTTGAAGATGGTAATGCTGTTATCGAAACGTCACACACTATTTATTTGGATTTGGTCTTATTAGCTTGTGTTTATAATCTATAATCCAAATTGTGCCTTATTATGATATAATCTATGGTCTCTTGTGGGAGATATGAAGATTATTTTTTACAAAGATTATTCTAGTAAGTAATCAAAGAAAGTGATGATAGGTTATATAAAGTAGAAAACACAAACCTCCATTTGATGGTTTTACCTGGGAATGAAACATCACTACAGTTATATAGGGATTGTGTTATGAGAGAAAACACTTTTTTAAAAATTTGATTATAAATAATAATGAATTATATATACAGTAGAACATACTCCATGAGAGGACACTCGCGCTAGAGGACATCTCTCTATAAAGGACAGTTTTTATTTGAAAAATTATCATTTTTACTATTTAACAACTCTCCGATAAGAAAACACCTCTCTCTAAAGGACACTTTGACTCTGTAATTAAGTGTTCTTTACAGGAAAGTTATACTGTTCTGTACTAGAAAATTAAAACAATATTTACCTTCATACCAGTAATGTGTTTTTTTTAATTATAAATGAACAAGATTTTGAGAACAAGCACTCTTCAAATGGCTTTATAGCGCTAAAAAATGTCTCATTAGTATTCTAAATTCAGTTGAAGAATGTTGGGACTTAAAAGTTTGCTCATTTTTAATAAAAGAAACACATTGCTGAGGTATAAAGGGGATATAACAACAACAACAAAAACAAAAGCCTTTATTTAGGGCATTCCGCCCCATATAGGATTCGCCGTATTTACACATCAACAAGAGGAGAGGGAAGAGGAAGTATAAAGGGATATATTAATTGAAGATAGAAGTTTCCTCTGGCCAACTTTTATAGTTCTTAAAAGATACTTCTGTTAGGTTTTATTTTCTTGACATATCATAGACACCCTCTTTACATATATACATATTAAGGATGGAAATTTTGACGGGAGAGGTGCCCTATGCTTCTATGGACATATTAAGGAGTATTTCATAGAGTAATGATAAGGCACAATTTGTATTATAGATTATAAACACAAGATAATAAGACCAAATCTAAATAAATAAATAGTGTGTGACATTTCAGTAACAGCGTTGATCTTCAAACAAAAGTACTGATACAATGATTACATTCAGTACTTTTGTCTGAAGATGGTAACAATGCTGTTACCGAAAAATCACACACTATTTATTTGGATTTGGTCTTATTACCTTGTGTTCTTCTTCTTTCTTATCTCCACTCAATCATATTAAGGTATCAAGCTTGTAAAGCTAAATGGTGGTTTATACCATAGAGTAGTAAAATCTGCCTCAAACTTTTCAAAAAACAAAGATACAGTAGAACTTCAATCATTGAGATGGTTAATTTGAACATATGGGAGGAGATATTTGACAAATTGAAACTTAGAGACATTACTGTCACATTGTATGACAATAAAGTGACATGTCAATAACATACTGAACAATACCCACCTGTTGTGTGACACAGATGTCAATAAAGTTGAACATCACTTTTAAATATACCTCAAATAAGAAAACAGGTGTTGGGATTACACAGATGTGACTTGATTGATTGATATTATAAAGAGAGAAACTCCGCCTTTTTTTGCCGATCCCAAGCCCAGATGAAAAAGTAGGAAAGAAAGCAGTAACAAGCTCACCTGGCTGATAGTACCCTGTAAGGACTCCTGAACCAGAAATACAGGATGAGTCTGTACTCCATGTTAGGAGCAGCTGCATATGGCATCTGTTTCTCATGTCAGAGGCGGCCATTTCATATTGGAGCTAAGTCAGTGGCCTGCTACTGAGTAGTGTTCCGAGTCTTAATGACAAAGACAGACGCATTCTACTTCACCCAGCTCTACACACTTGGTACCCTGATATGATTGAGTGGAGATAAGAAAGAAGAACAAGATAAAATAAAAATATTTTAGTCACATATGGGTTTATTAGCAGGATTTATATCATTAGCAGGATCATTGATCAAGCTTAGCTCAGAACTATTTAAACAAAAAGAATTTAGAAACACAATTATAAATTAAATTTACATTCCTCACTTAATAATCAAGACCTAGTAGAGTTATGTGTGTAATAGGGACAGTAGAACTACCTCTCTGTAAAGGACAACACCTAGTTGCATAGCCAAAGAGTCCTTTAGAGGGAAAAATATCCTCTTATACTGGAGAGCTGCTATTAAGTAAAAATGTTAATTTTGGCGATGAAAACTGTCCTCTGTAGAGGTGTCTACGAGCATGAGTGTCCTCTCATGGAGGTTCTACTATCTCTATCACTATAATATGCACCTTAATCTGAATAAATGTATATGTAAATATATGTATATGTAAATAGGGTTTCTGTGTTATTCCTCTGCTGATTGGTTATCTCCAGGACCAATAGATGAGATACATATTGGCTACATTACTGCGGGTGAGAAAAATTCAGGGTCCCACAGATACACCAGCTGAAAGGAAGATACACCTGCTGATTGGATGGGAGGATGTTTGCAAGCTAAGCAGTTTCATGTGAATATATCAGTCAACCATTAAAGTAGAAGTGGAGCCATGTTTTAAAGACAAGATCAAAATTTGATAATTTGAAGCTGAGTATTGTTTCTAAAGTATAATTTACTGTTATCTCTGTCTGATTTTGAAGTTGAACAAAGATAGATATAAACAAGCTTTTTGTTTATATATATATTCATGGACAAAACTTAAGGAAGTAGAAAGTCTTGGATATCGCCAGTCGTCTATTTTTTTTAAGGAGACAGAGGCATTTTTGTTCACACTTGGTTATCTTGTGTGTCTTCACACAATAAAGGTCACTGTAATATCTTTCAGAGTTATTGTCTGAATCCCAATATACATGCTAAAAGGTACAACTTCCTTTAAGTTTTGTCCATGATTGTACATTAGAACCTTTTTCTAAAGAATAACACCTAGTTGCAGAGCCAAAATGTCCTTTAGAGATAGGCAAAAATGGTCATTTTGGTGAAAAAACTGTCTTTTGTAAAGAGGTGTCCTCTAACGAGAGTTTTCTTTAATGGAAGTTCTACTATATTTGAATTCCCTCATCACAAAAGCAACAGGCTAATGAGATAATCAGAGAGAGAGAGAGAGAGAGAGCATTCTTACAGCGAGGGATTCATCAGGCCAACAGAATCCTTCAGCAGAGAAGACAATCCTGGCTTTCATCTTCAGGAACTTCCTCAGGATATCTGTGGGAGGGGCCAGGAGGATTACATCATAGCTGCAACATCCAATCAACATCCAGCTCCTTGTTGTTATAATGATATGTTGATAGAGTTCATCACATTATATATATGGATTTACACCAAAACACAAATAGAGATGAAAACAATAAAGAGAACTATATGTAAATGATAAATAAATATATATATATGTACATCTGATAAGGTACAATTTGGATAATTCTATATACAGTTACGAGCGTCATGCGTTCTTAATTATTCAGTTTTCATCTCTGTCACCGTTTGCTTTTTTTTTTGGAATGGCGCTCTCCTATTGGTTGGCTACGATCACGCCATCTTCCCCCCCCCCCCCCCCCCCCCCCACTCGCTTTTTTCGTTTTTGTAACTATTGTGTTGGAGCGGGTCGCTCCTTAAATAAATGCATATATTAGTTGATAACTAAATGGAATCCTCTCTTTCTTTTACCCAGTAAGAGACGCCTACGGAAGCCAGCAGTACATAGACAGATAAAGCACATAGGCTATAGTTAGTAACTAACATATGCATTTATTTAAGGCGCCAAATTATAATTGTAACAAATAGTATTTGAATCAAAACATTCAATCGGGGGTAAAACACGGGCGTTGCCCGGGTCATTCGGCTATTAGATTATAAGCACAAGGTAATAAGACCAAATCTATATGAATAAATAGTGTGTGATGTTTCAGTAACCGTCAACGTTTACCTTTGTATTCAACTGAAAATTCTGATTTATTGGGCTGTAGAATGAAAAAAGCTGGATAGTAATTAATGACCATGATGACAGAAGAAGGGGGAAGGCCTGGCTCATCTGTGGTGAACCCTTCCAGCAGTTTCACTAGTTTAATCTATCTTTATATTCAACTGAAAATTCTGATTCCTTGAGCTGTTGAATTGAAGAATCTGGATGGGGTAATTGATGACAGAATAAGGGGGAGGGCCTGGCTCATCAGTGGTGAACCCTTCCAGCAGTTTTGCTAGTTTAATCTATCTTTGTATTCAACCGAAAATTCTGATTCCTTGAGCTGTTGAATTAAAGAAGCTGGATGGGGTAATTGATGACAAAATAAGGGGGAGGGCCTGGCTCATCAGTGGTGAACCCTTCCAGCAGTTTAGCTAGTTTAATCTATCATTTTAATTCAACCGAGAATTCTGATCCATTGGGCTGTTGAATTGAAGAAGCTGGATGGGGTAATTAATGACAGAAGAAGGGGGAAGGCCTGGCTCATCAGTGGTGAACCCTTCCAGCAGTTTCACTAGTTTAATCTATCATTTTAATTCAACCGAGAATTCTGATCCATTGGGCTGTTGAATGAAAGAATCTGGATGGGGTAATTGATGACAAAAGATGGGGGAGGGCCTGGCTCATCAGTGGTGAACCCTTCCAGAAGTTTCACTAGTTTAATCTACCTTTGTATTCAACTGAAAATTCTGATTTATTTGGCTGTTCAATGAAAGAATCTGGATGGGATAATTGATGACAGAAGAAGGGGGAAGGCCTGGCTCATCAGTGGTGAACCCTTCCAGAAGTTTCGCTAGTTTAATCTACCATTTTAATTGAAAAGAAAATTCTGATTCCTTTTGGCTGTTCAATTAAAGAAGCTGGATGGGATAATTGATGACAGAAGAAGGGGGAGGGCCTGGCTCATCAGTGGTGAACCCTTCCAGCAGTTTCGCTAGTTTAATCTACCTTTGTATTCAACCGAAAATTCTGATTTATTTGGCTGTAGAATGAAAAAAGCTGGATTGATCTGATTGATGACCTTGGCTGAGAAAGAAGGGGACTGACCTGTCCACAAACATGACCACCAGGTCATCTTTATCCTTGACTTTCTCCAGAGCATCCTTGAGCAGGTTGACCTTTTGACCTCCTCCTGTGGTCACTCTCACGTCTCCTCCTTCCCACGTCTGTCCCAGTCCCAGTACCTGCTCACACACATATATATCTATCTTTGTCTGTTAAACCATAGGATTCAACTTAAAGAGTCAACTTATATATATTTTCTATAGTAAAACTGATGTAGTATAGTAGGATAATGTAGTCACCTCTACATTGTGGCTGTAGATTCCAGCTGATCGCATAAACCTCTGGAAGCCATTGGTGCGGCTAGTGGCTACTGTAATCACCTGGAGCTGCTCCTGGATATCTGCAACTGACCAATGACAATGTCAGAAATGTTGAAGTAGTGTTCTGCTCATCATATAGGATAATATGTAACTATATAGCATTATAAGGCACAATTTGGATTATAGATTATAAACACAAGGTAATAAGACCAAATCCAAAAATATAAATAGTGTGTGATTTTTTGGTAACAGCGTTGTTACCTTTGTTTGTTTGTTTTGTCTGTTTGTTTACACACTTGATAACAGTCCTATTTAAGAACATTCTGTGATATATTTTCTCATTTATTCTTTTGTCTGAAGATGGTAACAGCGTTGTTACTGAAACGGCACACACTATTTATTTATTTGGATTTGGTCTTAATACCTTGTATTTATATAGCATCATTGCCAGTATATAGTGGCATCTAAGATAGGAAGGTTCAAGGAACACCATTTCACCCCAATCTATACAATCTTCTTCATTCTCTATATTTTTCATTCTATAAAGAGTCTGAAATGACTATAAGGAAAATCTCTATAAGGAAATCCATTTCTATAGATAGAGAGAGCTTTCAGAGAATTAATTGCATAACAAATAACATAAATTCAACAGTTATTTTTAGCCAATATGGAAATTTGAGTGTTAAATCAAGAGTACAATAGAATAAGAGGAGTCCACAAATGTGGCTATAAAGGTACAGGGGTCATCTGGGGTCAAGTTGTCTTTGTTCATTTTAGTTGCCAGCTTTCCCATTGACCTCCAACTTGATTGGCTAGCTGGCTGACCAATCTGGAGCAGTCTGAAATATTTGTCCAAAGTTAGTTATTTCTTTGAAAACATTATTGTTGTTGTCATGTCCAATGAAGACAATTTTTGACAATTAAAATAATTTTATTGACATCTTGTCAATACATGCAAAGTGCACAGTCTGCACTATTTAAAAAAAAAAACTGCAGCGCTGGCAGAGGCGCCATATTCATTGTACATAGTGTATATAATCCATGTCTAATGAAGAGCCTTAGATCTCTGTGCATTTCTATCACAGCAGTTGAAATGTATTCTATCTTGGGTATATAAAGCTAATGCTCTGGGTACATATCAATTATCTGCAAGACTGCGGCCATTGCTGGGCATGAGAATATGTGGGTAGGTGTTAGTTCCACACCAATACAATTGTTGCATGTCCTGTAGGTTCTTGTGCCATCTGGATGTATTGTCATTCCTTTGTAGTGTTTTGTTCTGAGTCTTATTATTGTTTTTGTAATTCTTCTCTTAAGAGTTTATTTCACATATTCAATTTTTCCTTATCTTTTGTTGAATTATCTTGTATTTTGTCAAAGCATCAGCGTCAAATACTGACATTTGTTCTTTCCTTTGGCTCAACTTTCTGGTTTCCTTTGCTAATTCATCTGCCATTTGAAAACATTGGCTGGGAGAATATGATGCTAGGTTATTCAACAATATGGTTCAGGTATCCATATCTGAAAGTACTTTTTGTGTAATAGATTATAGCTATAAGAAAATACGACATAATACAATTTTTGCTGTTATAAAAACGTCACAAATGATAAAGCACAATTTGAATTATAGATTATAAACACAAGGTAATAAGACCAAATCTAAATAAATAAATAGTGTGTGACTTTCGATAAATTCGATTGGTTCTCTGATAAAGCACTATTTGGATTATAGATATTATATAGCTACAAGAAAATAAGACCTAATCCAAATAATTTATTAGTGTTTTACGTTTTGGTAACAGTGTTGTTACCATCATCAGACAAAAGAATAAATCTTGTAGCCATGATAAAGCACAATTTGGATAATAGATTATAATAAAAGAAAATAAGACCTAATCCAAATAATTTATTAGTGTGTGACGTTTCATTTAGGCACCATTATCAGACAAAAGAATGAAAAATTATATTTTTTATTCTTTTGTCTGATGATGGTGACAATCTTGTAACCATAATTCAAATTGGACCTAATCAGTACATAGTAATGAAATTGTAATCTAATGATATTAAAAATGGATGATTTGGAATGTGGAGGAGGGAGATTGTCACACCTGAGTTGTTTAGAAAGAAAACAGGACGATGCCAACACAGGGAAGGGTGATGTGCTGAAAACAACAATGACATGCAAGTCAATTAGCCTAGACCTGCAGTAGACCATGTCCCATTGTGTCTTGTGTCTCCATAGACCATCTACAATTAGCTAATGAGAGATCTCACTGCCCTATATCTACGGTAGATTTACTCATCGTCATATTTATGGCTTGTCCTCATCACTCGATACACAATAGAGGTATTACAGCTTTGGTTTTATTGCTATGTTAAATGGCTCCATTTAGTGTTTGGGTTTATAGAGGCTTGTTGTATTTTTATTGTTACATGCTGACTTCACATGTTGTGATTATTACTTTGTTATTAGCTGCAAGAAAATAAGACTTAATCCAAATAAATTAATATTTATTCTTTTGTCTGATGATGGTAACAATGCTGTTACTGAAATATCACACACTATTAATTTATTTGGATTAGATCTTATTTTCTTGTATCTATAATCCAAATTGTGCTTTCGTATCAAGTCATGTTCTAGTAGACTTGATGCTGTAACCACACTCCCTCTTTAAAAATCCTGAGTTCAACTGACCAGGTTGATAGACCTCAGCAATGGTCTCACTCCAGGGATATGGAGGAGCTGCATCTGTACTCATGTTAGAGTCAGCAGCAAAGGCTTCCATGTTAGGAACGGCCTTAAAATACAGGCAAAGTCAGACTTTCACCAAAATGTGCCTGGATCATAGTGCCATGATCAACGAAAGCTGCACCCCTATACCCCATTCCTTGAGATCATGAACTCATGGAATTCGTGTGATCTTTACACAAGGGGATAAGAAACAACAACAAAAACAAATTGTGCTTTATTATAATTTGGTATTAATATGTGAGAATTGATTGCTAAAGTACTGAATTGAGATTCTCTCTGATTATGATAACGCTATTACTGAAACGTCATAAACATTTCATTAATTTAGATTTGGTATTGTTACTTTAGGTTTCTATCTCTAATCCAAATTGTACCTTATCATATAAATAAATATTGGTAAAATAAATGATATGTTGATCCAATATATGCCTTTTTAATTAAACAAATAAAGATATAGATACAAGAAAATAAGACCTAATCTAAATAATTTAATAGCGTGTGACGTTTCATTTTATTCTTTTTGTCTGATGATGGTAACAATGCTGTTGCTAAAACGTAACACACTAATAAATTATTTGGATTAGGTGTTATTTTCTTTTATCTATAATCTATAATCCAAGTTGTACCTTATCTTCTTCTTCTTTCTTATCTCCAACTCAATCATATTAAAGTAAAGCTTGAGATTTGACAACCATCATGATTGCCTTATCAGTGCCTATGAGTGCCTTACATACAAATAAAGATATAATAAATACAAAAGGTTAACCTATAAAAAGTCGGATGTACAGCCAAGCCTACAACAACAAACTAGGCCTAGTTTAAAGGTGACGGCTTGCTGTACAATGGAAAGATGGAAGAAAGAGATTGTGTGTGTTGTGAAGATCTTTCAACCCCATTGTTTAGACTGCGGCATCCATCAACTAAATAGGAGGGAATACAAGATCTCTGAGCTGGTAAGAAAAATGGGGCCATTTTATTTTTGTGTTAGTGTGAATGAATTATATGTTTTTAAAACAAAGAAGAAATCAATTCTTTATATATAAATAACCTCTTCAATTCAAACAACTTTAACACATTAATTTAATAGTTTTTCGAATCCCATTTTATTTTTGTGTTAGTGAATGAATTCTATTTTATGATGCACTAGCGCGCCATCTGTTATCAAAATTTGAAACTATTTTAAAGGCGTAAGATTCTTTTTGAAATTAAACAATTTCTACTGCCCTTACTGCAATGGAAAAATTAAAGGAAGTTCCAAAAATGCAATATAACAGCGGTATGTTAGATTAAACTGGCGAAACCGCTGGGAGGGTTCACCACTGATGAGCCAGGCCCTCCCTTTAATTTTTCCATTGCAGTAAGGGCAGTAGAAATTGTTTAATTTCAAAAAGAATCTTACTCCTTTAAAATAGTTTCGAATTTTGAATTCTATTTTGTTAAAACAAAGAAGAAATCAATTCTTTATATATAAATAACCTCTTCAATTCAAACAACTTTAACACTTCCTTTAATTCAGTTTTTTAAAATCCCAATCAGTCTATTTACATCAACCATCTTTATAAACTAACAGAGAATTCTTTTTATTACTATTATCCCATTGTGTATAATTATACAGTAGAATCTCCCTTTAGCGGACACCTCTCCATAAAGGGCAGTTTTCATTTGCAAAATTATAATTTTTACAATTTAGCAACTCTCTGGTAAGAGGACACCTCTCCCTAAAGGATACTTTGGATCTGCAATTAGGTATTGTCCTTTACAGGAAGGTTCAACTGTATAAGGTGATGTGTGGAGACTGAATTAATGAATTAAATTGACAATATTGGTAGGGTTGGAATATAGGTACTGTCTTGAGGCTCCCATACTGAGAGGAGCAATGTCTGACTGTCATGTGATGAATAACCAACCAACAACAGCAGCTTTTTTTACCCATCATGGTGACTTATGGAAAATTCTGATTCCTTGGGGTGTTGAATTTAAGAAGTTAGATTGTAATTATTAATTACTCTTTCATTCACATCATCTTAAGTATACATTATTATGGTACTTGGGTCTATTTTGATGCGAGATAAGTATATTTGTTCATAAGATTCCATAAAAAAAATGCCATTAATATTTAAGCCATAAAAAAGACAGTCATTTTGACCATTAAAACTGTTTGTGGTCAAAATTTTGAAGATTCTTGAATCCATTGTGAGATGCTATGAACTTGAAGCTGAAGTCAAATAATATGGTACATGGCTCAAAACCATGGTAGGCTTATCAAATTTGTAAAGACTGGTAGCCTTTTGACTGATACAAGTCTATATGATTGCTAAGACAATATTGTATTGGAAACTATTCTTTTATAACATCTATTTCAGCTTTATATATAAAGGCTATATTCATCTTTAAATGGAAGTTTTAGTGGTGTTTGGACAAAGACACCTTGAATCTTAAAGAAAGGAACAAGATTTCTACAAAAGATGTTGAACAAAACATAAGGAAAATCTTTACCTTTTATAGAATAAATGGGTTAAACAAGCTAGCATTGTTCAAAGAAATATTTGAGATTAAACAAAAATGTGTGTGTGTGTGTGCAATCTTAGATTGTTTTACAGTTCATTAAAAGATTCCAACATGGATAATACATCTCTTTTTATTATAAATGCCCTGTAAAATGTTGGAAAAAAAACAATCTTCATAAAAGAATTGGCAATTTTCCTTTGAAATTACAAGGTATATTTGTCTTTGTTCAATGAGCTAAAAGAATGGGTAATAATTCTTAACAAATAAAATGGGTTAAGATAAAATGTAAAGAAAGAATGCAAGGATGAAAGAACAATGGTTAGCTTCTAGGTTCTCATCACAAAGGATTTCCTTGGGAGGAAAAAAAAAACAAACTATTTCTATCTCAGAAGAGGAATTTAACCAGCTATCATCATTTATATTGAGGTCATAGTGTTCTCTAAACATCTTATATGCAAATCATTCAGCCTCGATTTGGTTATAGGGAAATGGCTGGGTTTTAATAGTTAAAAAAAAAAAAAAAGAGGGTTAGAAGTGGAACGATCTTGATTAAGATTAATGATGACTGCTTGAAAAAGACGATATAATTTTACTAAAATAGAAAGGTTTTTAAAGCTGCATATTATGAAATATTTTATTTAATTTTTCCAAATATTTTAATATTCTTAATTTTATTTTTAAATTATCATAAAATATATTTGTATAGTCCAATTTCACTGAATATTCAGAGTGAAAAAAAAGACATTCGGTTACCCTGTATATTTTTTCACAGAAGTAGTAGGGTAGCAGAATTGCTTCGAGGGTTTTTTTTGATGAAAATAAATCACATTTTTTACGAATTTGATAAACTAAATAAAAATTTTATTTACATCTTCAACCATCATAACACCAAAATAGTAATTTTTTATTACAGTATATTCCGATTTTTTTGTGTATATAATAGTACAAATCTCTTTCTCTTTCATATAGAATTTCCTAGAATATCCTATTAGAATAACTACTATTTATTGTGCCTTTCTAATGCTAGTATAATGATTATGAAGCAGATTTTTTAAAAAGTTAAATAATAACGAAAATATCTTTATTTACAGGAGCTGCTAACCAGAATGAATGATTTTTGAGCCCCCCCCCCCCTCCCCCAAAAAAATAATAATAATAACTAAAAATTGCCCTATTAATAAATGATTCTATAGGCAAAAGTCTTTAGTCGAAAATTCACTGAACAGAATCCAAGGTCTATATAAGTTCTATTGTGCGTTAAATTGAAACTTTGTGTGATCAGGTATCCAATACCTCTCAGTAATAATTAAATGTAAACACAGAGTAATTAAACTGACCAGGGATTTAGAAATGTGAGACGCTGTGTTAGGAGAGGGGAGGGGGGAATAAACTAATCACACAGGAAATTGCTGAGCTAATTTCGTTTCCATTAATAGCTCCACTTCCTGGGTAGAAACAAATTAGTGTGAGGCTGGGGGTGATAGAAATCCCCCCTCTGGTGACTAACAGCCGTTCTTTGTCAGGGCTGCCAAACACTTTCTTTCGTCTTATTTATCTGTGAATAAATATTTGGGTTTTTATTTATTCTTTAAAAAAAAAAATTTTTGTTTGAAATATCCTATGAAAATTCTTCTATGTGAAAAGCACAGATAATTCTGATAACTCTTTGGTGAATTTAGACAATTTATTTTTGATTTTATATAAAGATGGTTGTTTACATGTGGAGGTTTTACTCATATACTTATATTAAATTTATTTTTGTAACTCAATTTTTCTCTCTGCTAATATTTTTCTTTTAAATCGCTTTTTTCAAATGAACTTTGCATTGCAATACAAAAGTAATATATAGGGGTAGGTTAATTTCCCTGTGATAGGCATAAGGAGGTGTTTAGCGCATTTCTAGGTGAACTATGGCGTTTCTATGATTGATCATGGTTAATATTACTGTTCAATAATTTATTTTTTTTTTGCTTATCCCTAGTACATGTGGTAAAGGCCATGATAATCATGGTGGGTAGTTAGCGACTGCTTTTTTTACTGTAAGCGCACCACATGTCTACACATGTGAAAGCAGTTCGACTTTGCACTTACAAATGTGCCAGAGCCCCGTTTGGTTACTTGCACTCGCTGGTGGGGTTGGACTTTTGCAAGAATCGGGGGGCCATTGGAGCATTTTTTTTTTAAACAGAAAAAAGTGTCCAATGCGGGGATCGAACCCGGGTCGTAGTGGTCGTAAACCAAACGGTTTAACCAGCCTTCCACCGACCCCCGTCAATAAAATAATCCCTTGAATCAATATTAAAATACAAACATTAGGCTTCCAGGGAAAACTTTCTTTTTTACAAATATTTTATTTATAAATATTTTCTCCTGTAGAAGGGCTTTCTTGTCCGAAAGCTAGATATATTTATAAATAAAAGATTAGTAAAAAAGAAAGTTTTCCCTGGAAGCCTAATGTTTGTATTTTAATAATATTACTGTGTTATATATGTTTAAACCTTAAACATATCCTTACAAAAATACAACACGACTCACACAAATTTGACTGTCATGAAAGTCATTTTTATAGTTCCCTTCTGTAATATAACTTTGTGATGCTACTGTACTCTTTCTACATGTAGAGAGATCGTTATTTCAATCTTCAATTTCGTACTTAGTCTCAAGCTCTCCTATACGAACATATTTAAAACGACAACCAAGTTTTAAGCCTTATTGAAGTTTTTTTCCCCTAATAATGAATATTATCATCATTAATTATTTCAGTCTGACAGATATAGAAGTACAGTATAACCTCTTCAATTCAACCGACTTCAATTCAATTTGAAAAAAATAGTACAAAAGTGAAATTGTACTGGGATCAGGTTGTTAAATTAAGAAAAAGGCTTATCTTGATTTATTCCCGCAAATGGCGCAAGCCATCAGCAACTTTTAAGTTTCACGATCAGTAGAGGCTTTTTTCATTTCTTAATTTAATTCAGCCGATTATAATTCAACACCTACTGGTGGAATTAAACTGGAATTAAAGAAGGTGGATTGCATTAAGAGTATTATATAATTATAGTTTATAGAAAATAATATAAAATTAACTGCTTTAACCCCGTTCAATTTGTATACCTAAAAATATCTAAATTTGGTTTCCTCTCCAATGGAAATTTTCTTTATTAAACATTGCATAAGAAATAAATGGTCTCATGCCAACAGAGATAAGATTTCTATTTTAAAATTTATAGTAAGATGGTTCACAAGATGATATATATTTTTTCATGTCTGAGAAAAATTATTTGCCAAAAACCGTGACTTTTTTTGAAAATTTATTTTATGGCTTTCGTGTATTTCTCAACCAAAAAAAATATATATATATATATTTCAAGGCCTTCTTATCCTAAAAATATGAAAAAAAAAAATTGAAATCTACTCAGAAGATGAAGTATATAATATATATATCATATAAAATGTTATTTATTTATTGAATTAGATTTTTTAATGCGGACTGATACAAATTTATGAGGTCAAAAATTTCTATGGACAAAAAAAAAAAATCGTCTTTGCATATTGGACAGTATTGTTTCTCTATAGATTCCTGTTTTCAGGAAGTTTACACAATGAGGACCGTTGAGTATATCTCTGTATATAGGAGAACAATAATAAAACCATGCTAGAATTTTGCAGGAATTAATGCAATAAATTTGGAATTATTTGACAAATCGGACGCGATATCCCAGCTTGAGGATACTTGCACCTAAATACATTTTAGCAGCTTAATTTATTGAACAAAAACAAAATCAGTATATAACTTGAAAATCGATTTTCTCGAACAGAAAATAAAATATAAAATGAATCTACAAATATTATTGAATTTTACATACGTGTTTTTTTGCTATATATATATTCGCACATTTCTTCGATGGGGGAAAAAATTACTTTTTTAGCTGTGAAAGATTGGCTATTCTATCAACAAATGTATTGAGTCTCGGTTTTAAAACTACAAGGTAATAAGACCAAATCCAAATAAATGGTTTGTGACGTTTAGGTAACAGCGTTATTACCATCATCAGACTCATTTATTGTCTCATTTTTGTCTGTTAATGGTAACAAAGCTGTCTGACCGAAATTTCACATACTATTTATTTAGATTTGGTCTTATTATCTTATAGTTTTAATCTATAATCCCAAATTGTGACTTATCGATTTTTGGTTTTCTTTTCCATATCGTTAAGCCACTACCATATCCATCTTGCAGACATGAGCAATGGCACAAGAGGAAGGTCAGGTGGAGATGCACCTGAAAGAAACCTTGGCCTCCCCAGGCTAATCGACTACCAGGATTACCTTAGCCTACATACTGCCTTGGTGACGTCACTTTTTCCTGCATCTTCACAACGGTGGATTGTACCAACATTGTTTACTATTTACATTCATGGACTTAAGGAATTTTCATATTTTAATGTCTCTGGTTGTCTTTTTTGTTGTTGTTTTGTTTTGAGAAAGAGGCTGTTCACACTTGGTTATCTCGTATGTCTTCAATAAATATCACTGTAATATCTTTCAGAGTTATTGTATGAATCCCAATATACATGCTAAAAGGTACAACTTCCTTAAGTTTCATCTCCATGAGTGTATATTGGTTATCTCGTGTGTCTTCAATAAAGGTCACTGTAATAACTTTCAGAGTCATTGTATGAATCCCAATATACATGCTAGAAGGTACAACTTCCTTGAGTTTTATCTCTTCATGAGTGTAGATTCCCCTCCAAAAGTTAAGCACGAAACAAAAAAAAAAAAAGTGCCATCTTCTTTTAAACTTTTATTAGTCACAGATATTCTCTTCCGTCCTGTATACCAAACATAAAACAATACATAATGATAAGGCACAATTTGGATTATAGATTATAAACACAAAGTAATAAGACCAAATCCAAATAAATAAATAGTGTGTGACGTTTCGGTAACAGCGTTGTTACCATCACGCACTATTTATTTATTTGGATTTGGTCTTATTACCTTGTGTTTAAAACAATACATAGTTATTTATAAGCAAGAACAGCCCCTAATACAATATTAGAGCGGTTTAGTAGAATGAACTGGCGAAACGGCTGGGAGGGTTCACCACTGATGAGTCAGGCCTTCCCAATAAGGCTTGAGAGAAATTTCTAAATAAAAGAAACTCTGCAAATATTTTATTTAAATTCAATATTATAAAATTATTTTCAATTCTATTTCAAATATAGAACCTGTCGATTTTATTTTTAATCTTTGCTGTTTTACATTAAAAAATAAAACTCTCGATTATATTTTCACATCTTCTAACATAGAAAAAGCAGTCAGACCTGCCATGATTTTGATATCTTATCATTACGTGTCATATAAAAAGGCGAAAAAACGGTGAGTGATTTATTGTCATCATTTCGACACCTCTACTTTCTCCTTCTCGCATATGTTATCAGCCTTGGCCTGAAATATCCTTACCCTCATTCGTTAAAAAGTCTCAAGGCCATCAACACCCTTAGTGGTGGAACAATTCTGTTACACCTTGACTCTACAATTTCGCTTGACTTTACATCAGTTTGAAATACAGTAGAACAAACTCCATGAGAGGACACTCACGTTTGAGGACACCTCTCTATAAAGGACAGTTTTCATTAGCAAAATTTTACCTTTTTTTTTTACTATTTAGTAACTCCGCCTTTGCCGGTCCCAAGCCCAGATGAAAAAGGAGGAGGGGGAGCAGTAACAAGCTCGGTAAAAAACCTGGGTTTAGCTGGCTCGGCTGATAGTACCCTGTAAGGGCTCCTAATCCAGGGATAAAGATGAGCAGCGTTTGTACTCCATGTTAGGAGCAGCTGTACATGGCGTCTGTTCTTTATGTCAGAGGCGGCCATTTCATATTGGAGCTAAGTCGGCCTGTCACTGAGTAGTGCTCCCAGTCTTAATGACAAAGGCAGACACATTCTACTTCACCCAGTCATGATGGTTGTCAAACAGACACCATCAAGGGTTACAATTTGATACCCTAATATGATTGAGTGGAGATAAGAAAGAAGAAGAAGGCTATTTAGTAACTTTTCGGTAAGAAGATATCTCTTCATAAAGGATACTTTGGCTCTGTAATTAGGTGTTGTACTTTACAGAGAGGTTTAATATAAGAAGCAACAAGTAGGTAGAAAAGATGACGACTAAAGAGTAGGGTGAATGCCCTCACACAGATCATCGCTCCCAGGATAGAGATGAGTCAATGTAAACAAAGGACAGTCTGAAGAGGCTACAGATGGAAGGAAGGAAGGGAGAAGCCCAGTGGATGAGGATGTTGTTTAGCCATGGCGGTGGTGTGAACCATCTGTGTACTGTGACATCACGTATAGAATATATCCCTAACCTATAAAACTTTTCAACAAAGAAAAAAGGGAATTTCCTGATCGTTTAACTGAAAGTTGCTGATGGCTTGTGCCATCTATCGGAATAAATTTCAAATAATCATTGATTTTTTTTTATTATTCCAGAATTGGCCAAATACCGTGGCCAATTACGAGGGACAACAGCCCGAAACGCGTACGTGGTTAGCTTTTCTTGATTAATCAAGAATGGGTATTTGGCCAATTCTGGAATAATTAAAAATCAACGAATAGTTGATATTTATTCCGATAGATGGCGCAAGCCATCTTTCAGTTGCACGATTAGGAAATGCCTTTTTTTTTCTTAATTTATCTACCTGATCCAAGTATAAATTCACTTATGTTCTATTTTTCACATTTTCAACAAAGAATCACACTTTTCAAAATCATTAAAAACTCCATTTCTAACTATATACAACAACAACAACAAAAAGCCTTTATTTAGGGTCACTGAACCTATACAGGATTCACCAGAGGTATGCATAAGAACAAAGCAGTGAGACAAAGGAAATACCGATATATACAGAGTAAAAAGAGAAAGAAAAAAACAAACAAGGAACTATATATAAAAACCAATTAGGCATATCCTGACCACTAACATGAACGTTTTTTCAGATGGCAGAGCGCCATCTAGTGGAACAGAAATAAACTAAACGTTGATTTAACTTGTTCCCTGATATTTGACCAACTCATTTTCTTGATAAATCAAGAAAAGACAACCACAAACGCGTTTCAGGCTGTTGGCCCTCGTCGGTGTGGTGTTATTTTTTCACATTTCTAACTATTAAAAAACGAAATAAAAAAAAAAAGATAAAAAGATCAGGTGTTGAAATCAATATTAAAAATGGCATATCCTGACCAGGAGCACATGTGCTTTACAGAAGGCAGAGCGCCATCTGGTGGAACAGAAATCAACTAAACATTGATTTAGCCTTATCAGGGAACAGGTTAAATCAATGATTAGTTGATTTCTGTTCCACCAGATGGCGCTCTGCCTTCTGTAAAGCACATGTGCTCCTGGTCAGGATATGCCATTTTTAATATTGATTTCTAACTATATAAAACAGGGGAATTTGTAAATGATGAGGGAGAGAAAAACATATTTCCATATCGTTCAACTTAATGCTACTGATGATTTGGGCCATCTATCGGAATATCATATAAAATATATTATCAAGGGGGTGGGTGAAAATATTTATCCATAATTTAGGAATAAAAATAACTCGCAATTTTTTTTGCTATTTATTCTGATAGATGACACAAACCATCAACAACATTCAGTTACGCCCTGAAACGAATGTTTATTTTAAAATTAATAATGCTATGTTTTTATTTCACTCAAAATAGAGAGCAAGCCTTTGTCCTATAAAGAGCAAAATCATACTACGCTCTATTTAGGATCATAATGAATACTAATTAGTGGTTCTTTATAGATTTTAATTATTATTATGGCGCTGGAATGATATGGTTTTTACATTCTCCAATGACCCGTAAAAGAGTGAAATGATCCCTGAAGAGGTGTTCTGTATTACAGAACGTAAACCTTTCATAATTGAAAAGAGGTTAAAAGTAAAGATGAAAGAAAGATAAAAGTAGTGTCATCGTGAAAAAGCAACTCCGGATTGTATAACTAAATGGTACAGATGGCAGAGCTCCATCTATTGGAATAAATATTAACTAAATGTTGATATTTACAATATAATGCGGCTTATAATTGTAGAACGACATCTGAAAATTATCCCGCATGTGTTTCTTTTGAACGAAAAATCGAAATTTATTTTAAGGAGAAATAACGATTATTTCTAACCTTAGGGATCAAGTATGAAAGGATGAATTGTGAAGAGTAATGATGAACGGAAAAATAAAAGTGTCCAGGGATGGGACCGTTGACTCCCTGGACACTTTATTTTTCCGTTCATCATGACTCTTCACAATTCATCCTTTCATACTTCATCCCTAAGGTTAGAAATAATCGTTATTTCTCCTTAAAATAAATTTCGATTTTTCGTTCAAAAGAAACACATGCGGGATAATTTTCAAATGTCGTTCTACTATAAATGTTGATATATGTTTGTTTGTTTTTTGTACAGCCCCCCCCCCCCCCCCATGTTAATCATGGTGTTAAGACTGCTTTTACTGTAAGTGCACCACATGTCTCGCAAGTAGAAAGCAATTCGACTTTTATTTACAAATGTTACATGGGTTAGTATATTCATGCTATCCATGCCTGTAGAAGAACCGAAAGGTTCGAAAGCTCGCAATAAATCAAAAAAGAAGCTCCTCATGTAATATTTTATTCGTATATATATTTAAACTAAATCTACTGAGTTCGTGTAGCCGAAAATGTTACAGAGCCTCGTTTGGTTATACTTGCACTCAATGGTGGGGGGTTGGAATTTTGCAAGAATCGAGGGCCATTGGAGCAATTTTTTAATACAGAAAAAAAAGTTCAATACGGGATTCGATCCCGATTCTTGACTGTCAGAAAACGACGGTTTATACACCTCGTTCACCGATTCCCAGCTACAACATAGAAATGTGGAGTAAATATCACAGAGCCGTTTCTGTGATGTAGTTAGATGTTGATTTACTAGGAGTTACTAGGTATACCTTCTATACCTGTGGAATAGGAGAAACAACCATGGTTGTGTCCTTATTTGATAACCAGGTGAACCATGGAACATTGTCAAGTGGACAGAATGTCTTCCACTACTTACCATTGTTCACACTGGAGACCTGCGCTTTCAGTAGAACATTAAATAAATACTGTAAGACTATTATAAAATTTGTAACAATTTAATGTAAAAGCACATGTGGTCCTGGTCAGGATATGCCTTTTTTATTTTTAACAATTTGATTTACTCGCAAAGTGTTTCTTTTTAATAATATCATCAAATATTATATATGGGTGGGAGAAGTCCGACCACACCTCCCCGCGGTCCCCCCTGGACCCTTGGAATATTTGACCAAACTCTGGTTCGTTTCCAAGGTGGCAACGTGGCAACGGCACCCATTTTCCAATGAAGAGCCCCAAGATAGTGGATATTGCTGCTGCTGTGATGGAGATGCATGGAGACATCTGAGACTCTTCTTTGGACATGACAACAACAACATCAAATATTATTTCTATAGACCTTACTACAATGATAAAAGTTATTGAATGAGAGGGCTTAGCTCATCAGTGGTGGTGACTATTATAGATGGAAATTTTGCTTGGATAAAATTAATCTATAACGGTTACCTCTCCCTTCACAATGGTGTTGTGGCTTTGTCACCGACCTGAGAGGACCAATGAGAGGTTTAACATCTTGAATGATGTCGTGAGGAAGTGTTTGTTCATATTTATGGAAGAATTGCATCATGAAATATCATAAGTTACATCGACGCATGTAAAAAAACGCAGAGCCGGAGATTCCAAGTTACATCATTAAACGATGACCTTGAGGAGTGAACAACCTTCCCTCCCCCGGGGCAACCGTTAGATTGGCAGACGACTACTTGCGATGATCGTCTGACCTGTTAGCGGCGGCCATTGTGTTCATAAACTAAAGTATGTAAATAGGTTCATAGATATATTCCATAAATTCTACGTAATTCTCAATAACGGATTTATTTGATGGGAGAGAGAAATGTGGAAATGTTTTATCTAAAAAAAAAGTAGAAAACGGCTACGATGATAATAAATAAATAGAAATTCTTCCATGATGGTAAGATTTATAATAATTACACAAAAGAGAGCCTTTATTAAAACATTTAGGCTAATACAATGGTTTGACCAAAATGGGTCTTATCTGGTAAAAGAGCCACGAAACAACAAAGAAAAAAATATATTTACATACAATAATAATACACATTCTATATAAATACAGTTACGAGCGTCATGCGTTCTTAATTCTTCATCTCTGTCACCGTTTGCTTTTTTTTTTTGGAATGGCGCTCTCCTATTGGTTGGCTACGATCACGCCACCTTTGCCCCCCCCCCCCCCCCCACACACTCGCTTTTTGGTATTTGTAACTATTGTGTTGGAGCGGGTCGCTCCTTAAATAAATGCATATATTAGTTAATAACTAAATGGAATCCTCTTTTTCTTTTTCCCAGTAAGAGACGCCTACGGAAGCCAACAGTACATAGACAGATAAAGCACATAGGCTATAGTTATCAACTAATATATACATTTATTTAAGGCGCCAAATTATAATTGTAACAAATAGTATTTGAATAAAAACATTCAATCGGGTAAAACACGGGCGTTGCCCGGGTCATTCGGCTAGTTCTATATAATGGGCATACAAAATATTTCAAGTTCACATTCTCTTTGTCTTACAATTCAATCCTTATTAGGGAAGATCGCCGGTTCAAAATCACTTTATTAGGTACCGCTCAACAAGAACAACCTAGTTTATGATAATTGAAACAATAAATAACATGTGAAGGTTATTCACATATTAAACAAAATGTTAACAAGGGATTCAATCCCGGTTCATGACTGTCGGGAATCGAGGGTGTTACCCACTCGTCCACCGACTTTTTCGTTAGGGAAGATAATATGCATATAACCTATAAGTTCAAATATATAAATTAGTAGTATGTGGGTTGAAATATATGCCTTGTTTTAAACTATTGGCTTAGGTAATTCATATAACTTGATACAGTTTAAAATCTCATGAGAAATCATAGCCTAATTCGTGGTCTCTTATTGGAGGTCGGGTTATATCAGTACAGGACATTTTTGAGTTTACAAAGACGGTCGCTCATGGGAAGAGGTTGTAGAGATACCTTCCGTAACCTCCAGAGATTTGTGACATAATTTCGTGTGAAGATACATTTCCATGTCATGTTGTTTTGCAGTTCATTCATCGCAAGAGCATATACTATGCTGAAACTATGCAAATTTGTACCTCGACATATGCAAATTTGATTTGAGCGATATTTGTCGATTTCATCTATCGTTTAATTTCAGGGTATGAAAATACTTTCTTTGTAGGAACCTATTCAATGTCATCTTCTCTCTATAGCATTAAAACTGATAAACATCAGTTTTTTCCAACCATTTAATTAAGGGTTACGTAGCTCACTACCATTATATAGCTCTAAAATACATAACGATCCCTATTTACATATCCCACAACAACGAAAACCATTTGTCATGGCCCACAATCACCGAAACTGTCCAATTATCGACGTATGAGGCAAATTACGTTGGAAAATCTGTCTTGGCGGTTGAAGATGGGAAAATCCAACGATGTGACGTAATTGGCCAAAAGATGGCGGGAAAACAATGGCGTCTGTTGATTATTTCCTGGACACGAAATCTTCTTGGTTCAACTTCTTATTTTAGCTAAACACTGCGCGGTTAGTTTCATAAAGACCTATTCTGTATATACATATTTACCCAATCTCTTTAGAGAAAACTGTCCGTTCTTCAGTCTAACCTCTCTCTCCTAGAGGTGGTTTCTTATTGGAGGTTTGTTTTATATCAGGTCTTTAGGTTTTATATTTTACCAAGATGGTCGCTCATAGAAGATTTTGCTGTTTGGTTTGGTCCCCAGTTGGCTCTATATATGCAAATTCCACAGGGATTTTATGACGTGGGACTAAAATAATTTCATGTATTCAATTTTGCTGTAAGAAAATTGCTATATAAAAAGAAAGATCACGCAAAAATGGAAGCAAAATCTAAATGCTTTCTTTAAGTCATCTCTGAAACCCAGTGGACTCGGGTAGATGACAATATATTGGGACATAGTTTTAGCGTTATTTATTTATTTATTATTATTATTATAAAGCTTTGTGAGCTTTCGAGGCAAGATTTTTTTTTTCATTACGAGATTGATTCCGACTATCATTTCGATAGATGTTAGCAATCCATCATCAACAATCATTTACACAATCAATATCCTGATTGTTCTTTCATATTCACTGTTGTTTCATATTATAAAATGGATTTTTTAAAAGTGTTTCAATGCGCGATTTTATTGAAACAGGAGGTTCAGATTCACGACATCATAAGTCTAACCCTGATCATCAATATTAAACTAAAAATAGAAAACGGTGATGTAAGGGAATTCATAGAGAGAGAGAAAAAAAGAAAGAGAAAAAAAGGTAAGATGAAGAAGTGAAGGTGAGAGAAAAGGTCGCTTATAGACTGATGTAGGTCGTGGGGTCGCTGGCGTGATGGCATTTACACTACTGGATGCTGATGCAACGAGGGTCGGGAGGGGACTGAATCATCCGGGTTGACAGAGGCGCCATACACCTTAATTGCTTGCTGCTGCCTCTAAGGAGGAGGCTCTAAACTTTCAACTAACTAGAACACTTGCTTGACAACTGCCTTCAAACTGCCCGCGTTACAAATTGATCGTTTCAATTCCGATTTTTTCCAAGTTCACAACCAGTGAGTGCAATTTGATAATATCTGTATCAATATTAAAGTGAAAATATCAGGCGCTAACAGGGATAAGTTTATTTTTAAAATCTTTAATTCACAAATCTCTTCTCTAGCTTTCAGAAAGACCTACGGAAGAAAACACGATACATTAATAGTGAGTGTTGGAGTTTGGATCCTCACAGTATTAGCTTGGAATTCCGTGTAGCTCTCTAACCTTTTGTTTTAGATGTTGACGATCTTTTGGCAGAGTTTAATTCGGACTGTATGTTTTCACCTCGACCTGCGGATTGACTACTGAGAGATTATCCTCATCTAATTGCGATGTAGCAACAAGAGAATCACCACACAGCCTCACTGATCTTAGCTGACTAACTTTATTGAATCTTTCACTCATTTTATATACATATATATTTACATAATTAAAAGAAAGAAAGAAAAATCTGCATGATTATAAATCAATGTAGCCTAGCAAGTTATTTACATAACTAGGCGCAAACAGTGAGTGCAACAGATTCTTGAAAAATCCAACTCCACAAGTGAGTTCAAGTAATCAAAAGCGGCTCTGGTACAATTGTAAGCCCAAAAGTCGAACTGCTTTTCACATGTGTAGACATGTGGTGAACATACAGTGTAAGCAGTCGTTAACTACTCACATGATTATCATGGCCTATACCACGTGTACTAGAATTGATAATAAATGATAATAAGGTTTATATATATAAAGATCGCCTCTTCCGTCAAAATAGATGCCATCTATTGACCGTCGCCACAAATTAGAGGACTTAGATCGGCGATAAAGTCACAATACCAGCTTTGGCAAATTGAGAAGCGCCTACCTGAAGAACATGATTTCGGACTAATGGCCCTCGTCAATCTAGGGAGGGCTTTATTTCACGAGATCCACAAGGGAGGATCAAATGATATCTTCACAATCTGCCAAAGAGGTGGCTATGCCAAATCTTATGGCCAAAATATAGATGGAAATTTTGCAGGGAGGAAAATGATCGATAAAAATAAAGGTCTCTCCCACAAAACTAGACATCATTTATTTTATAGATCATTATATCATCCCAGAAAATTTTCCATCAATAAGGTTTATTTTTCACGATTTCATACATTTTTGTTTTTCAAAGAGAGAATGGTCATCATATTTACATATGGCATTTATAAATGGGGGAAGAACTCCCTATCTACATTATATATAGGAATTGATTATATCCTGGTTAGATATTGATAGATTTACCCACAGGTTTATGAAGGTACATTACAAGTTGTATCTCCTTTTCCCACCGTTAGATGTCCCAGAACATCATCTCTGGCCAGATGGTGACAGCAGTCTGGAACACCTAACAGTGGAAAAACGCGACACAAAATACAACTTTGATATGTATTCATAAACCTGTTGGTAAATCCGTCAACCTCCCCCCAGGATATATAACCAATTCCAATATAATTACTTAAAATTAAAGATACTTCAGCCAATAAAAACCTTTTTATTATCTCGACGTTTCGACAAAAATATTTTGTCTTCGTCAGGGGAGCAAACAAAAATTAACACATTAAAAAAATATACTATTTTTAACGTCTTGCCAAATGTTTTAATTTTTGTTCGCCCCTGACAAAAGATTTTTGTCGAAACATCGAGGTAATAAAAAGATTTACACTAGTAGAAGTTTGAGTCAAAAGGTGATCCATCAATTAAGATTATATAAAAGAGCGTACCTGGATCTGTCAAGAAAAAAAAAATGTTCCAAAATATTTCGAGAGATTGCTCCCTCTTTATCAATTTATTGTACAGTATCTTAGAAGTATATTTAATTTTAAGAACTATGAATGCCGGCCAGGCAGCCTCTCTATCTTTACTATATAATTGTATGAAATATTGTATTAGTAAATGTATTAGTGTCTACATTAAAACTCGGCCATTTAGCCTATCTCCAGATAATAAGAAAACATCTACACATTGAAAGATATACCTGACAACTTGAACACCTCAGATTTTTTATATACCGTCGTACTGGCGCCAATGACCAAGAAGAATCTTAAATATTTGAGAACACAGCAGGGTGTCCCATAAATTTGACTCAAAAAAAAAAGCACGAAGTAAAAATAAACATTTCCCATTTCCATAACTCTTTGGACACTCCTTTTCCTTGTTTGGTATTATGACTAAGGACAACTCTGATTGGTGGACTGGTTCCCTCATCTACCTGCATACAACTTATTTACATATGTAAACATTATGTGCACTATATATATGTCGTAGTGACAGATTCCGTGTGATTGACAAGAATTTGTAAATGTTTTTTAAAAGTTTTTTTTGTGCAATGAATTAATAAAGAGGAGGAGTAATTCCTCGAAATATTTTGAAAAAAAAAAGTTTTTCTTTACATATTTAGGTATATGCCCCTTTAAATATAAATAAATTATGCAATATATTCCAATAAACAATACGCTTGTTCGGCGGTACATATACTAAAATTGGAACAATCAATAAACAATACGAATAAATAATGTATGAACGATCCTTTAGGTAGCGTACCATATCTTCCATCATCAGAGTGTTTATAAAGAAAGGTTACCTCTCTCGTCAAAATAGACGCTTAAACTTCTCACCGATAATATGGCTTGATTACTTCGCTAGTTAAACACCTCTTTGGTAACTTTCGAGGATTTCTAAAGGAATCGCCTGGAGAAACCGCTAGAAGGATTCACCACTGATGAGCCAGGCCCTCCCATTAAATTATCATTGCAGTAAGGATATCAATAATCAGGACTTTTTAGATCAACTTTCTGTGCAAGTGTCTGATGTCCTAGATCAAAAACTGGACAAATTCAAGGGAGAATTCAAGACACTGAGGCCCTCTTTTTCAGAGGTTGTGAAAACTCAAACAACGAGAGATACAATAAATAAAAAACAAATTAGTGAAAAAGAATTTGTAATTATAGCGCAGCCTTTTAATGAGGGAAATAATCAAGATGTACACCACGCTATTGTTAATAAGATCAGAGTGTTAGGAGAAGAAAATAAAAAAGTTCGAGTCAATAAAATTATAAACACTAAAAAATCTATTATTATAAAAATGTCGGACGAGCGCGAATCTAATTTTCTAAAAGAGGAAATATGCAAATCAACTCAGCTAACAAATTTATGCAAAACATTTATTCCGACCAAAAGAGATCCGACGATAATGGTTAAAAATGTTAATAAAATCACCGAGGTAAATTCCTTCGAAGAAACCATCTGTCAGATGAACAACGAACTAAGGGATATGAAAAGTGAAATTAAGGTATTATTCAGCACTAAATCTAACACCCCTACTCACAATATAGTCTTACGGGTTTCTCCTAGGGTATATCAAACCATTAGGAAATTAAATAATAAAATCTACACTGATTGCGAACGCTGCGTTGTTGTAGATAAGATTTTTGTGAAACAATGCCAGAAATGTCTTAAATTCAATCCCTCTCACAAAATGGCAGAATGCCCTAACACCCCAATGTGCAGAATATGTGGAGTTCAGGGAGTTCATGATTGCTCAGGAATTCCCAAGTGTTTTAATTGCTCTCAACATCCTAAGTATAGAAGCAAGCCCTTATCACACAGAGCAAATTCGGAGGAGTGTCCATTGTATAAGGCACAAATCGACAGAATAATCGAAAGAACAAGTTATTTCCCAACTGAACAATCAGATAACTAATTCACACGAGTCAGGAAAGTATAAAATGCAAGCCCCAATAATTAAGTGTGTGCAACAAAATTTAAGGAAAAGCATAAACGCAACAAATGAGCTCCTGGCTCAGATAGCTAACGACCCACCAGACATATTATTTATTCAGGAGCCCTACACAGTGAACAATGTTGTTATTTTTGGCGGAGACGAGCATACAGTTTTAACAGCAAAAGGAAACAAGATAAACTCTGCAACAATAATTTTAAATAAAGGATTAAAATACAATAAGATAGATAAATTCACCAACTCATTTTGTACTACAAGCTCAATACTTTTATCAAAGTCAAATATAATTGTAGCGAATTTTTACATTCTCCCCAATTCTTTTTC
Organism: Cordylochernes scorpioides; assembly: GCA_030710605.1. NCBI lineage: Eukaryota > Metazoa > Arthropoda > Arachnida > Pseudoscorpiones > Chernetidae > Cordylochernes > Cordylochernes scorpioides. Next base: position 11,954,703 of record CP092868.1, on the reverse strand, counting down.
GGAAACCCATCAAAAGTTTATTGAGGAAATTTTGGAAACCTTCAAAATTCAACCGATTCTGCTTTGTGGGGATTTTAACTCTAGGCACCCTGTCTGGTATGATCGAAAGACAAATTCAAATGGTCACAAACTTCATTCATTAGTGAACCAACACAATCTTTTCGTCCATAATATTAAAACTACAACGTGTCGTAATTCTAGCGTGATCGACCTCACTATCTCCAACAGAAATTCAATCAGTCTTTTAAAAAACTGGAATACATCCATAATGACGGACACCTCCGATCACGTGACAATAACCTACGAGATCGTTAGTAAAGACAACAGTCATATAAACGGTTATAAATCAACGTGGAAATTCAGCGAAACTGACGCAAACTGGAATGCTTTTTATGATGGATTTTCCTCCCCCGAATTGCTCAGCCTCGTGGATGAAACTAACCAAATAAAAAATTCCGAAAGTGTAGATAGAGCTGTTTTAAAACTCACAGATATTATCAGGGAAGCTGCTTTCGCATCCCTTAAGTTAAAACCAACCATAAACAAAAACAAAGTCAAATTTAAGTGGTGGACGAATAAACTTGAAAAAATGAAAAATGATTTTAATTATATAAGAAATTTATTCTATCGAGGCAAAATAATTAATGAAAAATTCTTTAAAGCTGCTCGTAATAAATATAATAAAGCCATCAACAAGGCAAAACTTAAAAGCTGGAGATTCTTTCTCGAAGAAAATGAATCAACTAATCCATTTGGGAACACTTATAAAACTTTCAAAACCTTAAAAGCATCATTTAACACAACAGGGATTCCATTGATAGACAACGCACCGGATTTTGCTAGGACTTCAAAAATGGAAAGTTTATTGAACGATCTTTTCCCGGACGATGATATTTCTTCCGAGGAGGAACTCCACAAAGCAACTAGATATTACTCGCCAATCTACAATAATAGAAACAAAGTGATCATAAGCCTAACAGATATCGAAACAATTATTGTATCATTGAAAAATAAGAAAGCACCCGGATCAGATAATATTAGCAATAATATGATTAAATACGCCTACCCTAGGATTTCCATAATCCTCCATCAAATATTTGAAAAATGTATAAGTTTGGGATATTTCCCAGATTATTGGAAAAACTCTTTTGTGAAAATCATTCCTAAAGGAGATAAAACTAGTTATGATGTTAGTAAAAGTTACAGACCAATTTCCTTACTATCTAACATTTCAAAAATTTTCGAACACGTAATTAAAAATAAACTTACTACCTTTTATGACGAAAACAATTTGATGAGTCATAGACAACATGGCTTCTCCAGGCATAAATCAACTATTACTGCTATGAAAGAGCTGACTGAAACTATTCTGGAACACAAGCAAAGAGAACTGACGGCGTTGATCGCAGTGGACTTATCAGGGGCTTTTGATAATGCATGGTGGCCAGCTATAATAAAAAGAATGGATTTAGACAACGTTCCCAGCTCTCTGATTCAAATCATCCAATCCTATTTGAATAACAAAAGGACAGTCTGTCTGTCTTACGGTGGCAAAACGATCTCCAAAAACCTTACTAAGGGATGTCCTCAGGGTAGTCCACTTTCACCGTTATTATGGAACATCTTGCTAAACGACATTTTAATGAATTTTAAATCTACAAAAGCTGAAATTATTTGCTACGCGGACGACATCTCTATTGTATGTTGGCATTATAATTTAGAGGGTCTAAAAACTGAGTTAGTGAACACCCTAAACTATGTCACTCAATGGTGCCGCTCAAACAAGTTAAAAATAAATCCAGAAAAAAACAAACTTGATTCACTTCCACAATTTCCATAGGTTCCAGCTGGAATTTCAAAAAACCGTCATAAAGCCTTCAAATGAAATCAAAATTTTGGGAATGAAATTATCTAATCATAGGTTCAAAACAAAAATAAATTTTACCCCGCACATCAATGAGATTTTGCATAAGGCGCAGCGCATGAAAAATCTGCTTTTTTCCCTCAGTGGCAAAATATGGGGTATAAATTCTAATAAAAGGTTAATTCTGTATAAGACGCTAATTAGACCTATTCTAACATATGGAGCTGAAATTTGGTTTTACCAAATAAATAACCGCTTTAAACAGAAATTAAATTCGATGCAATACCAAATTGTTCTTTGGGCTACTAGATCGTTTAAAACATCTTCCTCAAATTGTGTCCACTGTCTGGCAGAGATTCCATTCCTGACTGATTTTATCGAATCAAGATTGATTAAATATGAATTGGACCAACTAAGCGAGGAAGACCAACGAACGTTCAGTCCACATTCTCCTTCAATTATAAAAGGATTCTTGAGAACAAGAATGGAAGATATGTTTTCTAATACAAATGATCACTTTCGTCTCTTTTTCCCTCTGGGCATTCCAAAATATTTCCGCCCTGACTTTTACAATGTGCAATTCGTTACTGGTCATGGAAATTTCGGAGATTTTCTGTTTCGAATAGGAGCTATAGACGATCCGGGATGTTTATGTGGAAAGAGAAAGCAGGATTCCAGTCATCTGCTCCTTGAGTGCCCAATCTTCCAGAACTACAGAATCCGGGAAAACATCGAATACAAGGATCTTTTTATGTTTGTAAATAGTTAGGACTCGTATTTTAAATTTAGAAAATTCTGTAAATATATCTATGATTTTCTCTCTTGGTTAAAAAAACCTTAATTATTACATATTTGTATATATGTATTTTTTGGTTTGTTTATTTTGTTGGTTGTGATGTAAAATCAAGAATGATTTAATGTCCTCTTTTTTATCTTTTAAATCTTGTAATTATTATTTTTTTTTTTTTTGATGTAATATAGTATCTGAATTTAGTGTTGTTATTGACGCAAGCATCCCTTGTAGGGATGTCGCGTCTGGTTTGATGGATAAATAAAAAAAAGGTCAATAGAAAATTGTTTAATTTTAAAAATATCATACGCGTCTATAATAGTTTCAATTCTTATAACAGATGACGCGCTAATGTATATTGTGCCAAAGTATTTATTATGAAAAAGGTATCTCCTTATCGTGCAACTGAAAGTTGCTGATGGCTTGCGCCATCTATCGGAATAAATATCAACAACAATAACAACACACACACACAAAGCCTTTATTAAGACATTAGTCTTATACAGATTCTCCGTACAAGGTGCAATAACAGGAAAAGAGCAGCACAGGAAACCAGTAGTTCCGCAACTATATACAATTATTAGTAATAACACGATGGCCCCTCGATGTTTCGTCATCATTCTGAGGTGTAAGAACAATAGCTTCCAAGTTCTCTTTTCTCCCTCTTTACACCTACTGCCTTGTAAAAATTATATAGGGCCTGAGCAACTAGTCTGCTTGTTTGGGCACTGGTTAACATCATTTGGATTGACCTAAGTTGGCTGGTGTCTACCATTGAAAAGAATGTCCTTCTCTCCTCACTAATATCTTGGCATTCATAGAACAACAATAACAACAAAAAGCCTTTATTTAGGGTTCACTGACCCTATACAGGATTCACCAGAGGTATGCATAAGAACAAAGCAGTGAGACAAAGAAAACAACGATATAGACAGAAGAAAAAGAAATAAAAAACAAGAAAGAGAAAGAGGGAAGCAAGAAATCCGAATAAATATCAACTATTCACGTTGATCTTTAATTATTCCAGAATTGGCCAAATACCCATTCTTGATTAATCAAGAAAAGCTAACCACGGACGCTTTTCGGGATTATTATATTTTATGTAGAGATTATTAATTTTTATATCTTGTTACTCTGTATACTTCCTTTATTGATTCTCTTGTATTGTATATATTTTGATTTGTGTTTTTGCCTTGAATAAATTGCTGTGTCATCCTGAAGTTTGTCTTTCCTGATTTTATACGTTACATTTTGGTGGAGATACTGGGTAGATTAGAGAAGAAAAACTGAGGATCGCCGAGAAGACCTCGAGGTCTTAGGTGCTGTGATTTACATTTTCCAAGACTGATTCGAGGATTCCACCGCCGTGTCTAAGTCAAGGCTTCCCTACAAGAAGACGATATCCCTATAGACGATACGACGCCAAATCCGCTCTTCATGCCGAAAGAGAAAAGATGCGAAGCTAATAGGGATAAAGTTTCAAGACTCCAAGGGAATCCTTGCCAGAAGCACGTTAGATCCATGTCAGTATCTACAATATTTTCAAGTTGTGAGTCACAGCTCCCATAGGGAATATTATAAAAGGAGTACAGTGACAAAAGAGGACATAATGAACAATATGAATTATGGTAGTCGGAACTTTAGGAAGGCAAAGATGTCTGGGATAAAATAAGAGCCATCTTGAGCCACGTAGGCGGAAGACAAGATAGGAACCGAGGCCGGGAACTTATCAGGTGTTGAGTGATGAAGGTCCTCCTCTCCCTTTCTCTGACGAGGAGACGTTCACCGCCGGACTCGCAGTCCTTCGCGGTTGAACCCACGCCATCACATTTTGAACGAAGTTTTCAATAAACATCCATTTCATCGACCTAGAGATGTGCAGTGTCCCTACTGGCCGGTTGATAGCTTTTAGACAAACTCTTCAGTTCCTATTCCAGAATAACTTTATTAGGTACTACTCAAAATGAGCAACCTAGCTTATGTTATTTACAGTAAGAGGTATTGTCTACACCACGCTGACGAGGACCAACAGCCCGAAACGCGTTCGTGGTTGACTTTTCTTGATTTATCAAGAAAATGGGTTGGCCAAATATCAGGGAACAGGTTAAATCAATGTTTAGTTTATTTCTGTTCCACTAGATGGCGCTCTGCCATCAAAAAGTTCATATGAACGTGGTCAGTGGTCAGAATATGCCTTTTTTTTTATTTTAATGAATAATATGTAGAGGGGTTCTTCACATATTATGGGATTTGATCCCGGGTCATTGCTGTCGGAAATCAACGGTTTATACTCCACTCGTTCATCGACTTTTTCCATACTCTTCAGTGTTAGGATAGTCGTCTATGCAAATATCTTATTTACATTTGGTCAATACTTGAAAATCAAATATAATCAACGTTTAGTTGATATTTATTCCGGTATATGTCACCTTTAAATATTCGTTTGAGCGGGGTCAGGACGTAGTTTTGTCATAATGTCAAAAATGGTTGACATCTTTCTCCTCTATTTCCACCTATTTTGCATATTATATATATATACAGTTAAACCTGTCTATAGCGCCCCCTCTTGGGACTCACCAAAATAGGGTGCTATAGAGAGGGGATGCAATAGACAGGTCACTTTTAGTGTAAAATGTTTACATTTTGATGTCTAAAATCGGGCGCTATAGAGAGGAAGGCGCTACTTAGGGGGGGGGGGGGGGGGCTATAGACAGGTTTAACTGGATATATATATATCGTTATTTTTAATTAAAAAGGCATATAATGAATCAAAATATAATTAATTAAGCATCTTTTTGATGTCGTCTATTTATTTGAAGTATACACTTGGTTATCTCGTATGTCTTCAATAAAGGTCACTGTAATATCTTTCAGAGTTATTGTCCCGATATGTCGTTATGTATTTCCAAAATGCGAGCTATGTAAGTACAATATTCCAAGGGTTATCATCACCCACAGATAACCAACTTCTATGTTAGAGGTGTAAGTATAGAAAGAAATGATCTAGACTCTCTGCTACAGACACACAGTATGCAACAATAGTATATTTCCTGGGTGTGGCGACAATAAACCCCCATTGTTTCAACTCACTCAACAATGAAGTGGGGAAAGTGAAATATGCTGGTTGATTGTCATCATTAAAATAATGATTATACAGTTGAACACCTCACACTAGGATGTACTGATTCTTTCAATAAGCTGATTTTATGGTAAGATTATTGACGAAAGGATATACAATCATGGACAAAACTTAAGGAAGTGGAAAGTCTTTGATTTCGTCTATTTATTTGAAGGAGACAGAGGTTGTTCACACTTGGTTATCTCGCGTGTCTTCAATAAAGGTCACTGTAATATCTTTCAGAGTTATTGTCCTGATATACATGTTAAAAGTTACAACTTCCTTAAGTTTTGTCTAAGAGTATAGACACACTTGGTTATCTCGCATGTCTTCAATAAAGGTCACTGTAATATCTTTCAGAGTTATTGTCTGAATCCCGATATATACATGTTAAAAGGTACAACTTCCTTAAGTTTTGTCCATGAGTGTATACACCCTTAGTTATCTCGCGTGTCTTCAATAAAGGTCACTGTAATATCTTTCAGAGTTATTGTCCCGATATACATGCTGAAAGGTACAACTTCCTTAAGTTTTGTCCATAAGTGTATACACACTTGGTTATCTCGCGTGTCTTCAATAAAGGTCAATGTAATATATTTCATAGTTATTGTCTCAATCCCGATATACATGATTAAAGGTACAACTTCCTTAAGTTTTGTCCATGAGTGTATACACCAGTTGTATAAGAACGTGAAGTACACCATAAATTAATATATAGCAATAACACGCCATATATATAGGAAATTAAAACATTAAGACACGAATGTTTCTTTTACACTTAAAACAAACTTCTACTGTCCTTACTGCGATGAAAAAATATTGGGAGGGCTTGGCTCATCGGTGGTGAACCCTCCCAGCTGTAATTCTACTGTCCTAAAAGCTTATATCCATAATTTGCTTGAATACCATTTCTGAGATTCCACCCTTCCACCCTACACCAATACCTCGCTTTGCGTCGTTTTGTTTTGCGTTTTTTTCGAAGTTGCTTCGCTGCTTAATTTTTACTGATTTTCACTGTGCGACGTTAGATTTTCGAAGTTGCGTTGTTTTGGATTCGAGTCTTTAATTTTTTTATTTTTTATTTTTCCTAAAATATGGCAACACCTTTGTTTTTGATTGCGCCTTCACATATTTTCACTTTGCGTCGTTTCAATTTGCGTCGTGTTTTTTTGGAACGTAACCCCGACGCAAAGCGAGGTATGGGTGTATATAAGCAGAATCGTCCAATACAGTATTAGAGCTCAAGAAGCGTTATGGTAGATTAAATTGGGGAAACCGCTGATAGGGTTCACCACTGATGAGCCAAGCCCTCCCAATATATTTTTCACCGCAGTAAGGACAGTAGAAGTTTGTTTAATATATAAAAGAAACATTCGTGTTTTAATGTTAACATCATAAATGCATTTTGTAGCAAATAAATTTACTGGCAATGTGTTTCTTTTCAATAATATCATCAAATATTATCTCTACAGACCTTACTGCAATGATATAAGTTATTGAATGAGAGGGCTTGGCTCATCAGTAGTGAATTGAAATTATTGAGAAGAAACACGTTGGCAGTAAATTTATTTGTTACAAAATTTATCGATAGATGGTAATTGAATTTATTGCAATTTACAGCCTTAAGAAAGTTTTATGGTATTGGGAATTCTTTTCTTCAATGGATGAGAAGAAATGGTGAACATAGGTGTTTGAAACTCGTCAAGTTCTCCAATCCTCCACATTGAGAATGTATTGAAAAAGAATTTTGTTTTTCAAACAGAAATAACGTAATATATTTTTCTCTCAATATATAATAAGTATTTAAAATATGTATATAATAATGTATTTTAAAACTTAATGCTGTTGACGTTATGTGGCGCTGAGTTTGTTGTTGACACACTTTAAAATGTTATAACACCTTGATAAAGGTTGGCGTTCAGCCAACTGGAATATTGGTAAAATAAATGATATTCTGATCCACATTGAGAATGTAGGACCACTCGGTCTATCTATAAGGTTGTTCCAAAATTTTTTCTTATTACTTGGCGAATAATATTATTACGGCGAATACATATTAATACATACTACAATTGCTTTATACATAATACCGTAGAACCTCCCATTTAGCTGACACCCCGCACCTCTCTACAAAGGACAGTTTTCATTTGCAAAATTATCATTTTTACTATTTAACAACTCTCCGGTAAGAATACACCTCTCCCTAAAGGATACTTTGACTCTGCAATTAGGTGTTGTCCTTTACAGGGAGGAAGTTCTACTGTACAAAGACATTATACATAACGGCGAATAATATTATGAGGAATAATATTGGTATTTCGATTTTTTTTGCAAGTTTTTACGATGTTTTTTTGGGATAACCTTGTATAAGACGGAAGACCCCAGACGACAGAAGTTAAAAAAGTCCGTCCCACAAAGGTCAACAACTCGGTTGACAAAGCCACCATTCAAACTGCGGGGGATGATGGACATAAAAACGACCATCTCACAAATTGGCCATTAGACTTCCCCACATTCTTTTTTTTTTTTACTTCCGCGCTTAACGCTGATTGGTTGGTCAGGGTTTGTTTAGCTCTAGTTCTCTGTGTGAGTAAGCTAATTGGACGGAATTTTTAAGAAGCAGCTGTGTGTGACAGCTGTCTGTATAACACAATACATCACCTACACCTGGTTGGTTAACTTAGATAAGAAATGATCAAAGATCTGAGAGTAATAAGAATTAACTTAGATTCTCTCCTTGATGACATATCGTCAACAATAATGCATTTAAGAAATGTAAAAAAAAAAAGATCAAGAAATGCATCAATAAAATAAATATGGTGATAATAAATAGAGAAATTTACTGTGATGGAGATATTACACTCACGGACAAAATTTAAGGAAGTTGTACCTTTTAACATGTATATCAGGATTCAAATAATAACTCTGAAAGATATTACAGTGACCTTTTATTGAAGACACACGAGATAACCAAGTGTGAATAGAATTGCCTCTGTCTTCTTAAATATATATATATATAGATGAAGGGCGATATCAAAGACTTTCTACTTAAGTTTTGTCCACATGAGTGTAGATTCAGATTTACAAGATACTGTTGCAACGTTACTGACATGTTTCTCATCTGTAGATATCATCATCGTAGTTCCTAGCTTCAATTCGAAGGTCAGTCAACCACCATTCCTTGTCAATTTCCACCTTTTTCTGCTTCCATTCGTGGCAAATCTTCTGCCAATCTCTTGATTGTGGTTCATCACTTCGCCAATTTTATATATGGTACAGTGTGTGTGAAGGGTGGAATCTCAGATATAGTATTCAAGCAAATTATGGACATAAGCTTTTAGAACAGTAGAATTACCGCTGGGCTGCATTGGCATGAGTGTATATCCTTTCGCTAATAATCTGACCCCAGAATCGGCTTATCGAGAGAATCTGTACATCCTAGTGTTGAACTCTATAATCATTACCAGATAGTTCGACATACCTCCTTTAGAATATTTACAGAGAGGTAGTTCTACTGTATATTAAAAAAGTAACGAAATTATTGGTTACCAATATTGGCAACCAATATAAGAATTAGTTAATGAGTTTTTAAAAAGGAATTATTGTTTTCTGGCTGTGTATTTAAGAGTGTGTAGTTTGAATTCGTTTATTTCCCCCCGTTTTCATCCGTATTTTTCATAAATATGGCGTAGTTCATTATGATACAAATTCGTTAAAGAAGTAACGAAAATCTTAATAAGGATAATTAGGTTAAAAAAAAAGGGTTTGTATGTTGTATTGACAGATATTAATGAAAAAAAGGCAAAAATAGTATTTAATCATAGGCGTGGTTTCTAACCTGGTTTTTCCATACAACTAATCAACCTTGGTAGCTTCGTCAGTTGAAATCTGTATCTATTTTTTTAGTGAGTTGGCTAAACGTGTAGCCACGTTTTTTTATTCTCTATAATGAGCTATTCAAAAAAAAAACAAATGGTTATTAAAAAAGCTCGTCTGATCAAAGCATTCATTTCCATTCAATAGAAAGAGGTGGGGAAACGAAAGAGGTTCAAGGATATTTTTAATATAAAAAAATGCGGTCGACTCCTCCGCAAAGCGTAATTAGGTGTTGTTGCGGGGATTGAAAGAATGGGTGGGTCGACAGTAGACGAACGACCTTCTTTATTGGGTGGGTCTCATTCCGGAAGCCTTTCGTCCAATTTGCATAACCTCAACGTCAGCTGTTCCATCCTTATATAGCTTTAGCAGCGTGGAATCTGATGGAAGATTAACTAGTTAGGAACAAAATCATTGTAACTTTATCCTGTAGTCTCCAGCCATCTCTGATATAGAGGTCAGCCATCTTGGAACGTTATTCCATCCTGTTCTTTCGGTATCTCTCTTTGTATCCTCAATTCCATTCCATTCTATTGGATTATAAAATCCGTCTTCTCAATCAATCGCCTACACTCAATGTATTCAGACAAAAAATTCAAAACAAAATTTCTAAGTCAAAATTGTTATGTCTATTGAATTAGTGTGTGACTATGATAAAAAATCATCCTATATATATTGAAAAAGTTCAGCCACTATCTCTATAAATGCATTTATAAATAAAATATTGATTTGATGATATCCATAACGTTCTATTTAAGACTTTTAAAAGTAGAATATTGAAACTATCTCTCTTTCTGGTACTTCAAAAAACGGTCTTCTTTACTATTAATAATATGATGAATGTGGGGCATTGAAGAAGGAAAAAGAAAAAAACAGAACCCTTTGGTAATTTAATCCCCAGAGAATTGGGGGTTCGTTCATCAACTATCTCAACGATTCTTTTTTAAAAGAGAAAATCAAAGTGTCAAACATTCAGTTTTCAGGTACTTAGCTTTTTCATTTTTTAACAATAATTAATTCTTCAAAAACACATAGTCTTGAAAAGTTCAAGAAGCATTCCAAGAAATAAAGAAAATTGGCAAAATAAAAAACTCTTATGTTCCTTATTTTCTTTCTTTTTATATCTCACTAAAAAGGTGCCCAATACAATACAAATGAAGCAAAAAATATATATATTCAGGGTCCTTATTATAAAACTAAAAATAGCATACATGTGATGATTTAAGATCATGGAATTGTTGTAAATAGTCTAAATATCCACTACCACATGTTCCACCCCATGACTGTATATAACTTCTTATGTACTGCACAGGAGAAAGTTAAGGTTAAAACAAATCAGGCTTAGAGGATCGTAGAAGTCAAACCTAAGAGGTAGGCCTAGAAGAGAACATAATTATTAATAACGCCGCAGTTAACCTTCTGACCCCGGACACCCTGCGAGCTAAGTTTAAACCAATATTTCCGGACAAGACAGGACGTATCTTGTGACCAGAAGTTATAAAAGTTTGAGAGACGCCCAATTTCCGGAACAAGACCGGACGTATTTCTTCCGTCAAAGAGATAAGCCCGGCCCAATCAGAAGACAATACCTAAGTAGGTCAACCAATAGCCCACTACCACGTGAAAAAGTCCCACCAATTAGGAAAGAATCACCTAAATAGGTCAGCCAATTAGAAAGCAGCAAGGTCGTGGTGTTAAATCGAGGCCCTAGAATTGCCAGTCTTCGCTTGGATTCCAACGGTAACACTTGCTCTTAAGATCTCTCTCTCCCCTCATCCCATTCCTTCTTGACGTCAGACGCTTTTAGTGGAATCTCTGTTTGTTTATTTCACCTTTGGCCCAGCTGTGTCGCCTTCCACCACGACTGCACGGGAGAGTTGACATCGAGGTTCGTCTAGCATCAGGTAACACTGGTCCCAGAGGTCCCAAGATATCACAGACTCCCCCGTAACGAAGAGTCGACAGGATAGTGGACGCCAAGGTACAAGTAAGCAAATAGACCACTGTCTGTACAGAAAGATGGAACAGGGAGGAGAGGAGAATCCAAAGGAACCCATGAAGACCGATCCCGACTACGAAAGTGGCGACAACCCCACTTTTCCGAAGAAAGAAAACACTCTCGGTAGGACGCAGGAAGTTCCCCCCGGCCAGGAAGACGTCACGCCCCCCGCCGCCGGTGTCAGATGTCCTAGGGAGGTTGACGACGACGCTACAGCAGCTTTCTGCCGTGACCGGACATCGCGAGAGGTGGAATCGCTACGATGGTTCGTACGAGGCGCAGAGCTTCTTCACCAACTACAACGCCCAAGCAGATCGGGCCCAACTACAATACTCTACAAGACTGAGAAAGCCACCAAACCTCCTGCAAGCACCCCTCCGAGTTACCCACACGCGAGCGTATGTTACCTGCTCCCCCGACCATCTCTACACCACGAGCCCAGCGAAGACAATGAACTCTAACTGTCCCAAGGAACCTCCAACTATGACAACAGACCAGGCCTGTCCCGACATACAAGACAGCACCACAGTAGGTTCCTCCTTCTATAATTTTTATTGAACAATTGCTCGTTCGAGCTGAACTGTCCAATAATGTAAACCTACTCTACTACTTAATACAGGAGCATCTATTGCTATAATTAGGCGGAATACTTTTAAAATAATAGAAATCAGTTTGTAAAAGAAAAATACCTGTCCATCCATTTAACTTAACTATTAATGCCATAGCTAACAATATTTTCACCATAGATTATATCTTTTTGATCTTAAAAAATAGGTAATATAACGCAGAATCTAAAATTCCATATAATCGATACACCATTGCCTTTTGTCATTTTATCCATAAATTCCGTAAAACGATTTCTACTAATTATAAACTGTCCTCAGCTACTCCTGTATCAATATAATGTACCTCTACCAACTACCTTGTACCAATTCACTTCGTGCAAGCAACGCGTGTCCCATGGACAGGCTAATACAACTGTTCCATTTACTAAATTTTTCCCTCCTGGAACAGGTTGCTCACACGTGGTGAACTCCAACATTCTTATTTAATCTTATTGTAATGTTCCTAATCCCATTTTCAACGCCCCTATGTCCTTTTCTTTCATATCTTTGGACAGAAGTAACTTAAATCACAGCCTTCCAAAACTATTCCAATCGTTAAATTCCCACATAACTACACTACCTCGTACCTTCCTTTTACACGCATAGTTAAATATCGACAAATCTCTCTCAACAAAATATACAACACCCTCTCACATCACTTTTTCTAATTAACAAATTTTTAATGCGCGACTTCACACCCAAATCTAATTTCGAGCCACACAAGCTTTATTACGTCGCCCTACTAAACACACACACAAAAAAAATCACATTAAACGTGTCATATCCACTAACAATATAAAAATTATCGATATGTTCGTACAACCAACAACCATGACTCTAGTAAATTTGTTATTCTTAGTGTAACAGGTTAGATTTCGTACAAAACAAAGACTTCACGTGATACCTTTTCATTTACAATTTTTTCGCTTCGTGTCACAGCGCCACACCACTAAACTCTTTCACTTCTCAGGCCAAAGACGCCTTCACCACGCCTGTGACACATTTATTTAACCACACATTGTTCACGTCGATAGTCGCAATTTCACTCAATTCTAACCCGATATCCATGAATAACATTTTTACTAAGTCCGCAAAATATCGAAACACAACAACCAATCGATTTAATATCAACAGATACAATATCCGAATTCTCGAAATACAAACACAAATCTAACAAATGATTGAACACACGGAATAATTCAACCTCTGTATCTCCCTATATCAATCCCATAACGCTTTTCACCAAAAGTGACAAATCAAAACGCTTTTGTGTTTACAATTTTAGAAATAATATCTCCGAACGTAGTTCGAATTAACTTCCAATAAGTTGAAAGAAAGCAAGCAGCCTCGCAAAAGGCCTCCCTGACCTACATCCGGAATCGCATTAAAATAGCTTCGCTCCCCCTCGCCCCCCCCGAGCAAACAAACAACCGACATCTTGTTACATCCGTCGCCACCCCGTGTTCTCTAATGAACTTTCGCCACCTATTAAATTAAATATTAGTGCGTGCCAAAGACAACACTTTACCTACAAAAATCACACACACCCACATAAGTTTTAAACAAAAAATCGACAACATTAGGACTCAGTGAGTTTCACAGTTAGAAACAATGTGATCCACGAGTCGCACCAAACTTAAAACAAATTCGATAAGTTAGAAAAACTTAGGCCAAAAAGACCAAAGATATCAATCGAGGACAATTTAAAGCTCTTTCTACCCATCCTAAAAAAACAGGAACATTCATTTGGCCTACAACTTTACATTCTTTCCCAATATATAATTTCTATTTATAATCTTACTTGCTCTTCTTTCTCGATGAACATTTTTTTTTCATTTTAATATCTTGTATATAATCATTATATAGCTCTTATATTTTATTTACCTCACCAATCAGTTTAGATTAGTGTCATTTTATTTTATTTTTCTTTACCAAAACTTATTTACTTTTGCTTTATGACTCTATTCTATAATCAACTTTATATTTAATCTTTCGTATCTAATAATCTCAAGTTTATATTTCATGTTTATATCACTAATTTGCATTTATCATTTTATATTTTTTCTCACTTTATAAATTAGATATTATTTACATTGTTTCACCTTCCGCTACCATGTCAATGCTATCGAGTATATTATTGCTCATTATTTTTTTTTTTCATTTAATATTTTCACTTTCTATTACCCCTTATATACTGCTGTAGTGTGTAAATCTTTGTATCATATCATCACTATTTTTATTTTTTTTTTAAGATTACTTTGCATTTAACTTCGCAATTCTATTTTCGATTTTTCAAACCCTTTAACGCTATATGCAAAGCCTTAATTTCGCAATTTCATATCTCAATGATATATTCTTTTATAATCAAACTAAAACTCATGATCTAAAAACAGGGCAATCTTCAATAACCTCTTAAACAACCACTTTAAAGGTCACTTCTTAAGAATTACTAACATTCCTTTTCCGCAGGAACTTTTAACTCCTTCGCAGGCTAGACTTGACCTCCTTTGATTTCGTAATTAACAATCTTGACACATCGTCCCCCAGATTTACCTTCTCCCAACTTCTGGCTTGGATACGTGCAAATTGTATTTTTTTTTATTCCAGGGCACTCTCATGCCACACGCTGGCACATTTTTTTTTATTTTTCTCTTTTTCTCGCTAAGCCCCTGACGACTCTAATTAAAACTTTGATTTCTGGTCACTGATCTTCGCCCTCTTTATCCTGCATGCGTACGTCTTAACGACTAATTACTAAAACCCATAACAATCCCCTTATCTTACTTTTCGATTGTGGTACTGTAACTTTATTAGGTCCTTAAATTTACATGTGAAACATGGCCTAGGTTTTCCGCGCCGTGCACATTAAATGGTTTGGGACTTGAGTCAAAGTGACATTGCCTCAACCAAGTAATAACTAACCACTCAACCCTTTCTAACGCCCATCACGAAGAGATCATGATTTTCCCATCCAATCGTTTTTATTTTTACCTATCATCATTATATGTTCTCTATTAAATATTTTATTCATATTTTTATTTTTACTTGTATGTTTAATATTAGTTGTTTATGCTTTATTATCTCTTATGGATATACAGAAATTAACCCCATGTTATATAACAACTCACTTTAATTAATTTTTTTAAAATTACTTCCTTAATAACAGTCTTCCCATTCCGCTCTCTTAAATCCCTCCATATGAACCCTCTCACATCCGGGGCCATCTGTGATGATTTAAGATCATGGAATTGTTGTAAATAGTCTAAATATCCACTACCACATGTTCCACCCCATGACTGTATATAACTTCTTATGTACTGCACAGGAGAAAGTTAAGGTTAAAACAAATCAGGCTTAGAGGATCGTAGAAGTCAAACCTAAGAGGTAGGCCTAGAAGAGAACATAATTATTAATAACGCCGCAGTTAACCTTCTGACCCCGGACACCCTGCGAGCTAAGTTTAAACCAATATTTCCGGACAAGACAGGACGTATCTTGTGACCAGAAGTTATAAAAGTTTGAGAGACGCCCAATTTCCGGAACAAGACCGGACGTATTTCTTCCGTCAAAGAGATAAGCCCGGCCCAATCAGAAGACAATACCTAAGTAGGTCAACCAATAGCCCACTACCACGTGAAAAAGTCCCACCAATTAGGAAAGAATCACCTAAATAGGTCAGCCAATTAGAAAGCAGCAAGGTCGTGGTGTTAAATCGAGGCCCTAGAATTGCCAGTCTTCGCTTGGATTCCAACGGTAACACTTGCTCTTAAGATCTCTCTCTCCCCTCATCCCATTCCTTCTTGACGTCAGACGCTTTTAGTGGAATCTCTGTTTGTTTATTTCACCTTTGGCCCAGCTGTGTCGCCTTCCACCACGACTGCACGGGAGAGTTGACATCGAGGTTCGTCTAGCATCAGGTAACACTGGTCCCAGAGGTCCCAAGATATCACATACATATATAATAGAACACTTGATTATCCCCAAACAAATAATAATAGTAATAATAAAGGATATTATAGCGGAAGAAAGAAGGAGGAAATGGTGATTATCTGTGTGTTGTGTAAATTAATTAAAAATCGTTGATGCATAGCGGGACTTGGTAGAATCTCATTCAGGCAGACGATTTTTTCAAAAATGGCGAGAAAATAATCACGAGAGTAAATAACTCAAGGCCAAGATGCAAATTGGGTGCGCCTCTTCATCTTTGAGAGAATATTCTATCAACAATGACCCAGATCTCTTTTTTTTTTCTTTTTATCTCTTGCTAGCGGAATTATAGGGGGTGCCTGTGTAATTTTATTTGCGAACAGGGATGATGATGATAATAACGATGATCCTGCGATGGTGGTGATTATGAGGATGATGATAGCGTTCTCACGAACTGACAACACAGGCCGCGCCAAGGCTATCCTTCAAAAGTACAGAGATAAGGAGTATTTAGCATACAGTATCTAAGATAGAAATGCCACGAACTAGGTCTAGGTTTATCTTGTTTATCAAGAGGATGAATTCATGAAATGTTTTCCCCTTTTCAATTTGAGAGATAACTGTTTTTAAAAAAATCTATTCATCAAAAAGATGACTACAATACTTACGAGATAAGACCTTTAACACACCATCCTTTTGTATAACGTTTTCTATTCGTAGCTTGTAAAAGTTAGCTATTGTGGAAGTAATGGCTTAATTTCATTTACTGGACAGTACTTTTTTTTCCATTTTTCCTTCCATTTAGAAGCAATTTCTCTGAATATCAGGAAAGGAGCGTCGACATTAGTTTGGAATATGTTTAAGATAAACCACATTTTTGGCTGATTTGACCGATTTCCATAACTCTTATCGTAGGATTTTACGAAATCGAAGCCTAGCCACACAGTACCAGCCATATCACAAAGTGGTAAATAGCTTGTTGACTTTTGTCTGAATTTGCCAAAAGCTTTGATCTGAATCCGGGCGTTTTGCACAAAGTTGAACAAAAAGCATTGTTTTGATACAGAGATGTCCTATATGCAAATCAATTTAATTTACATATAGTAAAACCTCCGATGAACGATCCCTCCTGCGATATATTGTTTTTTTATGCTGAGGTGTCCTATATGCAAATCAATTTAATTTACATATAGTAAAACCTCCGATGAACGATCCCTCCTGCGATATATTGTTTTTTTATGCTGAGGTGTCCTATATGCAAATCAATTTAATTTACATATAGTAAAACCTCCGATGAACGATCCCTCCTGCTATATATTGTTTTTTTTATGCTGAGGTGTCCTATATGCAAATCAATTTAATTTACATATAGTAAAACCTCCGATGAACGATCCCTCTTGTGAAGTGACCATCACTGTAAAATCGAAAGTGATTTGAATTGAATTAACCCAACCTCCAATAAGAAGCCAGCCCTCCATAGAGATCAAGGTTATCTGTATGTATAGGTAGTCTCTTTTGGTCATGCTCTACTATAGGTTTTTAGCCAGCAAAATACCTATTGCCAAAACCTTAGGCCACTATATCATGATGTGTTATATTTGGTTTAAAGGCCCTAGCATGGGTAGATTTTATGGGATGTTGGATTTTTAGTGTGTACAGATTTATTTTTACCATTTTGATAGGATATAACTCCCATGTGAGACCATCTAAAAAATAGGAACACACACTCCTGGAGATGGTTTCTCATTGGAAGTTGGATTATGTCTGATCAAGGCATTTTTTGATTTTGAAAGAATGGTTGCTTATCTGAGTTCTATAATGAGCAGTTTTATCATAGCTTTTTGTCAATAGTTCATCATTAAAATTAGCTCCTTTTCAATATATTTGAGTGAATATTGTTCTATAAGCTGTGGTTGTATGTTGTTATGAAAAACATAATAATAAGTATTAATACATTAGAGTGGTACGGTAGATTAAACTGGCAATACCATTGGGAGGGTT
Organism: Cordylochernes scorpioides; assembly: GCA_030710605.1. Classification (NCBI taxonomy): domain Eukaryota; kingdom Metazoa; phylum Arthropoda; class Arachnida; order Pseudoscorpiones; family Chernetidae; genus Cordylochernes; species Cordylochernes scorpioides. The sequence goes on along the minus strand of CP092868.1, from coordinate 11,936,523 downwards.
CACCAGTGATGAGCCAGGCCCTTTCAATATTTTTCCCTTCACAATAAGGAAATAGTAGATAGTTATTTTATTTGAAAATAGAAGAAAATTGTGTAAAATTATTTCATTTTTTAAAAAAGTTTGTAACACACACACAAATTGTTGCTTTTTTTTGGAGGCCTTCAAATTTAATTTTTATAGTTTATTTATATATAAAAGATAACCATTTAACTCCGCCTTTGCCGGTCCCAAGCCCGGATGAAAAAGGAGGAGGGGGAGCAGTAACAAGCTCACTAAAAAAACCTGGGTTCAGCTGGCCCGACTGATAATACCCTGTAAGGTCTCCTAATCCAGAGATACAGGATGAGCAGCGTTTGTACTCCATGTTAGGAGCAGCTGCACATGGTGTCTGTTCCTCATGTCAGAGGCGGCCATTTCTTTTGGAGCTAAGTCTGCCTGTCACTGAGTAGTGCTCCCAGTCTTAATGACAAAGGTAGACGCATTCTACTTCACCCAGTCATGATGGTTGTCAAACAGACACCATCAAGGGTCACAACTTGATACCCTAATATGATTGAGTGGAGATAAGAAAGAAAAAGAGAGAAAGAAGTAGAGATAACCATTCAAATATTTATTTCCGTTCCTGTAACTTGGGTTATAAATCTCTCTCGCTGTATATAGAAGTTTGTAGAATTTTATGATTTCTTTTGTGAATGATATTCGAAGGAACTTAATGAATCCGGTGGCTTCTACTGAACAGCTGGGTGAATGAACTAATTAAGTAACCTCTGATATATCCTGACTATAGACAACCTTTGATCCATCCATGTATAAAACTGCATAGATGTCTGATAATTATGTATAATACAGTAAAACCTACCTGTAAAGGACAACACCTAATTGCAGAGCCAAAGTGTCCTTTAGGGAGATGTGTCCTCTTACCGGAGAGTTGCTAAATTGTAAAAAATTGTAATTTTACAAATGAAAACTGTCCTTTGTGAAGAGATGTCCGCTAGCGGGGTGTCCATTAAAGGAAGGTTCTACTGTATATTGTTGTATATTCCTTTTTTTTTTACTTGTACTAATCTAAATTTCTGTCAAAACTACTAATTATTAGAATTCAAAACTAGATGCGTATGATTCTTTTAAAAATTAAACAATTTTCTACAAACTGATAAGACACAATTTGGATTATAGATTATAAACACAAGGTAATAAGACCAAATAAATAAATAGTGTGTGACGTTTTGGTAACAGCGTTGTTACCATCTTCAGACAAAAGTACTGAAAGTAACTAAAGTAATATAATAATAAACTAAAGTACATTCAGTACTTTTGTCTGAAGATAGTAACAACGCTGTTACCAAAATGTCACACACTATTTATTTATTTGGATTTGGCCTTATTACCTTGAATTTTCTACTAAAAAGAATCCTCCATAATAGTTTCAAATTCTCATATCAGATGGACACTAATGTATCAATACTACTATTTATTATTCCTTAATAAAAGGAACTGCTTGTTCTCGATTGCTTGTATATATGTTTATGCTAAGACCTTTCTTTCTTATTTCCTCTTATTTGATACATTGTAAATAACATTGCTGATTATTGTTACTATTACTGTTATATATACTCTCTTCTACTTGGAGAATCTGTATAAGACCAAATGGTCTTAATAAAGCTTTTTGTTGTTGTTGTTATTTATATCTTTAGCCTTTTTTTAAATATGTTTCTTCGCATACAGTATAGCTTCTCTCTTTGATTCTCAACCAACTATAAATCAACCTTTTTGTCAAACCCAACCAATTTTTAACCTACTTTAACAAATTATAATTCTTAATTCTTTGCTCCTGACGAGGACAAAAGATTTTTTTCAAAACATCAAGATATAAAAAGATTTAGTGGCCGAAGTATCTTTAATTTTAAGAACTATGAATGCCGGTCAGACAACCTCTATCTTTACGATAAATTATAATTCAACAACAACTTTTTTAAAATTCAGTGGGGAAGTACGTATCCCTTGGGGTATTGAATTAAAAAAGAGAAATTCTCTATGAAAGGAGATGTCTCACAGAATCTTGGAATAAAGATAAACAAGCCAGGCAACCTTGTTTTAGAATAGCTCACTGTATATTGACATTGGGCCTCTGCCCAAAATGGAAACAGGCTGAATCCACACTAGCCAGTCGTTTGTGCTAAATGGGGAGAGAAGCTGTTCCATGTTGGTTTGAGATAAAGCCAACTTGAAAGTCACTTTTATATTCACAAGGTAATAAGACCAAATCCAAATAAATGAATAGTGTGTTGACATTTCAGTAACAACGCTGTTACCGAAATGTCACACACTATTTATTTATATGGATTTGGTCTTATTACCTTGTGTTTATAATCTATAATCCAAATTGTGCCTTATCAGATTTATTCTTTTGTCTGATGATGGTAACAATGCACTATTCATTTATTTGTATATGGTCTTATTTTCTTGAGTCTCAAATAATGAAAAAGTACAATTTGTATTATAGATTAGAAACACAAGGTAAAACAACACCATATCCAAATATATAAATTGTTCATGACAACATAAGAAATGGAGGCATTATAAAACACGAATGTTTCTTTTTTCAAACACAAAATAAACTCTTCTACTGTCCTTACTGCGATGAAAAAATATATTGGGAGGGCTTGGCTAATAAGTGGTAAACCCTCCCAGCGGGTTTCGCCAATTTAATCTACCAGACTGCTTCTCTTAGAGCTACAATACTGTATTGGACGATTCTGTTTATATAGGCTGCAATGACGGGTGGTATCTTAGAATAGTATTCACACAAACTATTGACATAAGCTTTTAGGACAGCAGATTTACATATAATACATATTGTGTTTGAAAAAAGAAACATTTGTGCTTTTATCTATGATGTCATGAACAATTTATCTATTTGGATATGGTGTTGTTTTACCTTGTATTTATAATCTACTAGCGGATGTACCCGGCTTCGCCTGGGTTTTACCCGAGTAAAGATTTGTCTAACGAACATTTGTTAAAACAATTCTCTATAAACTTATAAAAAAAAATAATACATATATTTTGACAATTTGAAACTCGTAAATTTGAATCTCTTGATAAAGTGATCATTTTTTCCCGGTCCCTGTTCAATGTCTTATGTATAGATGGCACATTATCACCTTCTAACTAAGGCAACAGGATTGTTACCATTTCCAGAGAAGCTGATATATTATCTTATCCATACCTGATAACATCTCTCTTCATTTGTTTTTGGATTTACCTGTTGAAGATCAGGTTTTGCTCAAAGCTTGCAACACCTCAAAAGAAAGAAACTCCTTGCCCTAATATTTTTGTAAGTTTTATCAGGGATCCAGTAATCAGAATTCATCCACCACTGTTGTTAATAGAAACTTTTTGTTTTTTAATAATATGTTAAACCTGTCTATAGCGCCCCTTCTAAATAGCACCTTCTTGATACAACACACTCTCTCTATATATACATATCCAGTATAACCTCTTTAATTCAACACCTATTTTAATATTCAACTGACTATAATTCAACACCTACTTTAATTCAACAGTTCTTCCGAATTACAATCTGCCTATTTACTTTAATTTACCTGGCACATTTGTAAGTGCAAAGTCGAACTGCTTTTTCACATGTGTAGACATGTGGTGCGCTTACAGTAAAAGCAGTCGCCTACTTCTACCCACCATGATTATCATGGCCTGTACCACGTGTACTAGGGATAAGCAAAAAAAAAAAAGAAATATTTTTGTTTTAATAAGCAGTTAAACCTGTCTATAGCACCCCTCTAAATAGCACCTCCCTCTCTATAGCGCCCGATTTTGAATACGTAGTACAATGCGATTCACATTAAAAGTGACCTGTCTATAGCACCCCCTCTCTATAACACCCTATTTTGGTGAGTCCCAAGAGGGGGTGCTATAGACAGGTTTAACTGCATATTATATTATATTTACATATATGCTCATTTTTATATTAAGCTAGAACTCTCTTTCTTGAGGTAACCCAGATTCCTAGAGCGTACAAGGTAGGAAATATTATATATCACTCCTATTCAAAACATTTTTACTCTGTTTTTTATTTACAATTCATAGAGTAATTATTATTTTTTATTTAAAGAAAAATTAATATATAGTAGAACCTCCCTTTAGCGGACACCTCTCCACAAAGGACAGTTTTCATTTGTAAAATTACTATTTTTACAATTTAGCAACTCTCCGGTAAAAGGACACCTCTCCCTAAAGGACACTTTGGCTCTGCAATAAGGTGTCCTTTACAGGGAGGTAGTTCTACTGTATATATCATAATTTAGATTATATAATAATTATAACAGTTATTTCCAGCTGCTACATTTGTTTATTGGAAAAGTACTGAATGTTACTTTATTGTTATGATCAGTTTATCTAGTTGGAGATGTGGTCTTGATATCTTATGTTTATGAAAAATGTCAAATATTGATAGAATTGTATATTATAACAAACCATTTATACTTTATGAGAGAATAATAAACTGTATAATGATAAGGCACATTTTGGATTATATATTATAAACACAAGGTAATAAGACCAAATAAATAAATAGTGTGTGAAGTTTCGGTAACAGAGTTGTTACCATCTTCAGACAAAAGTACGGAAGAAGTACTGAAGATGGTAACAACGCTGTTACCCAAAACATCACACACTATTTATTTATTTGGTCTTATTACCTTGAGTTAATAAACTGTATAAAATATAATTTTATTATTTGACAGACTTTACAAATTTCTGAAAAGACTGACAAAGACAGCATGAAATAAATTGTGGGAAGAGAGAGATTGAAACTACTTTATTCCAATGTCCATACAATGGCAAGAGAGAGAGAGTAGAGATAAAATATTCAAGAGATTCTTTGAAATGTAGAATAATAAATCTAATTTAGAGAGAGAAAAAATTCAGCTAGCGTATCATCATCATATTGTATGCAAATATAAGGTCCAGTAGTTGCCTTTCTATGCAAATATAGAGAGAGTTAGTTAATTTATTCTGTGTCTAATTGCTTTGTAGTTATGCTTGGACTATTTTAAGTAGATTCTGTGTAGTATATATATATATAGATATATTTATTATTATTTTTTAGATAACTGTCAATATTGCACTCATGGACAAATCTTATGGAAGTTGTACCTTATAGCATGTATATCAGGATTCAGACAATAACTCTGAAAGATATTACAGTGACCTTTATTGAAGACACACAAGATAACCAATATACACTCATGGACAAAACTTAAGGAAGTTGTACCATGTATATCAGGATTCAGACAACAACTCTTAAAGATATTACAGTGACCTTTATTGAAGACACACGAGATAACCAACATACACTCATGGACAATACTTATGGAAGTTGTACCTTTCAGCATGTATATCGGGATTGAGACAATAACTCTGAAAGATATTACAGTGACCTTTATTGAAGACATACGAGATAACCAACATACACTCATGGACAATACTTATGGAAGTTGTACCTTTCAGCATGTATATCGGGATTGAGACAATAACTCTGAAAGATATTACAGTGACCCTTATTGAAGACACATAAGATAACCAAGTGTGAACAAAAATGCCTGTTTCCTTAAAAAAAAATAGCCAACCAGTAACATCAAAGACTTTCCACTTCCTCAAGCTTTGTCAATGAGTGTAGTTCAATTGCCCAAAACTTTGTCCTTTCCATCAAAAAATGACAAACCCAAATTAAAAAACTAAGTGACAGGTGACAGCATTGAACTTCCAAGAGAAGACACTTGCTAGAGGACACCTATCTACAAAGAACAATTTTCATCGGCAAAATCACCATCTTTACTAATTAACAACTCTTTAATAAGAGGACACCTCTCTCTAAAGAATGCTTTGACCTTGCAACTAGTTATGTCCTTTATAGAGAGTTTCTACTGATAAGGCACGATTTGGATTATTCTATATACAGTTACTAGCGTCATCAATTCTTTTTCATCTCTGTCACCGTTTGCTTTTTTTTTGGAATGGCGCACTCCTATTGGTTGGCTACGATCACGCCACCTTTGCCCCCCCCCCCCCCCCCCACTCGCTTTATTGTTTTTGTAACTATTGTGTTGGAGCGGGTCGCTCCTTAAATAAATGCATATATTAGTTAATAACTAAATGGAATCCTCTCTTTCTTTTTCCCAGTAAGAGACGCCTACGGAAGCCAACAGTACATAGACAGATAAAGCACATAGGCTATAGTTATTAACTAACATATGCATTTATATAAGGCGCCAATTTATAATTGTAACAAATAGTATTTGAATCAAAACATTCAATCGGGTAAAACACGGGCGTTGCCCGGGTCATTCGGCTAGTATATTATAAACACAAGGTAATAAGACCAAATCCAAATAAATAAATAGTGTATGACATTTCAGTAACAGCGTTGTTACCATCTTCAGACAAAAGTATTACCATTATTATACCATTCAGTACTTTTGTCTGAAGATGGTAACAACGGCTGTTATTGAAACATCACACACTAT
>CP092868.1:11917827-11929878 GCA_030710605.1 Cordylochernes scorpioides | reverse complement strand
TCCCTATTTATGAAGAAGTTTCATCATGAAATATCATAAGTTACATCGACACATGTAAAAAAAACGCAGAGCCGGAGATTCCAAGTTACGTCATTAAACGATGACCTTGAGAAGTAGAGTGAACAACCTTCCCTCCCCCGGGGCAACCGTTAGATTGGCAGACGACTAACTTGCGATGATCGTCTGACCTGTTAGCGGCGGCCATTGTGTTCATAAACTAAAGTATGTAAATAGGTTCATAGATATATTCCAGAACTTCTACGTAATTCTCAATGACGGGTTTATTTGATGGGAGAGAGAAAGAGGGGAAATTTTTTATCTAAAAAAAAGAAGTAGAAAACGGCTACGATGATAATAAATATAAATTCTTCCATGATGGTAAGATTTATAATATGTATTCAAGGCCTTTATTAAAACATTTAGACTAATACAATGGTTTGCCCAAAATGGGTCTTATCTGGTAAAAGAGACACGAAACCACAAAGAAAATAATATATATTTACATACAATAAAGATACATATGATATATAATAGGCATACTAAATATTTCAAGTTCTCATCTTTGTCTTTCAATTCAATCCTTATTTTTATCAGAGACTTTATAGAATTTATAATAGGGAAGATAATATGCGCAAAACCTATAAGTTCAAAAATAGAAATTCGTAGTATGTGGGTTGAAATATATGCCTTGTTTTAAACTATTTGTTTAGTTAATTGATAACTTGATACAGTTGAATATCTCATTAGAGATCATAGCCTAATTTCTGGTCTCTCCTGCAGGTGGTTTCTTATTGGAGGTCGGATCATACCAGTACAGGACATTTTTGAGTTTACAAAGTTAGTTGCTCATGAGAAGAGGTTGTAGAGATATCGTTCGTAACCTCCAGGGATTTGTGACATAATTTCGTGTGAAGAAACATTTTCATGGCATGTTGTTTTGCAGGTCATTCATCGCAAGAGAATATACCATGCTGAAACTATGCAAATTTGTACCTCGACATATGCAAATTCGATTTGAGCAATATTTGTCGATTCCACCTATCGCGTAATTTCAGAGTATGACAATACTTTCTTTTTAGGAACCTATTCAATGTCATCTTCTCTCTATAGCATTGAAACTGATAAACATCAGTTTTTTCCAACCATTTAATTAAGGGTTACGTACCATTATATAGCTATAAAATACATAACCATCCCTATTTACATATCCCACAACAAAGAAAATCATTTGTCATGGCCCGCAATCACCGAAACTGTCCAATTATCGACGTATGAGGCAAATTACGTTGGAAAATCTGCTTTGGCGGTTGAAGATGGGAAAATCCAACGATGTGACGTAATTGGCCAAAAGATGGCGGGAAAACAATGGCGTCTGTTGATTATTTCCTGGACACGAAATCTTCTTGGTTCAACTTCTTATTTTAGCTAAACACTGCGCGGTTAGTTTCATAAAGACCTATTCTGTAAAGACAAATTTAGCTGTATCCAATCTCTTTAGAGATAACTGTCCGTTCTTCAGTCTAACCTCTCTCTCTCTCCTAGAGATGGTTTCTTATTGGAGGTTTATTTTATATCAGGTCTTTAGGTTTTATATTTTACCAAGATGGTCGCTCATCGAAGATTTTGCTGTTTGGTTTGGTCCCCAGTTGGCTCTACATATATGCAAATTCCACAGGGATTTTATGAGTGGGACTAAAATCATTTCATGTATTCAATTTTGCTGTAAGAAAATTGCTATATAAAAAGAAAGATCACGCCAAAATGGAAGCAAAATCTAAATGCTTTCTTTAAGTCATCTCTGAAACCCAGTGGACTCGGGTAGATGACAATATATTGGGACATTGTTTTAGCGCTTTTTTATATTTTTACGGGTATACTTTCATTTAAAAAATAATAATAATTTTTCTTGAAAAGAAATATGAATCCCGGCCAGGCAGCCTCAATATTTTACGAATAATAATTTTATTTGTGAGCTTTCGAGGCAAGATTTTTTTCATTACGATATTGATTCCAACTATCATTTCGATAGATGTTAGCAATCCATCAGCAACAATCATTTACACAATCAATATCCTAATTATTCTTTCATATTCACCGTTGTTTCATATTATAAAATGGATTTTTAAAAGTGTTTCAATGCGCGATTTTATTGAAACAGGAGGTTCAGATTCACGGCATCATAAGTCTAACCCTGATCATCAATATTAAACTAAAAAAGAAAACGATGATGTAAGGGAATCCATAGAGAGAGAGAAAAAAGGTAAGATGAAGAAGTGAAGGTGAGAGAAAAGGTCGCTTATACCGATGTAGGTCGTGGGGTCGCTGGCGTGATGGCATTTACACTACTGGATGCTGATGCAACAGGGGGTCGGGAGGGGACTGAATCATCCGGGTTGACAGGGGCGCCATACACTTTAATTGCTTGCTGCTGCCTCTAAGGCTCTGAACTTTCAACTAACTAGAACACTTGCTCGACAACTGCCTTCAAACTGTTCGCGCTACAAATTGATCGTTTCAATTCCGATTTTTTCCAAGTTCACAACCAGTGAGTGCAATTTGATAATATCTGTATCAATATTAAAGTGAAAATATCAGGCGCTTACAGGGAAAAGTTTCTTTTTAAAATCTTTAATTCACAAATCTCTTCTCTAGCTTTCAGAAAGACCTACGGAAGAAAGCACGATACATTAATAGTGAGTGTTGGAGCTTGGATCCTCACAGTATTAGCTTGGAATTCCGTGTAGCTCTCTAACCTTTTGTTTTAGATGTTGACGATCTTTTGGCAGAGTTTAATTCGGACTGTATGTTTTCACCTCGACCTGCGGATTGACTACTGAGAGATTATCCTTATCTAATTGCGATGCAGCAACAAGAGAATCACCACACAGCCTCACTGATCTTAGCTGACTAACTTTATTGAATCTTTCACTCATTTTATATACATATATATTTACATAATTAAAAGAAAGAAAGAAAAATCTGCATGATTATAAATCAATGTAGCCTAGCAAGTTATTTACATAACTAGGCGCAAACAGTGAATGCAACAGATTCTTGAAAAATCCAACTCTAACAGTGAGTTCAAGTAATCAAAAGCGGCTCTGGTACAATGTTAAGTCCAAAAGTCGAACTACTTTTCACATTAGAAAGAAGGAATCATATATCGCCGCAACTCTTTTTATTATTATAGCGGTTAAGGAAGCTTTCGGGCAAGCCCTTCTTCAGCTAATCTCTCTTTGTTTGTACAATATAATTAGCTGAAGAAGGGCTTGCCCGAAAGCTTCCTTAACCGCTATAATAATAAAAATAGTTGCGGCGATATATGATTCCTTCTTTCTAATTTGTTGAAATCCGCAAACCGTTTACCATGAATACTTTTCACATGTGTAGACATGTGGTACAGTGTAAGCAGTCGTTAACTACTCACATGATTATCATGGCCTATACCACGTGTACTAGAATTGATAATAAATGATAATAAGGTTTATATATAGAGAGATCGCCCTTCCGTCAAAATAGATGCCATCTATTGACCGTCGCCACAAACTAGAGGACTTAGATCGGTGATAAAGTCACAATACCAGCTTTGGCAAACTGAGAAGCGCCTACCTGAAGAACACGATTTCGGACTAATGGCCCTCTTCAATCTAGGGAGGGCTTTATTTCACGAGATCCACAAGGGAGGATCAAATGATATCTTCACAATCTGCCAAAGAGGTGGCTATGCCAAATCTTATGGCCAAAATATAGATGGAAATTTTGCCGGGAGGAAAATGATCGATAAAAATAAAGGCCTCTCCCACAAAACTAGACATCATTTATTTTATAGATTACTAGCGGATGTGCCCGGCTTCGCCCGGGTTTTACCCGAGTAAAGGTTTGTATAACGAACATTTGTTAAAACAATTCTCTATAAACATATAAAAAAAGAAAGATATATTTTGATGATTTGAAACTCGTAAATTTGAATCTCTCGATAAAGTGATCATTTTTTCCCGGTCCCTTGTGCCGTGTCATCCTGAATTTTGTATTTCCTAATTTTCTATATTACAAAATAATCGTTTTATCTAGTGAACACATTTTCCCGGTCCCTTGAAAAATACTCGATAAGTTGAATAAAATCATGGTCGTGAATCTCTCGATAAGGTGATCATTTTTTCCCGGTCCCTGTGTGCCGTGTCATCCCGAATTTTGTATTTGCTCGATAAAGTGAACATTTTTTACCGTTCCCTGTGAGCCGTGTCATCCTGAATTTTGTCTTTCCTAATTCTATACATTACAAAATCATCAACACGGGATATCATTTAATGTTGTCTAAAGGGGGTTAAGAGAGCAGTCTCTTTTAAATGAAAAATGCTTTAATTAAGCAGATGTTTAAAGTATAATATATGAGAGAGGCAATCTTACAGGTTGTCGACGCTGTAAAATCCCCAGAGAGAGTGTTTTTGTAGCATCATGCTGTGACTCACACGATGACCCAAGGTCATCAGGAGCAGCAAACTAAGCCTATCTCCGTCTCAATGGTAGCGCAGCTTGCGAGTTAAATATACAAATCTGCAAATAACTCTAAGGATATTCAAGATATTCAAGAATTTTTTTTCGTAAACCTTTCCGGGGATACACCTCATAATATCCCAAAATTTCACGGCGATTGGATGTATGGTTTTTGAATCCATAGAGGACACACACACACACAGACAGACAGACATTCATTTTTATATATATAGACTAGCGGATGTACCCGGCTTCGCCCGTGTTTTACCCGAGTAAAGGTTTGTCTAACGAATCTCTCGATAAAGTGAACATTTTTTCCCGGTCCCTTGAAAAATACTCGATAAGTTGAATAAAATCAATATTAATCGGTACCCGAGTAAAGATCTGTCTAACGAACATTTGTTAAAACAATTCTCTATAAACTTATAAAAAGAAATAGATATATTTTGATAATTTGAAACAGATAAAGTGATCATTTTTTCCCGGTCCCTGTGTGCCGTGTCATTCTGAATTTTGTCTTTCCTAATTTTCTACATTACTAAATCATCGTTTTATCTAGTGAACATTTTTTTCCCGGTCCCTTGAAAAATACTCGATAAGGTTGAATAAATTCATGGTCGTTTATGGAAGATGGACGAAGTTCCCCGAGGTCATCTTGGGCAAGCTCCCGCGAGGCTTTTTTTCTTGTCTACTTGGCATAGCTGTGACACCAACTCTGCCCTGATTGGTCGGTGGGTACTGGCGGCCGGGCGAATCCATTCTCTCACGGGGTGGGGCAGACCCAAGGTCATCAGGAGCAGCAAACCTAAGCCTATCTCCGTCTCAATGGTGCTTGCGAGTTAAAGCTACAAATCTGCAAATAACTCTAAGGATATTAAAGATATTCAAGATATTATTTTTCGTAAACCTTTCCGGGGATACACCTAATAATATCCCAAATTTTCACGGCGATTGGATGTATGGTTTTTGAATCCATAGAGGACACACACACACACACACACAGACAGACAGACAGACAGACAGACATTCAATTTTATATATATAGATTATATCATCCCAGAAAATTTTCCATCAATAAGGTTTATTTTTCACGATTTCATACATTTTTGTTTTTCAAAGAGAGAATGGTCATCATATTTACATATGGCATTTATAAAGGGGGGGGGGGGAAGAACTCCCTATCTACATTATATATAGGAATTGATTATATCCTGGTTAGATATTGATGGATTTACCCACAGGTATGAAGGTACATCACAAGTTGTATCTCCTTTTCCCACCGTTAGATGTCCCAGAACATCATCTCTGGCCAGATGGTGACAGCAGTCTGGAACACCTAACAGTGGAAAAACGCGACACAAAATACAACTTTGATATGTATTCATAAACCTGTTGGTAAATCCGTCAACCTCCCCCCAGGATATATAACCAATTCCAATATAATTGTTTAAAATTAAAGATACTTCGGCCAATATAAATCTTTTTATTATCTCGACGTTTCGACAAAAATATTTTGTCTTCGTCAGGGGAGCAAACAAAAATTAAAACATTAAAAAATTATTCTATTTTTAACGCTTTGCAAAATGTTTTAATTGTTGTTTGCTCCTGACAAAAGATTTTTGTCGAAATGTCGAGATAATAAAAAGATTTACACTAGTAGAAGTTTGAGTCAAAAGTCGATCCATCAATTAAGATTATATAAAAGGGCGTACCTGGATCTGTCAAGAAAAAAAAAAAATCCAAAATATTTCGAGAGATTGCTCCCTCTTTATCAATTTATTGCACAGTATCTTAGAAGTATCTTTAATTTTAAGAACTATGAATGCCGGCCAGGCAGCCTCTCTATCTTTACTATATAATTGTGTGAAATATTGTATTAGTAAATGTAGATAATAAGAAAAAACTACACACAGAAGGGTAGATATACTTGACAACTTGAACACCTCAAGATTTTTTATATACCGTCGTACTGGCGCCAATGACCAAGAAGAATCTTAAATATTTGAGAACACAGCAGGGTGTCCCATAAATTTGACTCAAAAAGACAAAAAAAAAAACGACGAAGTAAAAATAAACATTTCCCATTTCCATAACTCTTTGGACACTCCTTTTCCTTGTTTGGTATTATGACTAAGGACAACTCTGATTGGTGGACTGGTTTCCTCCATCTACCTGCATCCAACTTATTTACATATGTAAACATTATTTGCACTATATATATATGTCGTAGTGACAGATTCCGTGTGATTGACAAGAATTTGTAAATATTTTGAAAAAGTTTTTTGTGCAATGAATTAATGAAAAAAGGGGAAGTAATTCCTCGAAATATTTTGAAAAAAAAAATGTTTTTCTTTACATATTTAGGTATATATGCCCCTTTTTATATAAATAAATTATGCAATATATTCCAATAAACAATACGCTTGTTCGGCGGTACATATACTAAAATTGGAACAATAAACAATACGAATAAATAATCTATGAACGATCTTTAGGTAGCGTACCATATCTTCCATCATCAGAGTGTTTATAAAGAAAGGTTACCTCTTTCGTCAAAATAGACACTGAAACTTTTCGCCGATAATATGGCTTGATTACTTCGCCAGTTAAACACCTCTTTGGTAACTTTCGAGGATTTCTAGAGGAATCGCTTGAGGTATCGATGGGAGGATTCACCACTGATGAGCCAGGCCCCTTCCCATTAACTTATCATTGCAGTAAGGTCAATAGAAAATTGTTTATTTTAAAAAGAATCAAACGCGTCTATAATAGTTTCAATTTCTCATAACAGATGACGCGCTAATGTATATTGTGACAAAGTATTTATTATGAAAAAGGCATCTCCTTATCGTGCAACTGAAAGTTGCTGATGGCTTGCGCCATCTATCGGAATAAATATCAACAACAATAACAACACACACACACACAAAGCCTTTATTAAGACATTAGTCTTATACAGATTCTCCGTACAAGGTGCAATAACAGGAAAAGAGCAGCACAGGAAACCAGTAGTTCCGCAACTATATACAATTATTAGTAATAACACGATGGCCCCTCGATATTTCGTCATCATTCTGAGGTGTAAGAACAATAGCTTCCAAGTTCTCTTTTCTCCCTCTTTACACCTACTGCCTTGTAAAAATTATATAGGGCCTGAGCAACTAGTCTGCTTGTTTGGGCACTGGTTAACATCATTTGGATTGACCTAAGTTGGCTGGTGTCTACCATTGAAAAGAATGTCCTTCTCTCCTCACTAATATCTTGGCATTCATAGAACAACAATAACAACAAAAAGCCTTTATTTAGGGTCACTGACCCTATACAGGATTCACCAGAGGTATGCATAAGAACAAAGCAGTGAGACAAAGGAAACAACGATATAGACAGAAGAAAAAGAAATAAAAAAACAAGAGAAAGAGGGAAGCAAGAAATCGGAATAAATATCAACTATTCACGTTGATCTTTAATTATTCCAAAATTGGCCAAATACCCATTCTTGATTAATCAAGAAAAGCTAACCACGGACGCGTTTCGGGCTTATTATATTTTATGTACAAATTATTAATTTTGATATCTTGTTACTCTGTATACTTCCTTTATTGATTCTCTTGTGTTTTATAAATTTTGATTTGTGTTTTTGTCTTAAATAAATTGCTGTGTCATCCTGAAGTATGTCTTTCCTGATTTTATACGTTACATTTTGGTGGAGATGCTGGGTAGATTAGAGAAGAAAAACTGAGAATCGCCGAGAAGACCTCGGTGCTGTGATTTACATTTTCCAAGACTGGCTCCAGGATTCCACCGTCAAAGTCAAGGCTTCCCTACAAGAAGACGATGTCCCTATTGACGATACGCCGCAAGAGAAAAGATGCGAAGCTACTAGGGACAACGTTTCAAGACTCCAAGGAAATCCTTGGCAGAAGCACGTTAGATCCATGTCAGTATCTACAATATTTGCAAGCTGTGAGTCACAGCTCCCATAGAGAATATTATAAAAGGAGTACAGTGACAAAAGAGGACATAATGAAGAATATGAACTATGGTAGTCGGAACTTTAGGAAGGCAAAAGATGTCTGGGATAAAAGAAGAGCCATCTTGAGCCACGTAGGCGGAAGACAAGATAGGAACCGAGGCCGGGAACTTATCAGGTGTTGAGTGATGAAGGTCCTCCTCTCCCTTTCTCTGACGAGGAGACGTTCACCGCCGGACCCGCAGTCCTTCGCGGTTGAACCCACGCCATCACATTTTGAACGAAGTTTTCAATAAACATCCATTTCATCGACCTAGAGATGTGCAGTGTCCCTACTGGCCGGTTGATAGCTTTTAGACAAAATCTTCAGTTTATGTTCCAAAATAACTTTATTAGGTACTACTCAAAATGAGCAACCTAGCTTATGTTATTTACAGTAAGAGGTACAGTCTGTACCACGCTGACGAGGGCCAAAAGCCCGAAACGCGTTCGTGGTTGACTTTTCTTGATTTATCAAGAAAATGGGTTGGCCAAATATCAGGGAACAGATTAAATCAACGTTTAGTTGATTTCTGTTCCATTAGATGGCGCTCTGCCATCAAAAAGTTCATATGAACGTGGTCAGTGGTCAGAATATGCCTTTTTTTGATTTTAATGAATAATATGTAGAGGGGTTCTTCACATATTATGGGATTCGATCACGGGTCATTGGTGTCGGAAATCAACGGTTTATACTCCACTCGTTCACCGACTTTTCCATACTCTTCAGTGTTAGGATAATCGTCTATGCAAATATCTTATTTACGTTTGGACAATACTTAGGAATCAAATATAATCAACGTTTTGTTGATATTTATTCCGATAGATGTCGGTGTCATCTTTATATATTAGTTTGAGCGGGGTCAGGACGTAGCTTTGTCATAATGTCAAAAATGGTTGACATCTTTATCCTCTATTTTCACCTATTTTGCGTATTATTATATATATATATATATCAACATATATAGTCACGACCGTCTTTCCTCCTCAATTCTTCATGTCACGGATGCGCGCGCATCATCATTATGATCATTATCATTATCTAATGATAATAATAATAATAATCATTATTATATTATTATTATTATTATCAACATATATAGTCACGACCGTCTTTCCTCAATTCCTCATGTCACGGATGCGCGCGCATCATCATTATGATCATTATCTTCTATAGAAGCTTCTATCTTTATAATTATGTATATTTACAAAAAGTCAATTCGCTCGCGCCTCTAGCGGTGAAAATGAGGGGTAATACCAGCTGACCTAATGTACATGTAAAGTTTGGAGCGGGACGTTTCACAAGAGTGACATCCACGGCTCCAATTTATAATTGTAACAAATAGTATTGGAATAAAAACATTCAATCGGGTAAAACACGGGCGTTGCCCGGGTCATTCGGCTAGTTTTATATATATATATATATATATATACATCGTTATTTTTAATTTAAAAAAAGACATATATTAGACAAAAATATAAATTATTAAACATCTTTGATATCGTCTATTTATTTGAAGGAGACACTTGGTTATCTCGTATGTCTTCAATAAAGGTCACTGTAATATCTTTCAGAGTTATTGTCCCGATATACCGTTATGTATTTACAAAATGCGCTCTATGTAAGTACAATATTCCAAGGGTTATCATCACCCACAGATAACCAACTTCTATGTTAGAGGTGTAAGTATAGAAAGAAATGATCTAGACTCTCTGCCACAGAGACACAGTATGCAACAATGGTATATTTCCTGGGTGTGGCGACAATAAACCCCCATTGTTTCAACTCACTCAACAATGAAGTGGGGAAAGTGAAATATGCTGGTTGATTGTCATCATTAAAACTTATCATAATGATTATACAGTTGAACACCTCACACTAGGATCTACTGATTCTCCCGATAAGCCGATTCTTTGGTCAGTATATTGACGAAAGGATATACATTCATACCAATACAGCCCAGCGGTAATTCTGCTGATCTAAAAGCTTATGTCCATAGTTTGTTTAAATACCATTTCCGAGCTTCCACCCTTCAGTGTAACATATAGAAGCAGAATCGTCCAATACAGTATTAGAGCTCCAAGAAGCGTTATGGTAGATTAAATTGGGAAAACCGCTGGGAGGGTTCACCACTGATCCCCAATTATTTTCCATCGCAGTAAGGACAGTAGAAGTTTGTTTAATATATAAAAGAAACATTCTTGTCTTAATGTTTACACCATAAATGTAATTTACAGTCTAAAGAAACGAAGGCGATAAAAACGTGGTGATTTTCTTTTATTGATAAAATACAAGCTTTCAGGCAAGAATGAGGAAGGGCATTCTTGCCTGAAAGCTTGTATTTTACCAATAAAAGAAAATCACCACGTTTTTAACGCCTTCGTTTCAAATATTATTGCGTGGCCACCTCATGTCTGAGTCTAAAGAAAGTTTTACGGTATTGGGAATTCTTTTCATCAATGGATGAGAAGAAATGGTGAACACAGGTGTTTAAAACTCGTCAAGTTCTCGAATCCTCCACATTGAGAATGTAGGGCGGTCCATCTATAAGGTTGCCCCAAAATCTTAAAACGTTGTTTTTCTTATTACTTGGCGAATAATATTATTACGGCGGATACATAATAATACATAATACAATTGCTTTATACATAATATAGTAGAACCTCCCATTTAGCTGACACCCCGCTAGAGGACACCTCTCCACAAAGGACAGTTTTCATTTGCAAAATTATCATTTTTACTATTTAGAAACTCTCCGGTAAGAGGAATCTCTCCCTAAAGGCAAATTTGGCTTTGAAATTAGGTGTCCTTTACAGGGAGGTTCTACTGTACAAAGACATTATACATAAAGAGAGGCGAATAATATTATGACGAATAATATTGGTATTTCAATTGTTTTTGCAAGTTTTTACGATGTTTTTGGGACAACCTTGTATAAGACGGAAGGCCCAGACGACAGAAGTTAAAAAAGTCTGTCCCACAAAGGTCAACAACTCGGCTGACAAAGCCACCATTCAAACTGCGGGGGATGATGGACATAAAAACGACCATCTCACAAATTGGCCATTAGACTTCCCCACATTCTTTTTTTTTTTTTTTTACTTCCGCGCTTAACGCTGATTGGTTGGTCAGGGTTTGTTTAGCTCTAGTTCTCTGTGTGAGTAAGCTAATTGGACGGATTTTTTAAGAAGCAGCTGTGTGTGACAGCTGTCTGTATAACACAATACATCACCTACACCTGGTTGGTTAACTTAGATAAGAAATGATCAAAGATCTTTAGAGTAATAAAAGTTAAACCCGGGTTCCTTTATGATATATCGCCAATAATGATGCATTTAATAAAATCTTAAAAAATGATCAAGAAATGCATCAATAAAATAAATATGGTGATCATAAATAGAGAAATTTACTGTGATGGAGATATACACTCACAGACAAAATTTAAGGAATTTGTACCTTTTAGCATGTATATCAGGATTCAGATAATAACTCTGAAAGCTATTACAGTGACCTTTATTGAAGACACACGAGATAACTAATATACACT
>CP092868.1:11879121-11917727 GCA_030710605.1 Cordylochernes scorpioides | reverse complement strand
TCCCCACTCTCCCAACTCCCCTCTTATATAAAAACGCTCGTTTCTGATTGGCTCGCGATTAGTAAACAAAGAGAGGGACCCTTAAAGTATCGTCTGCCGAAAATTAAAAATAATAAATTTGACTAGGGGCATTTGGTGTAAGATGATATGGACTACGAAAGCCACGACCTGGAATTGAACACTGTATTGTACAGTGTCTGCGTGTGTGTGCTTGTGAGTGTTTTAATGACAATAAAATACAACGTTGTCCCAAAAGTTCGTAAACACTTACAAAAAAATTGAAATACCAATATTATTCACCGTTATGTATAATGTCTTTGTATTATGTATAAAGTAACTGTATTATTATGTATTCGCTGTAATAATATTATTCGCCAAGTAATAAGAAACACAACGTTTTATGACAAACACGAACATTTTGGAACAACCTTATACTTCAACTACAGTTTACAAAGTCGTAAAATCCATACATGCGTGGATTTTTTAGATTTTACAACAATGTTTCATAGACATCCGTCAATAGTAAAACATAAACATTAAGGTGAAAAAATAGTACAAATGTGATATTGTACTGGGATAAGGTGTATAAATTATGAAAAAGGCATCTACTTATCGTGCAACTGAAAGTTGCTGATGGCTTGCGCCATCTATCGGAATAAATATAAACTATTCTCGTTGATTTTTATTCCGATAGATGGCGCAAGACATTAGCAACTTTCAGTTGCACGATAAGGAGATGCATTTTTCATAAAATAAACACTAAGTTAAAATGAGAATTCGAAACTGTCATAGACGCGTATGATTCT
Organism: Cordylochernes scorpioides; assembly: GCA_030710605.1. Taxonomy (NCBI): domain Eukaryota; kingdom Metazoa; phylum Arthropoda; class Arachnida; order Pseudoscorpiones; family Chernetidae; genus Cordylochernes; species Cordylochernes scorpioides. The sequence continues at coordinate 11,916,921 of CP092868.1, read as the reverse complement.
TTTAAAAATTAAATAATTTTCTCTACTGCCCTTACTGCAATGAAAAATTAATGGGAGAGCCTGACTCATCAGTGGTGAACACTCCCAGCAGTTTCGCCAGTTTAATCTACCATGTTTCATTGCAGTAAGGACAGTAAAAAGCCAGACGATAAAAGCCAGACCTTCTGATCTCTGGGTCTTGATCGCTCGATCTTGATCCCTGAAATGATCCCTTAAATATTTTTGAAGCCTGCGGCGCTTTAGTTGTGCTTGGTGCTGCTTTGGTTCCCTCAAAATCGGCGCGCACTCGCCCTCCTCTCCCCCGGGGGGCCCACGGCTCTGCCGTCGCCTCTCCAGCCCTCTCCTTGGCCCTCCCCTGCGGCGGGCGCTTGGAGACACCTAATCATGAGTGATGCCTTAAAATGCTTACCGAAGCATGTAGAAGGCAAAACAATTGTATGCAGTAAGGACAGTAGAAATTGTTTAATTTTTAAAAAGTATCATACACGTCTATAATAGTTTCGAATTTTCATAACAGATGGCGCGCTAATGTATCATACTAAGAGTTAAAAGACGACAGTAGGGAAGAAACTGTAAACAAAAGACTATATCAAAATTCGAAACTATTTTAAAGGCGTAAGATTCTTTTTGTAATTAAACAATTTCTACTGCCCTTACTGCAATGGAAAAATTAATGGGAGGGCCTGGCTCATCAGTGGTGAACTCTCACAGCGGTTTCGCCAGTTTAATCTACCATACCGCTGTTATATTGCATTTTTGGAACTTCCTTTTATAGGGATACTGTTGCTAGACTCTTGGAATGGGTATTTTAGAAGAACTATGGACATAAGCTTTGTGAGGACAGTAGAATTACATACATATGATAATTTAAACCAATAACCCTATATTATGTAATACGTATAACAAGCTTGTCATGTTGTATATAGAACTAATTATAAACTACAACTAATTATACGCATAATTGACATGTCTCCTTGCATCACCAAATGTAATGTACTGAGGATGAATAAATAAAAAACTATATAATAGATTAAAAGCTGAGTTAAGAGCCAGAGAGAGATTTACAAAGTAACTTCTAAAGATAGATTGTTAGCCGCCAGCCTGGCGCCATTCTCGAGTAACAGAGACACGTGTGACACGTGTATGACCCAATTCTCTTAGTCAGAGCGGTCGTATAAAAAGGCCGCGTAGCAACAGTCAGTTCTAGTTCAGTTCCCCATCAGCGCGTCGCCGGTTGTCTCCAAGTTCACCCTCATTCACCATGTAAAACAGTAAGGAATCTTCTATCTCCATCTTTGCTCTTGGCTCAACTTTTTATCTATTCAAGGAACCTTCTTTCAACTGTGTCGCTTCGTTTTTTGTGTGTGGACATCCCCAGTTTTCCACTCTGCCTCGACCACGACTGCCTGTACTTTGGGAGAACTGTTAAAGGTCCTACAAGGTGCAGAGAGGCACTGGAAAACTCTCCACCCCTGACTGTCCCTCGCGGTTACTACAGGTTTGACCCTCGGTTGCCACAACTTATAGCGAGAGTCGACGAGGTTCTACAACAGGCTTACCAAACCTCAACACAATATTACAGCTAGTCCACCAAACCCCAACCTATTATTACAGAGAGTCGTCAGGATCCCTAATCACAGATAAGTCGATTCAACAAATTATTACAGATAGTCGACAGGATACCCACAACGAAAGAGACCACAACGAAGAAGGTAAAGACTGTCCAGATAGAAAAGAGCCAAGAAGCAAGATGGAGGAGCAAACCAACCCGTCCAACGATACAGCCGAACAAACTATCCCCAAACAAGAAACGACATTGGAAGAGGAGGAAACGTCGCCGCCCCAAGATACCTCCGCAGACCCACTGACACAGATCGCCGATGCCCTGAGTAAGTTACTGGTAGCCCGATCTCCTAGGGAGATAGACGTAAGTCCATACGATGGTACTTTTGAAGCCCAAAGCTTTTTCGACAACTTCGATGCCCAAGCAGACCGAACTGAACTGACCTACACAGATCGCCTACGCAAATTACCCTGCTACCTACAAGGTAAGCCCCTCCAATATTTCCGAAGCCTACGGTTAGATAGGTTATATTATATTGAAGCCCGCCAGAGATTGATAGACTTATTCCCAGCAACGACAGAAGCGTCGTTTGCACGCTTTTTGGCAATCAAAATGACACCCCAAATGTCCCTAGAAGACTACTACCAAAACAAAACTGTTATGGGTATGAAACTCGACCTACCCGCCGACATTTTAATTGAATCTCTGACCGACGGACTACCCGTCGCAGACCAGCGATTAGTCGCAACTGTGCAGCCAAACACCATTAAGGAATGGTTCGACCTAGTGTCAAGAATAACTCAGTGTGCCACCAGTGCAGTGAACCAGCGCCAAGTAGACAAGGCTCCACACCCCACCTACCACAACCCACCACCGCGGTACAACAGCCAGCGGCCATCACGTGTAACATACCCAGTTACACCTCCCCCCTCGCCTTGCAAGTATTGCAATGCCATGCACTGGCACTCCCAGTGTGGACAACGGTTCCCACGGGACCAAACACGCCCAGTCTACAGCGCCCGACCACACACCACCACTGTACCAAAACGTGGTACCCACACCCAGCCCAAGGTCCAACCTCCGAACCATGTTCCCCAAGTCCAAGCTGCAAGCCAAGACGACTCTGCAAGCCCCGCGAGCAGCTCAACGGTAGGAAAACCTGAAACTTATTTTCGTTGAACAATTAATAATATGGACTGAATTGTCACCAAATGTAAACTTGCCCTTTTTAATAGACACGGGAGCATCTATAAACCTACTTAACTTAGATATTTTAAGAACCATAGAAAATAGATTACCATATAAAATTATTATCCATCAGTACAGTTTAACTATAAATGCAATAGCCCACAATGTAAATACCCTTGGATATATTTTTTTAAAACTTAAAATCGGTAACCTCACCCAAAAACTAAAATTTTTTATAGTAGAAGCTTCACTACCTTTTGGTATTTTATCTATTAATACCCTTAAAATATTTAAATTAATTATAGATTTTAATAATCTCCAAATTTATCAAAATAATGATGCTCTCCCAACGAATGTCTATAAGTTCACCAAGTGCAAACAGGATTTATGTTCCACTCAACCGAGGGAAACTGATATGTTTACCACTTTCCCCTCGCACCAGTCCTGTTTACACGTGGCGGACTCTACTCCAATTATATGTTCACCCCCTATATCTCCTACCCATGATATTGAGATTTCTATACCTTCTAATGCGGCACCTCAGTTAGAACATTGTCCACACGAACTCCACCGAATTCTATATGAATTCTCACAAGTGTTCTCTACTAATAAATACAATGTGCCCAAATTGAACATACCACCGGTAAAAATCAATACCACCACAGATAAAATAATAGCATTACGCCCATATAGAGTGCCACTACACGACCAACAAGAAATACAAACCCAAATAGAACAAATGCTCCAATATGGAATCATTGCCCCGTCAGTTTCACCTTATGCCAGTCCCATAACGCTTGTTACCAAACGTGACCAAACGAAACGTTTCTGTATTGATTACAGAAAACTTAATGAAATCATCGCTCCAGACGTACATCCTTTACCCTTAATAGAAACCATTCTTGACAAATTGTCAAAAGCCAAATATTACTCTTCTGTAGATATAGCATCCGCATATTGGCAAGTGGAAATAGAACCTAACTCACGTAATCTACTAGCTTTCGTGACGTTAGATAGTCAGTACGAATTTTGTAGACTTCCTTACGGATTTAAAAATTCACCACAGATATACCATCGTGCCATAAACCAGGTCATGCAAAAATATAAACTAAATTTTGTTACCCATTACTTCGACGATTTCATTATTTTTTCTGACACCCTAGAGGATCATCTACAACACCTACAACAATTTCTAACAGTGTGTCAACACGAAAACATCAAACTTAATTATAATAAATGTTCATTTTTTAAAACAAAAATAGATTTCTTAGGATACACTGTTACCGCAGGTACTTATGCACCGCAGACGCGCAACCTTGATACTATAAATGCCATAAAAACACCTTACAATCAAAAAACACTACAATCATTTTTAGGAGCAGTAAACGTTTATAATAAGTTTATAGCAGATTATGCCCGCTTACGAGCACCTTTAAATAAACTACTTAAAAAGGATGTAAAATGGAATTGGAACACAGACTGTCAACAAGCTTTCATCACTCTCAAAGAGAGTTTAACCAGTAAACCAGTACTACACTTGTATCAAGTCGGTTTACCATGCCGCCTTTATTGCGACGCATCCACCCAAGGGATTGCCGGCATACTCAAACAGGTACACCCAGACGGACAAATACATCCTGTGCAATATTTTAGCCGCGCCCTTAGGGCACATGAGAGAAACTACACCGTTTCCGAACTTGAGTGCCTCGCCATCGTCGAAAGTGTAGACAAATTCCGAATATACCTCACCGGTATAAAATTCACCATATACACAGACCACCAAGCTTTACAATGGCTTAAAACTATAAAAAATCCGTCAGGCCGACTATTTAGATGGAGCTTGAGACTATCTACCTATAATTACGAAATACACTACATCAAAGGCAGTCAACAGTATGAGGCAGATTTACTCTCAAGAAACCCCTTTGTAGGATTTATCAGTACTGATATTATAAAACAGCATCAACCAACAGCATCCCCCTTCAACATTGATACAAACGGCTTACATACCATTACCCGAAAAGGTGTAACTAAAATAATAATTCCCGAAACCCTGCAACATACTCTCATGAACAAAGTTCACCAAGAATATAACCACCCAGGCATCTCTCAGATGACCCGCATAATTACTACCCAGTACTACTGGAAAGGTATCTCTAAATCTATAGAAAAATTTGTCAGGTCGTGTCACACCTGCCAAATCATTAAAAGGCCCAAAGGTAAACCCTATGGTGCCCTCGGACAAATTCCACCACCTCAACAACCATTCGACTTAATCTCTATAGATACCATAGCTGGATTTTCGAAATATGGACACTCCAAGACCTATCTACACGTAATAGTGGATCATTTAACGCGATATGCTTGGACCTTTCCATCGAAGTCCACCAGTACCCTAACGTACATTCAAACCCTCAAGACTGTACTACAGCAAGGATCTCCAAAACGTCTGTTATCTGACAGAGCGCCCGCTTTTACCTCAGAAAAATTCCGTAAATTTCTAATAATGCATGGTATACAACCTCTACTAACTACCAGCAATAACCCACAAGCAAACGGTTTAATAGAACGCTTAAATGCGACCATTACAGGCAAACTCAGACTAGCTTATCTAGAAAATCCAAAAGCTTCCTGGACTCAACTAGTTAAACGCGTCACTCAGACGTACAATAACACACCCCATTCTGTCACAAGTTTTCCACCTACCTACTTAATGTTCAATGTTATCCCCCCAGATCTAAGAACTCATCTTAACCCATATCCCGAGATAAATATAGCTCGAGAGATAGCAAGCTCTCGTACTCAAAATAAACATAAAAAAGATAAAGAAACATTTGATAAGCAGCACAGAACACCACATTTCGAAGAGAATGATCTTGTTTTGGTAAAAAATTACAGACATCCCGACACAGGTAAATTAGCACCATATTTTACTGGACCCCACAAAATAATTGAAATAATCTCACCCAATGTCGTTCGAATAGATCGTCCAAATCAGCCACTCAATAGAGATAGTGACACCATACATGTCAATAAATTAAAATATTACACAGAGGATGTGTTGTACATAACACCTCCACAGCCCCGATTCGTTCAACACCCACAGCGATTGCCTCAAGATGTATATTTCATTGAATTCAATCATTTGACTCCAGATATCTTTGAAACACAATATTTCCGAATTATACCGCCTACAAGCTCACAGCCTTTTTTACATTTAAATCCCAGTATTTTTAATTAGGTCAGGAAACAAACTGCCAGAGTGGAGGTAGAGGAATTTTCTTCCAGCCCGCAGGGTGACTCACAAACATCAATAAACAGTTGCAGCGGCGGCAGGTTACATGACACCTCCAATTCCCGTCCGCCTGTACTTGAAGCTCGTGGTCCAGCTCGCAGAATGGATAGATTGCAGCACCTAAAACTAATTGACTTACCAAAAATTACCCAATTCACTTATTAATTTGAATTTTAATATTGAAAAAAAAATATCATTAAACTTTATATCTTTAATTATCATCGTGTGTTTTACAACTTTTACAGTGTTTACACGCCCAGTGTGGAATTTTTTTTTGACGCAAAAGAACAATCATTCAATTATATGACTTTTGGGTACGCTTTTAATATGAACAAACACAACATTACCGGCTCATTCGTTAGGAATAAAAAAGGATTTAACCTCTCATTTCTCCATAGGTAACGCAATGTTACATGGAAAAAAGATCTGTTAAATTAATAGTTTAAATGATTTTTTTCCCAAGCGTAACAAGCCGGCGTTTGGGTAGGCTCACCTAAAAATTTTGCAGACCAAACAGCATAAAACGCTCTGCAATCTTTTTAGCGCCTAAGACATGCATTACACACTTCATGTATCCAAAGTCCCCATCTTCCACTACACTACATCATTTTTAGGGATCAAGATCGCTCCCCGTCTGGTCTCACATAATATAATCGGGAAGATCTGGCAAAGACCAACTTCTCAGACCGGACCAAAGCGACATAGGACCACATTGCCTCCCCATAGGTCAAACTAAAGACACCAATAATCTTGGACCTACACCTAGACATTGTGTGAATATGTTCCTTTCTTTTTTTTTCAGGAACGAATATTTTTTGTTTTCTTTTAACTTTTCTTCAAAAGAGACATTTTTTGCTCCATTTGTTACTACTTAACATTTATCTAATTATTATATCTTTTATATTTTGCTAATTCATTATTATATCTTTTTTATATTACATGTTTGATCTTATCCTTATACTTTTTTTTACCCGCACTCATATTTTTATCTTTTTATTCACTATATTTTTGTTTAAGTAACTTTATTATATGACAATGTTTATCATCAACTATCGGGCATACAACAATCGTTTTCAACAATCATATTCTTTAACTAATTCCCTATACTTTCTCACTACCTATTTCAGCCATTGCTCGTAGAAACGACAGTACTGCTTGACAATTTTTCTTTTTGATTTCGTAATTCAACAAACTCTTTGAACACAGTTCCCCAAAAGTACAAGTCTCGACTTTTTGGTCTGAACACGTTTCAAAAGTTTATTTCAATCATCCGCAGAGCACATCACCAACGCATGCACAAAGCGTTCACATTTTTCAATTTTCAATTTTTTTCAGCTCTAGCGGACCACAATCAACCTTTGATTTCAAGTCAAGTCAGACAACTTACTGTCGCTACAACAATTCTACTTATCGCATGGCTCTACCACCCCTTTCAAGCATATTAATTATTTTCTTCAACAACTTTTCAACCCAATAACCCTACAATTGTGACAAAGCACTGTAACCTTATACAGGATCGCAGGTGAAACATTGCCTAGGAAGACGCACAAGTCTATATCCTCGCTTTGCACCTGGATCTCAGTATTTGATTGTCTGTGCAACACTTACAATTGCATATTCTTCAACCCCTAACCCTTTCCAACGCCCGCCAACAATCTCTTAGAACATCATCATTATTTTTTAGCAAACAAAGGTTTTATCTACAGTTCTCTTTTATAATGAATATCATAACTTTTAAATTAAACATAATTTTTATTTTTTTTAATTTTCAGATATAGCCAAATAAACATCTTGTTATAGCCCTTTACCCTCACAGTTTTAATTAATTAAAATAAATTCTAATTACTTACCTGTGTTAGAGAGGCTTTACCCGCTTAAACCCGGATAAACCCTTTCACTCACGGGGCCCATCTATGATAATTTAAACCAATAACCCTATATTATGTAATACGTATAACAAGCTTGTCATGTTGTATATAGAACTAATTATAAACTACAACTAATTATACGCATAATTGACATGTCTCCTTGCATCACCAAATGTAATGTACTGAGGATGAATAAATAAAAAACTATATAATAGATTAAAAGCTGAGTTAAGAGCCAGAGAGAGATTTACAAAGTAACTTCTAAAGATAGATTGTTAGCCGCCAGCCTGGCGCCATTCTCGAGTAACAGAGACACGTGTGACACGTGTATGACCCAATTCTCTTAGTCAGAGCGGTCGTATAAAAAGGCCGCGTAGCAACAGTCAGTTCTAGTTCAGTTCCCCATCAGCGCGTCGCCGGTTGTCTCCAAGTTCACCCTCATTCACCATGTAAAACAGTAAGGAATCTTCTATCTCCATCTTTGCTCTTGGCTCAACTTTTTATCTATTCAAGGAACCTTCTTTCAACTGTGTCGCTTCGTTTTTTGTGTGTGGACATCCCCAGTTTTCCACTCTGCCTCGACCACGACTGCCTGTACTTTGGGAGAACTGTTAAAGGTCCTACAAGGTGCAGAGAGGCACTGGAAAACTCTCCACCCCTGACTGTCCCTCGCGGTTACTACAGGTTTGACCCTCGGTTGCCACAACTTATAGCGAGAGTCGACGAGGTTCTACAACAGGCTTACCAAACCTCAACACAATATTACAGCTAGTCCACCAAACCCCAACCTATTATTACAGAGAGTCGTCAGGATCCCTAATCACAGATAAGTCGATTCAACAAATTATTACATACATTTATAAATATATAATATGCTTCGAGCAATCGCTCTTCCGCAAATATCAAATTGTTTCTTTTATTAGAACATTTATAATATGATGCACTCTCTCTCTCTCTAGCGCGCCATCTGTATAAGACTATATACAATTATTTACAGTCGAGAAAGCTTCCGAAAGCTGATGAGTTCTCTCACAGATAATCAAGGTGTCTTCGTTATCTCCCCTTGCCTCAAGACTCAGGAAGAACTGATGTAGATATATGGAGCACTTACAGTGTATATAAGGTAATAGGCGTCATATCTCTGTTGATTAATATTGGAATTAACACATAGCAATAACGCGCCATCTATACACATAAAATGAAAGAATTTAAAAGCACGAATGTTTCTTTTATACATAACCAGCCGAATGACCCGGGCAACGCCCGGGTTTTACCCGATTAAATGCTTTTATTCAAATACTATTCGTTACAATTATAAATTGGCGCCGTGTATGTCATTCTTGTCTAATATAGAAATGAGTTTTAAAAATTGTAAAAAAAAAAAATGCATCGGCCGGGAATCGAATCCGGGCCACCCGCGCAAACGGTTGCTTGATTATGACGCTGATAACTGTATATATCAATACAAACTTCTACTGCTGGGAGGGTTCACCACTGATGAGCCAAGCCCTCCCAATATATTTTTTCATCGCAGTAAGGACAGTAGAAGTTTGTATTATGTATAAAAGAAACATTCGTGCTTTTAGGTCCTTTCATTTTATGAATATTGGAATTATTTATAATACAATATAATGCGACTTATGATTGTAGAACGACATTTGAAAATTATCCCGTATGTGTTTCCTTTCATACTTCATCCCTTAGATTAGAAATAATCGTTATTTCTCATTAAAAAAAAAAAAAAAAAACGATTTTTCGTTCAAAAGAAACACATGCGGGATAATTTTCAAATGTCGTTCTACAATTGGAATTATTGTTGATCTAATTTATCTTTTTTTTTGCAAATAAAACTAACTCTCTACTGACGCCATCACCCTGAGGGGAGTGGAGAGGCAACTTGAAACTCATGGGTCTTCGCTCTGTGTGTGCGTCATTGGGAGCGACCTTGCCGTTCGCGAAAATTGCACCGGGGCTAGGCCTGGTGCTGAAAAACCAAGGGGTGCACACAGTAGTACCACCCCCTCGCCTCCGCGTTGGTTTCCCCGCGTCAACCTCAGAACCTCAGAGGTCCTTGATTCGACGGCAGATTCAGGGAGTACTGTGATCAAAGGTTCGAGGGCTAAAGGGGGGGGGGGGGGGAGTCCTATTGGAGCTTTAGGACGGGTTTAACTAAGTCCGAACGAGAGGGCTCGGTCAGCAACCTTGCCAATGAACTCTCGGAGACGCCTGTGGGTAAGTGGTCAACCCCATTGTAGCCAGACGCGAGGGGCCTACCAATGGCCGCTCGGTGCATGGAGAATGCATCATTCCTTTTGGCTGTGTGGACCTAGATTACGGCGAAAGTCTGGGATGCAAGGGCCATAGAAGCCTATATCATCCCTGGCTCAGTCTTTGATTGAGCCGAATTTTTTATTCTGTCCTTACAGCTTTAACTTCTTTCTTTCTTTATCTTTGTATTCTTTATAAATATTTTAATGTTGTTTATAATTAATTTACAATGTAAAATGTTGGGTTGTAAATAAATTTAACCGTTTCTGAGGCACCCATTTGAAACACCCTTATGAGGATTTGCAGAGCTGGATTGTTGGGTCTTCTTTTCCCGTTGATATAGAATTAATAGATATTGGCACAGAGTCAAAAAGGGGATGCAAGGGCTATTCTGCCTATATCGTCCCCGGCTTAGTCTTTGTATTAGGCCAAATTTCTATTCTGTCCTTACAGCAAGCATGTCAAACTCGCGGCCCGCGGGCCTCATGCGGCCCACAACGAATAAATTTGCGGCCCACCAGATAATATATTTTAATTTAAAAAAAATTATAAATTAAAAAAATAATAATAAAAATTTGTAGCCTAATTTTTAAAAATTGTAATTATACATAATTTATTTATAAATAACGAACCACTGGTCGCCATACATAAGTCGTAAGTTTTGATAATATTATACCTACATACATAACGTATGTACATCGCCATAAGTATTGTGTGCCTTAAAGTTTAAAGAAAATATTCTTTCGGAGTACTAGAAATTTTTTTTTTAAAGTTACGTTCAATAATTTGTGCAGTTATTCTGTGTCTGGTAAGTTAAAAAATATTAATTTAAAAAAAAAATTAAAATATTAATTAAAACGTTTTATTATTTTGTGTTAGCGATTACTAATTTTTTTCAGACCTTTGTATTCAATATGTCTTCATCAAAACCAAGTGGCAGTAAAACTAAACGAAAAATTGCTGACGAACATAGGAATTTTCAAGAAAAGTGGGAATTAGAGTATTTTTGCTCTGAAGTAAAAGATAAAATCATCTGCTTGATATGTAATAATGCTATTAGTATACCAAAATTATATAACATTAAACGTCATTATGAACAACATAAATCAAAATATGATACCTACGAAGGTTTAATGAGACAAGAAAAGTTAAAAGAGTTCAAGTTGGGAATGAAAAAAACAACAGTTTATGTTTACTAAAGTATCACAAGAGAGTGAAGCGGCGGTGCATGCAAGCTACGTTTTATCGGAGTTGATAGATAAACACTCAAAACCTTTTACTGAAGGTGATTTCATCAAGGAATGTTTAATTAAAGCTGCAGAAATTGTTTGTCCTGGAAGTGTGAAGACGCTTCAAGCAATATCTTTGTCTCGAAATACCGTTGTGGAAAGAGTTACTGATATGGCCAGAGATTTAAATGATCAGATAAAAGAAAAATCATCTTGTTTCGAAGCATTTTCTATTGCCTGTGATGAGAGTACGAACATTGGGGGCGTAGCTCAGTTAGCTGTTTTTTTTTTTCGAGCTTGCGACACGGATTTCAACATTTTTGAGGAATTATTGGAACTAGTACCGATGCATGGCACTACTACAGGAGAAGATATATATAATTGCGTTTATGATCTTCTGCGAAAATACAATTTACCTCAATCAAAATTGACTTCTGTAGCAACAGATGGAGCTCCTTCAAAGACTGGAAAAACCAACGGTTTCGTAGCATTACTGCGAAAAAAACTAAGTGAAATTTCTGATGGTTCCAATATTCATCATACGCATTGCATTATACATCAGGAAGTATTATGTACGAAGGTAATAAAAATGGAAAATGTGTTGACACCTATCAAAAAATTCATCAATTTCATAAGATCTCGAGGTTTAAATCAGCGACAGTTCTCTCTGTTCTTAACTGAATTAGAAAGCGAATGTTCAGGTTTATCATACTATACCGAGGTACGTTGGCTATCATGCTCCAAGGTTCTCAAACAATTTTGGGACTTGAAAGAAGAAATATGTCAGTTTTTAATAACCAAGAATCAAGAAATCACTTTGTTTTCTGATCAAGTATGGTTGCAAGATTTTTCCTTCATGGTTGACATAACAAAACACTTGCCGGATATAAATTTGAAACTGCAAGGAAAGGATCAGATCATTACCAACATGTGTGACCAAGTTAATGCATTCAAATGTAAGCTAGTTCTTTGGGAAAAGCAGTTGAAAAACGAAGATTTAATGCACTTTCCGACATGCAACATGTACAAATCAAGTTTAGGTGAAACTGCATCGTATCAAAAATATGCGGAGAAAATTTTAAGTCTTAGAAATGAATTTGAAACAAGGTTTTCTGATTTCAAATCTTTGGAAGGCAAGTTTACTTTGTTTTCTTCTATTTTCTCGATAAATATAGAATCAGTACCTAATCATATGCAAATGGAGGTAATAGATATCCAGTGCGATTCAGATTTAAAGGCAAATTCTTTGAAGTTGGCATTTCTGAATTTTACAAATATTTGCCAGCCAGATTTGAAAACACTCGAAAATTAGCATATGAAATTATGTCCATGTTTGGAAGTACTTATCGGTGCGAGCAGTTATTTTCACTTATGAAAGGAAATAAGACTCCAATCAGATCGAGAATTACTGACGTTCACCTTGGGTCAGTTTTAAAATTAATCACTGCGAACAAGATTTCCCCCGAAGTAGGAAAGATGGTAGCAGAAAAGAGATGCCAAATATCAGGGAGAAAATATTAACTTTACTTTCTTTTTTCTTATTAGTATTTTTTAAAATAAACCTACATAAATGTTACTATAAAAATTTAATTACTTGTTTTCTTTTTTTGCTGCCCACATAATCTTATTACTTTTTTATTTGGCCCGTGTTAGGATTTGAGTTTGACATGCTTGTCTTACAGCAATAGGAAAATATTAAGAAGGCCTGGCTCATCTGTGGTGAACCCTTCCAGTAGTTTCATCAGAGGATAGAACAATTCATTGTCGTATTAGAGAGGTATTGGACTGGTGGGAGGGCCACTGGAAGGGTTCTTCACTGATGAGCCAAGCCCTCCCAATATTTTCCAAGGCAGTAAAGACAGTAGAAAGTTATTTCATTTGGGAAAAAAAGAAAAATTAACCCTAAAATGTGTTTAATATTTACCTGCTTACAGTATACAACAACAACAACAAAACAACTTTATTAGGGCGTCTTGCCCTGTACAGATTCGCCGTGGAATTACAGACAATATTCAACACAAGAGAAATGGGAGAGATAGAGTATTTACAATTAAGGTATGGTAAACAGGGTGACTTTTTTATTGTGCCCCTGTTCTTCTCTCTTCCACGAGTGCAATTTTATTTACAACCGCTTTTTGATAGTTGAACAGTTCTATTGCCCAACTTTTCTTATCAGAAACAGTTTTTATTATCTTTATTGAGTTCAAATGCGGTCTAGGAAGACTTTTCAGGATCTTTTTTTCTCTCTCCTTCCAGATCCCCGCACTCAGCAGTAAAATGGTATATTGCTTACAGTATAAGCTGTTAAAAACTCCTATACATGCCATGATTATCATGGTCTGTACCATATTACCCTGACAGGGGCCAACAGCCCGAAACGTGTATGTGCTTAGCTTTTTGACCAATTCTGGAATAATTAAAAATTAACGCATATTTGATATTTATTCCGAAAGATGGTACAAGTCATCAGCAACGTTTAATTGCACGATAAGTAGATTTCCTTTTTCTTTAAGGTGAGTTATGTGGAGAAATTCCGGACGGAGGGAAATTTTTTTACCAAAAGAACTCGGAAGAGAGATCCTCACGTGACCCAGTTTTAGAACAATGGGTCGAGTTAAGGGAAGAAAAATGTGTTGCCAGGGTGCGTGACATCCGCGCGTGCGCCGTTACGCTCGGTGGACTGTGGAATTGATTCGAAAAATACCAAACGATACTTTTTTTTTATGTCGTCAGTGTTACATGGAATTACACAACATCTATTGAGATTGTTTCTCATTTTAAATAAAATTATATGCATACTTTTTAATAGGAATTTTAAAAATATATTTAAATATACATTAAAATATTAATTAATATATATATTTTTTATTAAAAAAAAAAAAAGAAGTATTTTGTGTTGATATATAAAAAAAAAATTCAAGTTGAAAAAAAAAAAAATTCCCACGCCGGGAATCGAACCCGGGCCTTCTGGGTGAAAGCCAGATATCCTAGCCACTAGACCACGTGGGAGACACTCTTAGCTTTCTTATAAGTATTTTAGACTTTGCCTTCAATATATATTTTTTTTTTATTGCTTCAACGTTTATGTTTTATTGCTAGATATTGATGTTAATAATATATTAACGATATTCTTAACCATAATATTTTATAATGCATATAAAATTTATACGAAAATTGTGTCTCTACAGAGATTTGGTGCATGAATATGGCGAAAATGAACTTTAAAGAAAGTGAAAAAATAGTACAAAAGTGAAATTGTACTGGGATCAGTACAATTTTTCTTAATTTATAGAGAGTATCTCTATTTTTTATATTTTTTATTATATAAAATATAGTATTGCTTTCAAATTAAATATTGAAATATATTATTCGATGTATAATAAATAATTCTGAAAAAAAAAGCATTCTTTTAAATCTTTAACAAATGTATAAAACTTCATTTTTCTTTTGATAAGTTTAATCCCTTGACTGGCTGATATTTTTAAGGATGAGATTCCGCATTTATCAAACTTCTGGTTTTCTTTTTAAGGTTCCATAATCTAAACTTGCTGTCATCTCTCGTAGTAGAGGCTTATGTTCGTATAGTTTCTGTTGTATATGTTGTATATAGTTATAATCTGTGCTACAAAAGATCTGGCAACACAGTATGTAAACAACGCCGCAGAATAAATATATAATTGTTCTAGCACGGCGGTATATTAATTGTCTATATACATAAAGGCTGTAACTATATTAAATATATATAAAGCTAAAGGTAAATGAACCCGTATAAAAGATACAACATGGTGGCAGCGCCGGGATTTTGAAAGATAAGTAAAATTTCAAATATCAATTAAGCCTAACACGTTGAAAAATGGCCTCGAGTACCGGGAATAGTTTGCAGCCATTTGTGCCTGGAACAAACCCATCAGAAGCATGGGGTAAATGGAAAAAGAGATTCCAAATGTTTTACATAGCCACAGAAATAGATAAAAAATCTATTCCAAGACAAAGGGCTATTCTACTCTATAATATTGGTGAGTTAGCCCTAGATATATACTCTACATTTAAAATACAAGAAACTGATGCCTCTCCGACTGTTCCGGATATACTTGAACTGTTTGATGGACACTTTAAACCATATAAAAACACAACCTATAAGAGGTACCAGTTTTTTACAACGGAACAAGGGGAGAATCAGAATTTTGATGACTATGTAACTGAATTGAAAAATAAAAGCATGGACTGCGAATTTGGAGAGCTTGCAGATTCCTTGGTCAGAGATAGAATTATAATTGGAATTAAAGACAAAGCTTTAAAAGAAAGGATGCTACAAGATCCTGATCTTTCTTTAGCTAAAGCCATAGACTTGGGAAGAGCTACTGAAACTTCTAGACAACAAGTAAAAAATATAACTAGAGAAGATGTTGATTTACATTCTATAAAATATAAAAAGCAATATAAAAAGAATTTCAAATATCCAGTTGGTAGAAAACCTAATGTATCTGAGGAACATCCTAATGCAAAGGTTTGCCAAAATTGTGGTTCCAGACATCCATATGGTAAATGTTTTGCATATGGTAAAATATGCAATTCATGTAAAAAACCAAACCATTTTGCTAAAATGTGTAGGAACAGAGTGCATATGTTGGAGGAAAGAGCGGAAGAGGAAGAAGAAATGTGTCTTCAATACCTATCCCTAGATAGCATTACTGGTCTAGAGTGGACTAAAATAATCTTGGTGGAGAATAATTCAGTTAATTTTAAATTAGACACAGGAGCACAGGTGAACATCCTGCCATTGGATACCATTAAAAATTGGCAAAATAAACCCTGCATATATCCAACTGGGATTGCGGTTTATTCATATACAGGAGAAAAAGTACCAATAAGGGGCAAATGCAAGGCTTCATGTACCTCTGGGAAAAAATCTGAAATCCTTGAATTTCTAGTCGTGGATTTGCCAGCTCCACCAATTTTGGGATTGGCAGCGTGTAAAAAATTAGAGCTGATATTAAAAGTAGAGTCGTTGGAACAGGACCATACTAGGACAAAGATGGATGCTTCACCTACAAAGATAATAGAGTCCTACAGAGATGTCTTTGATGAGATCGGAACACTCCCTGGAGAGCATTCTGTGATCCTGAGAGAAAATGCACATCCAAGAATTCAGTTAGCTCGCCGAATTCCGTTTGCACTGAAAAAACCAGTTGAGATGGAGCTAAAATCGATGGAGGAACAAAAGATCATCTCAAAGGTAGACCAACCAGCAGAGTGGGCACACCCGATGGTAATCATTAAGAAACCAAATGGAAAGGTTCGTATCTGTATGGACCCTAGAGAGCTAAATCCATGGATTAAAATGGAATATCGTCAACTTCCTGCCCCTGAAGGCATCATTGCTGATATCACAAAATCACCCATCTATACAGTACTTGATGCTAAGTCAGCCTTTTGGCAAATCAAGTTAGACGAAAAGTCATCTAGCCTTTTAACAATGGCTACACCTTATGGGTATTACAGATTCCATCGGTTACCTTTTGGTATTTGCAGCGCTCCAGAAGTTTTCTATAAAAAAATGCAAAGTATGTTTACAGGAATTGAAGGAGTAAAAGTATACATGGATGATATAATAATATACGGAAACTCCCTCACGGAGCACAATAGTAGACTGATTACGGTTTTGGAAATTGCTAGAAAAAATAATTTAAAGTTTGAATTCAATAAAATGCAACTGGCCCAAGAAAAAGTTAAGTTCATTGGACATGAGATATCCAAGAATGGCATCTCTGCAGATCCATCTAAATTAGAAGCAATACAAAAAATAAAAAGACCAATGGACAAGACATCTCTTCAAAGATTTTTGGGAACTGTGAACTATCTAGCTAAATTCATGCATAATCTGGCAGATAAAACTGTCTTGTTAAGACAACTCCTAAAAAAGAATACCCTGTGGACATGGAATGAGGCTATAGAAAAAGAATTCATTGAGCTGAAAAATTTGGTATCAAATCCTCCAGTTCTTGGCCTCTTTGACCCCCATCGGAAGGTAACACTTTCAGTGGACGCTAGTCAACATGGGCTTGGGGCTGTCTTGATGCAAGAGGGAAGACCCATCGCTTTTGCATCCGCATCCTTGAATAACACTCAGAAAAAATATGCCCAGATTGAAAAGGAGCTCTTAGCTCTCTGGTATGGATGCCAAAGATTTAACTATCATTTGTATGGAAGAAAGTTCACAGCCCAGACGGATCATAAACCCTTGTTGGCTATACTAAAAAAGCCACTAGAGGAATTATCTCCAAGACTTGAAAGACTGGTCTTGAAATTGATGCGATATGATTTTAATTTAGAATATGTACCAGGAAAAGTGATTCACACCGCAGACACTCTATCTAGAGATTCAATTTCAGAGGAAACCATCGACACCTCAGATCTGGATCTCCAGAACACCATTATGACTCTAAATCTGAAGGTGACCACTAAAAGATACCAGGAAATTCTCAGAGATATGGAGTCAGATGAAGAAATGATAAAATTAAGGGATCATATACTGAATGGGTGGCCTATTCATAAGAAAAGTGTGGACTATGCTGTTAAGCCCTACTGGCATTGTAAAGAAGAACTATATATATGGAAAGACCTGATTTGTAGAGGACAAAGACTTGTCATCCCTAAAGTCCAAAGGGAAAGCATCTTGCAAACACTACACATGTCTCATCAAGGGATCTCTGCTTGTAAAAACAGAGCACATGAAGCTATTTATTGGCCTGGACTGGATAGAGAAATAGAAGAGATGGTTTATAAGTGTAGAATTTGTCAAGAATCACAACCTTCGCAAAGGAAAGAACCACTTATACCTCACGAAATAGCAGACTACCCTTGGCAAAAAGTAGCTATTGATTTCTTCTATCTAGACCAATCTGTATTCATAATAATAGTAGACTACTACAGCAGCTTTCCTGAAGTCATCAAGGTAGCATCAACTTCAGCAAAAGAGATTCTACCAGTTTTGAAATCTACCTTCGCAAGACATGGGATTCCAGAGATCATCATCACTGATAATGGACCACCATTTACATCACAAGACTTTACTAATTTTACAAATGAATGGGACATAGAACATAAAACCTCTAGCCCAGGATACCCAAAATCAAACGGATTAGTGGAGAGGATGGTCCAAACAGTAAAGAAGCAACTTAAGAAATGCCGTCAAGACAACACTGATCCTTATATGTGTTTAATAGCCCTGAGAACAACTCCGTCAAATAATCTACCGTCCCCAGCTCAGATGCTAATGGGAAGAAACTTGAGAACCTTGATCCCAATGAAAACCACAAAGCTAAAACCTGCTTTCATTAGCACGGAAAACATTCTACAGCAGAAGAGGGAAAATCAATATAAGATGAAAGAATATTATGACCGAAATGCCAAAATACTTCCTAAAATGAGTTCTGGTGAACAGGTAAATGCCAAAACTAGCAATGCCTGGAGACCAGCTACCATCATTGGAGAAGCCAACCAGCCTCGATCATACATCATTCAGAACAACGAGGGCCGAATGTTAAAACGGAACAGAGTTCACCTACGGCCCAGAAGTTATCCTGTTGGACAGAGAAGGAGCAGCCAGTCATCGCCCCAATTGGATCCAGCCCCCTCGACATCATCGGAGTCCAGTGGTCAAAGGGAACCAGGAGAATTTCCCCGCCTGAACCTCAGTCCTGAAGAGTTGGCCCCATCCACTTCAACTCCCATAGGAAACTACAATGAAGGAGGCACTGCCTACACCACTAGAAGTGGACGTGTGGTAAAGCCTCCGAAAAGATTCGACCCCGGACTTTAATTAAAAGGGGAACATGTTGTATATAGTTATAATCTGTGCTACAAAAGATCTGGCAACACAGTATGTAAACAACGCCGCAGAATAAATATATAATTGTTCTAGCACGGCGGTATATTAATTGTCTATATACATAAAGGCTGTAACTATATTAAATATATATAAAGCTAAAGGTAAATGAACCCGTATAAAAGATACAACAGTATATATATTAATTAATTGTTACCACAGAGTATGTGTAAGCTCACAGGTAAATTGGCGCTAACCGAAACAGAAAAAAAGTTTATTTGTTTAATATTAGTTTTCCTTTTATATTTTGTTCTCTCTCTTGTAAATTAATAAATATAATGTTTAATTAATAATATTCTTAGAATAAGTTTCATTAAAAAAAAATCTAAGCAAAGTCAACAGTTTCCTTGTTGTTCTTTACCTGGAATTTTCCTCTCTATTGTATCTTGTGACTTGGGCGTCTTATGATTTGGGCTTTGGTGGGACAAAGTCTGACTGTCATATGGTAGATAACCAACCAATGACAACAGCCCTCCATCATGGAGACTTATGGACTAAATACTGATATAAACGCTACCACGTCCGACGTGATCATGTTCCAGGGATGACAACAAGGTCGAGAAATTTGCATAGTCACCCCAAACATCAATGTTAGAATTCTTCAAAAATAATAATAATAATAATAAAAAGCTTGTACTGAATGTCACTTTTAAATTCCTTTATTTTGAAAATGGAGCAATCCATAAATAAATCTTTATTCATGGTAAAAATTATGAAAAAGTTTTAAAATTACAAATATTTTATCACAATGAGTATCTTTTTATTGAAAAAGTAAGCCCGTTGAAGAGCGATTAACACTTGAAAGCTAGCGTTTTTTTCAATAAAAAGATACTCATTGTGATAAAAAATATTTGTAATTTTAAAAATAAATCTTTAAATAAAAAGGCATATATTGGATCAAAATATCATTTATTTTACCAATATTTAAGTTGGCTGTAGCTAACCTTTATCAAGGTTGTTGTGTTTTAACTTTAAAAGCACACAAAAATATAATAAACTTGAATTTGTTTATTCAAGTCTCAAAAAACAAAGCTTTGCATATAGAACAAATAATAATGAAGAAGAAGAAAGAAACATTTTAGGAAAAGCAAAAACAAAACAAAAGTACTGGTCAAAAAGAAACATTTAAAATCGCAGATTAATATCTTCAACAAAGGTATTATAACATTTGTTATATTATAAATGTTATAATACTTAGATAAAGGTTGGCGTTCAGCCAACTGAAATATTGGTAAAATAAATGATATTTTGATCCAATATATGACTTTTTATTTAAAAATTCCTTTATACAGGATAGTTGGCGATTATCTGTACGTTCCAGGATCCCGGGTTATGTACAACTGCCTTATTAGCATGCTCCAACTTCTAGATTTATCCTTGCTGCATGAAAAACTCAGTAAATGGATCTATTATGGAGCAATCTTCTCATTAAGTGGATTCAATGTAAAAAGTACTCAAAGTACAGATAATCCGACTGAACCTTGCCTGATTTGCATAGAGAACATTCGAAAATAGGATATCATTTCTTTGACCCTCTTTCTTTAAGTAGGAAAGAGTTGGGATGATGATGCAAACCTTGGCCCCCTCCGTTTGTGAAATCTTGTTGGGGGATCCATTTCAAGGTTTTTCTTCCTAGTTTTTTCCCCCAGTAACTTATATCTTTTTTTTTTTTCGTATCTTTAAAAGTACGTTGGGGACGTGGGTTGGATATTTTCTCTACACTTTGTCTACAGCCGGTGTCTTATAGGTGTAGACTCTAGGTTCAGGTACCTTTCATTCTGTTGTTGTCTCTTGTCTACGTTCCTACATTGTGTCTACAGAGCCGGTGTCTTATAGGTGTAGACTCTAGGTTCAGGTACCTTTCATTCTGTTATTGTCTCTTGTCTACGTTCCTACATTGTGTCTACAGCCGGTGTCTTATAGGTGTAGACTCGAGGTTCAGGTACCTTTCATTCTGTTATTGTCTCTTGTCTACGTTCCTACATTGTGTCTACAGCCGGTGTCTTATAGGTGTAGACTCTAGGTTCAGGTACCTTTCATTCTGTTATTGTCTCTTGTCTACGTTCCTACATTGTGTCTACAGCCGGTGTCTTATAGGTGTAGACTCGAGGTTCAGGTACCTTTCATTCTGTTGTTGTCTCTTGTCTACGTTCCTACATTGTGTCTACAGCCGGTGTCTTATAGGTGTAGACTCGAGGTTCAGGTACCTCTCATTCTGTTGTTGTCTCTTGTCTACGTTCCTACATTGTGTCTACAGCCGGTGTCTTATAGGTGTAGACTCTAGGTTCAGGTACCTTCCATTCTGTTGTTGTCTCTTGTCTACGTTCCTACATTGTGTCTACAGCCGGTGTCTTATAGGTGTAGACTCGAGGTTCAGGTACCTTTCATTCTGTTGTTGTCTCTTGTCTACGTTCCTACATTGTGTCTACAGAGCCGGTGTCTTATAGGTGTAGACTCTAGGTTCAGGTACCTTCCATTCTGTTGTTGTCTCTTGTCTACGTTCCTACATTGTGTCTACAGCCAGTGTCTTATAGGTGTAGACTCTAGGTTCAGGTACCTTTCATTCTGTTGTTGTCTCTTGTCTACGTTCCTACATTGTGTCTACAGCCAGTGTCTTATAGGTGTAGACTCTAGGTTCAGGTACCTTTCATTCTGTTGTTGTCTCTTGTCTACGTTCCTACATTGTGTCTACAGAGCCGGTGTCTTATAGGTGTAGACTCTAGGTTCAGGTACCTTTCATTCTGTTATTGTCTCTTGTCTACGTTCCTACATGTGTCTACAGCCGGTGTCTTATAGGTGTAGACTCTAGGTTCAGGTACCTTCCATTCTGTTGTTGTCTCTTGTCTACGTTCCTACATTGTGTCTACAGAGCCGGTGTCTTATAGGTGTAGACTCTAGGTTCAGGTACCTTCCATTCTGTTGTTGTCTCTTGTCTACGTTCCTACATTGTGTCTACAGCCGGTGTCTTATAGGTGTAGACTCGAGGTTCAGGTACCTTTCATTCTGTTGTTGTCTCTTGTCTACGTTCCTACATTGTGTCTACAGCCGGTGTCTTATAGGTGTAGACTCGAGGTTCAGGTACCTTTCATTCTGTTGTTGTCTCTTGTCTACGTTCCTACATTGTGTCTACAGCCGGTGTCTTATAGGTGTAGATTCTAGGTTCAGGTACCTTCCATTCTTTTGTTGTCTCTTGTCTACGTTCCTACATTGTGTCTACAGCCGGTGTCTTATAGGTGTAGACTCGAGGTTCAGGTACCTTTCATTCTGTTGTTGTCTCTTGTCTACGTTCCTACATTGTGTCTGCAGAGCCGGTGTCTTATAGGTGTAGACTCTAGGTTCAGGTACCTTTCATTCTGTTGTTGTCTCTTGTCTACGTTCCTACATTGTGTCTACAGCCAGTGTCTTATAGGTGTAGACTCTAGGTTCAGGTACCTTTCATTCTGTTGTTGTCTCTTGTCTACGTTCCTACATTGTGTCTACAGAGCCGGTGTCTTATAGGTGTAGACTCTAGGTTCAGGTACCTTTCATTCTGTTATTGTCTCTTGTCTACGTTCCTACATGTGTCTACAGCCGGTGTCTTATAGGTGTAGACTCTAGGTTCAGGTACCTTCCATTCTGTTGTTGTCTCTTGTCTACGTTCCTACATTGTGTCTACAGCCAGTGTCTTATAGGTGTAGACTCTAGGTTCAGGTACCTTTCATTCTGTTGTTGTCTCTTGTCTACGTTCCTACATTGTGTCTACAGAGCCGGTGTCTTATAGGTGTAGACTCTAGGTTCAGGTATCTTCCATTCTGTTGTTGTCTCTTGTCTACGTTCCTACATTGTGTCTACAGCCAGTGTCTTATAGGTGTAGACTCTAGGTTCAGGTACCTTTCATTCTGTTGTTGTCTCTTGTCTACGTTCCTACATTGTGTCTACAGCCGGTGTCTTATAGGTGTAGACTCTAGGTTCAGGTACCTTCCATTCTGTTGTTGTCTCTTGTCTACGTTCCTACATTGTGTCTACAGCCAGTGTCTTATAGGTGTAGACTCGAGGTTCAGGTACCTTCCATTCTGTTATTGTCTCTTGTCTACGTTCCTACATTGTGTCTACAGCCGGTGTCTTATAGGTGTAGACTCTAGGTTCAGGTACCTTTCATTCTGTTGTTGTCTCTTGTCTACGTTCCTACATTGTGTCTACAGCCAGTGTCTTATAAGTGTAGACTCGAGGTTCAGGTACCTTCCATTCTGTTGTTGTCTCTTGTCTACGTTCCTACATTGTGTCTACAGAGCCGGTGTCTTATAGGTGTAGACTCTAGGTTCAGGTACCTTTCATTCTGTTGTTGTCTCTTGTCTACGTTCCTACATTGTGTCTACAGCCAGTGTCTTATAGGTGTAGACTCTAGGTTCAGGTACCTTTCATTCTGTTGTTGTCTCTTGTCTACGTTCCTACATTGTGTCTACAGCCAGTGTCTTATAGGTGTAGACTCTAGGTTCAGGTACCTTTCATTCTGTTGTTGTCTCTTGTCTACGTTCCTACATTGTGTCTACAGAGCCGGTGTCTTATAGGTGTAGACTCTAGGTTCAGGTACCTTTCATTCTGTTGTTGTCTCTTGTCTACGTTCCTACATTGTGTCTACAGAGCCAGTGTCTTATAGGTGTAGACTCTAGGTTCAGGTACCTTTCATTCTGTTTTTGTCTCTTGTCTACGTTCCTACATTGTGTCTACAGAGCCGGTGTCTTATAGGTGTAGACTCTAGGTTCAGGTACCTTTCATTCTGTTATTGTCTCTTGTCTAGGTTCCTACATGTGTCTACAGCCGGTGTCTTATAGGTGTAGACTCTAGGTTCAGGTACCTTTCATTCTGTTATTGTCTCTTGTCTAGGTTCCTACATGTGTCTACAGCCGGTGTCTTATAGGTGTAGACTCTAGGTTCAGGTACCTTTCATTCTGTTATTGTCTCTTGTCTAGGTTCCTACATGTGTCTACAGCCGGTGTCTTATAGGTGTAGACTCTAGGTTCAGGTACCTTTCATTCTGTTATTGTCTCTTGTCTAGGTTCCTACATGTGTCTACAGCCAGTGTCTTATAGGTGTAGACTCTAGGTTCAGGTACCTTTCATTCTGTTATTGTCTCTTGTCTAGGTTCCTACATGTGTCTACAGCCGGTGTCTTATAGGTGTAGACTCTAGGTTCAGGTACCTTTCATTCTGTTATTGTCTCTTGTCTAGGTTCCTACATGTGTCTACAGCCGGTGTCTTATAGGTGTAGACTCGAGGTTCAGGTACCTTTCATTCTGTTATTGTCTCTTGTCTACGTTCCTACATGTGTCTACAGCCGGTGTCTTATAGGTGTAGACTCTAGGTTCAGGTACCTTCCATTCTGTTATTGTCTCTTGTCTACGTTCCTACATTGTGTCTACAGCCGGTGTCTTATAGGTGTAAATTGTAATAAAGCAAGGAAATATCGGAACCATTGAGGGTTCTATGAACTGGATTAGAGGATTATTCATGAAAAATTCTTAAACTGCTTTGTGACATTGGCTTAATTATAATCACTCGTAATCCCACCAATCATCATGATTATCATCATCTAGCACTTGGTCTATCCTGGAATAAGAAGACGTAGATTCTAATCAAATGTGTAGACCATATATATGACATCTGTCAATCAAATATTATCAACCAATCAGAAACCTTCAATGATGAGGAAGACACTCCACCCCCTCCTACAGAAGTGTCATGGCGACGGGATAAGTGGCCGGGTCATTAACCCTAACACACTCCTCTGTCTCTACATCGTCTGCTTACTTGACTCGCGCTCGTATCCCAACTTATCTTCTGAACATTTCTTCAAAAAATACTTCATCATGTAGGCCCGTCTATTTCTGATATGGAAGTCAATCATTATGGAATTCTGTTTTACCATGTGTTCTGTGCAAATCTCTTCATCATATACAAATCCATATGCAAATAGAAGGATGCGAACAAAAACAAAAAAATCATTATTCATAAAATATACCTGAAACAATGCATTAACATGACATCTGGTATTGAAAATGTGAAATATTTTACTGCGCGTATGCTATTTTTTTAATAAAACAATTTTCTGCTGCCCTTAATGCAATGATAAAAATATCCTAATGGCCAGGACTTGATTCCATGAATGAGCTAAACACCTCTTTGGCAGATTGTGAAGATTCCATTAATCCTTGTGGATCTCGTGGAATAAAGTCTGCTATGGTCTGACGAAGGTCATTAGTCCGAAACCATGGTCTCTAGGTGGACACTTCTCAGTTTGCCAAAGCTGGTGTTGTGGCTTTGTCAACGACACGAAGCCGCTAGTTTGCAGCGACGGTCAATAGATGGGGTCTATATAGCTTTGATGTTTATTTTGACTGGAGAAGCGCCCTATATTTTTTTATAACAAAGTTTAATAAATAAGTTAAACAAAGCATCTAGGGCTGCGTATCTTTTATTTCATGGGTATAAAACGAGCTTTCGGGCTCATACGCCCTTCTACAGGAATTAACAAAACGACTAACCATCTAATCTGAGATAGCATTTTATATATGTAGCTATTATTTTGCATATCGGCCTGATTGAAACAATTAAGATATTTAAATTTACATATAGGTTGCATGATTTGGGAAATATTAAATCTAATTAATATGCGGTAATGTGAACTATTTCTATGAATATTATGTTGCATGTGCTGTTTTTGTTTTAAGCAATCTCATTTTGTATTTTAAACAGTTTAATCTCTATTCATGATAAAATTGTGAAAAAAACATTTAAAATTACAAAATATTTTCTCACAATGAGTTTCTTTTTATTACAAAACGCTAGCTTTCAAGTGATAATCGCTCTTCAACGGGCTTAATAAAACAATATCGACTATAATCTTACAAGAAATATTTACAAATACAAACGCGTGGTTCTTGTAAGATACTAGAAGAATGACCCGGCTTCGCCCGAGAAATCCCCCGAGTGAAGTATCCTTCATACTGAAAGTACATCAATAATAAATAGTAGAAGTGCCATAGAATAGCAATACAGAAGAAACACATAAACTATAGGAAAAAGTGTGTGTGATGGCAAAAATTGTATTATATTAGTGTTTAGGTATTTGATTTAATAGTCGATATTGTTTTATTAAACCCGTTGAAGATCGATTATCAATTGAAAGTTAGCGTTTTGTAATAAAAAGAAAAACATTGTGAGAAATATATTTTGTAATTTTAAAAGTTTAATCTGTATCAATGTACTTTTTAATGAAAAAATCCCCTGTATCAATATAGAATAAAAACATCAGGTCTCCAGGGAAAAGAGTATCTTTTCAAAAACCTTTTTAATCTCTAGTTTTTGTGCACAAAATTATACCATGTTT
This sequence comes from Cordylochernes scorpioides, assembly GCA_030710605.1. NCBI lineage: Eukaryota > Metazoa > Arthropoda > Arachnida > Pseudoscorpiones > Chernetidae > Cordylochernes > Cordylochernes scorpioides. The sequence continues at coordinate 11,890,256 of CP092868.1, read as the reverse complement.
TCTCCTGTAGAAGGACGTTTGTGACCGAAAGCTAGAGATTAAAAAGGTTTTTGAAAAGATACTTTCCCTTGGAAGCCTGATATATTTTTACTCAATGTATTTTTCTGTAGTGAAAAGAAAAATGAAAAATTTTGGAAAGCTCCTCGTTATGTAACGAGTTTATTTATTTATTACCAGTTGTAAATAAGACACGCTATATTCGATCTGGATAATTGTGCGTGAACCTATTTACAATAATTGATATACACAAGGTAATAAGACCAAATCCAAATAAATAAATAGTGTGTCATTTATTTGGATTTGGTCTTATTACCTTGTGTCTATAATCTATAATCCAAATTGTACCTTACCAATAATTGATTATGTAGTAGAGTAGGTAACAGAATTATCAAATATAAAATAAACAATTAAGAAAAAGAGCATTGAATAAACATATACATTAAACAAATATGCAACAACATAAGCAGATGTAGCGAGTAGTTGGGGTTCTGCTCTCCAAGAACCTGAGTTAGAAATATCGTTATAGAAATACACTCATGGACAAAAATTGAGGTAGTTGCACCTTTTAACATGTATATCGGGATTGAGACAATAACTCTGAAAGATACACTCATGGACAAAACTTAAGGAAGTTGTACCTTTTAACATGTATATCGGGATTGAGACAATAACTCTGAAAGATACACTCATGGACAAAACTTAAGGAAGTTATACCTTTTAACATATATATCTGGATTCAGACAATAACTCTGAAAGATACACTCATGGACAAAATTGAGGAAGTTGTACCTTTTAACATATATATCGGGATTGAGACAATAACTCTGAAAGATATACTCATGGACAAAACTTGAGGAAGTTGTACCTTTTAACATATATATCGGGATTGAGACAATAACTCTGAAAGATACACTCATGGACAAAATTGAGGAAGTTGTACCTTTTAACATATATATCGGGATTGAGACAATAACTCTGAAAGATACACTCATGGACAAAAATTAAGGAAGTTGTACCTTTTAACATATATATCGGGATTGAGACAATAACTTTGAAAGATACACTCATGGACAAAAATTAAGAAAGTTGTACCTTTTAACATATATATCGGGATTGAGACAATAACTCTGAAAGATACACTCATGGACAAAACTTAAGGAAGTTGTACCTTTTAACATATATATCGGGATTGAGACAATAACTCTGAAAGATACACTCATTGACAAAACTTAAGGAAGTTGTACCTTTTAACATATATATCGGGATTGAGACAATAACTCTGAAAGATACACTCATGGACAAAAATTGAGGAAGTTGTACCTTTTAGCATATATATCGGGATTGAGACAATAACTCTGAAAGATACACTCATGGACAAAAATTGAGGAAGTTGTACCTTTTAGCATATATATCGGGATTGAGACAATAACTCTGAAAGATACACTCATGGACAAAAATTGAGGAAGTTGTACCTTTTAGCATATATATCGGGATTGAGACAATAACTCTGAAAGATACACTCATGGACAAAACTTAAGGAAGTTGTACCTTTTAACATATATATCGGGATTGAGACAATAACTCTGAAAGATACACTCATGGACAAAACTTAAGGAAGTTATACCTTTTAGCATATATATCGGGATTGAGACAATAACTCTGAAATATACACTCATGGACAAAACTTAAGGAAGTTGTACCTTTTAACATATATATATCGGGATTCAGACAATAACTCTGAAAGATATACTCATGGACAAAACATAAGGAAGTTGTACCTTTCAGCATGTATATCGGGATTGAGACAATAACTCTGAAAGATATTACAGTGACTATTCCCACAAGAGAACAGATGCCTCATTAAATATAGTAACTGTCGCGGAGGTAAACCCCGATATGGCTGTACCACGGAGAAAACTTGCCTGTAATGCTTCAAGAAGTTGAAAACTCCAGAAATAACTTTGAACAAGTTTTAAAAGCCTTGTAAAAGAGACATGTTTATTGTAACAGCTAGTAGCGCGCTCTCCTCTAGCCACGAGCTCTTCTGTCGGCACAGGCTGCATCTCCTTTTATAAAGGCAAATACAAACAAAAGATAATAAACACAAGGTAATAAGACCGAATCCAAATAAATAAATAGTGTGTGACGTTTCGGTAACAGCGTTGTTACCATCTTCAGACAAAAGTACTGATTGAGAAATTTTACCACAGCATGTTTTCTTTAACATTTTAAAAATGTTATAACACCTTGATAAAGGTTGGCGTTCAGCCAACTGAAATATTGGTAAAATAAATAATATTTTGATCCAATATATGCCTTTTTAATTAAAGATTTATTTATGGATTGCTCTATTTTCAAAATATATACATATAGGAGAAATATTTTCCAACAGTAAGATACAGGCCATAAGACATAATTGCATACTAAAAAAGTTGAATGAAGGACCCATTGATGGCGTGCAGCACCTTGGTACTTTGCCACAGTACATTGCTACTTGTCTACTTGCTACGTCCATTTTTTGGACTCAAAAATCATACACTTTGGTTAGTAGCCCGTAGAACCATATTTTATCTCTAAAGAACGCATTGAAGACACCAGAACAAGATGACGTTTTCATACTACATTTGTAGACCATATATATTATTTTCGAGTAATATATTTATCTATGAATCATATTGTTAAATGAGACTGTGAACATAATATAAAGGTGACCCAGGTTCCTGGAGAGTATCCTTAGTTCGCCAACTACCGGGATATATTATGTTTTTTTATAAAATTTATAGTTTTCAAAAAAGAGAGTTCACATATAATTAACACCTGAAATATCATTTATTTCATATTGGTCTTTTTTTAAAAATCTTTAGCGAGGGACAAAGTCTGACTGTCAATGTGGTGCCCCCTGGATAACTAACCAACGACATCAGCTCTTTGTACCTATCATGGAGACTTATGGACTAAATTCAGTATCAATGACCTTGTATAATTATACAATGGGATAATGATAAAAATCTTTAACATTCTATCTACAGGAATTTCAGACGGCTTCACATTCCTTGGACTTACCCTATCTTTCAACAGTACTGCTCTGTTGAATCTACCAAGAAACAAACCGGCGTGGAAACACTTAGTAACTGGTTCACTATGACTAACAAGACAGACTCCTAAACCATAGAACATCCCGGGTAGTTGGAAATCTATGGATACGCTCCAGGAGCCTGGGTTACCTTTATGTTACTTCTATCTTTACAATCTTAAAAAAGGTAGTTAAAGAATATATACGACTTTATTTAGTTCTTTATTCACAGAAGAATGAAAAGTGGCTGATATCATTAACCTAAATTTCTTGCAATTCATTCCGCGTGACAATATGAAAATTAGCCTAATTAAAAGATTTATTTTTAAAGGAGGTCTATTCCTTTTGAAAGAACACGATTCTAGTTGTCCTTGCAACAGAAATATTCTCTTTTCAAAACGCTTCCGCGTCCAATGACATCTAAAAGAACACAATAGCTATAGTTCAAATGGCCTTGTCTTTTTACACCATTTTGTCTTCGTTAAAACGTACCCTTCAGTGATTCGCTAAATGAATTGGGAAGATGATTTTTTTCAAAGGTCAGCCAGCTCTAAAAATAGAAGAAAATAAAAACAAAAGATGGAAAGAAAAGGGTTGCAGAAGACTGGTCGAAACAAGTCGCGCCGTTCAAGCCGACTCCCACGCCGTTGATCAGTCCCCCTGGTGGCCACCGTCAGTGTTGTCAAGCCGTCATGGTGGATCGTCTGCGAAACTCCTCGCTGAAGCATTTCCTATTAATTTATATTATTTTATTTATTATTTCTTCTGTTTCATCATTAATATCAAATGAAATACCAAGTAAGTAATATAAATAGTTTATTTTTAATGTTTAAATGCTAAAATAATTTTTAAAAAATTAGTTTAAATTGATTGGTTCATTTGTAAACAATCGCGGAAATTTCAATTTGTCGTCTGTTCATTGTTTTAGTTCTAGTTTTTTAGTAATATTTTCCCAGGTGAAAAATATCCTACATAATATAGTTTGCTAAGTATTATAATGATATGAATTGTGTATATAATTCATAGAGGAAGGGCTGTCTTATTATTGTTAAAATATAAAGCTCACGCTACTCACGTTGAAGTTGACCAATTATCATCTTTAAAGAACAGATTCAATATTATTTGATAAATATTAAAAGTTTGTAAATATAGATTTCTATATATTTATATTTGTTATTATATTTTTAGTTAAGGAGAAGAGGCATTTTTATAAAATCAACCCACACATAAAAAAAAAAACCCAAACAAACAAGTTCATTAAAAACAAAGGCTAAATCACTTTAGACAGAAGATAAGTTATAAAACTAGCTTAATTAGTTTATTTACTTATCAAATTAGAGTTTTAAAATAAATTATTTAAAGTAATTTTTCACGAAATTTTTATATTATCACAATACACATTTTAATGCCTATATTGATTTAAAGTATATACAAAACAAATCTCAAACTTAGAAAGGAAAATAAAAGCTGAAAGTAAAACTAAGGATTTGTATATAACTTTTTAAACACAGTTACAAAATTTTACAAAATTTTTCAAAGATAATAAAAATATTATGATGGGTTATGGTAACAATAACAAACATATTTTATATAATAAATAAAAAAAATATAATGTGTGTAAGAGAATGCACACCACTACACCTTTTTAATTCAATACTTACTTCAATTAAATTGCTTTTAAATTCCCAATCAAGCTGCTTATTTTAATTTAACCAACTATAATTCAACACTGACTTTTATTCATCCAAAAATTCACATTCCTTGAAGTGTTGAATTAAAGAAGTTAAGACTCTCTCTATATAATAAAAAAAAAAAAAACCATACCAATAATTCAGTAATAATAACGATATAAATAAAATGACCACAATATTCCAATTTGTAGATGAAATTGTTGAGATAAAATCAAGGTCCTTACAACCATAAACAATGGGCATATCCGAACTCTATACGATGGTGTAATAGGTCCAGTGACAGTACTGGGACAGAAAGAGGAAATTACATCAACATTTCCTTTCACTCTCTTAAATTGAGAACATATCTGACATAACTCTTCTTTTGTTCCTTATTTAGGATTGTTTGGGATAAGTACAGTTTGGATTATAGATTAGAAACACAAGGTAACAAGATCAAACACTATTTTTTAGATTGTTGGTGATATGGTACAATTTGGATTATAGATTAGAAATACAAGGTAACAAGATCAAACACTTATTTTTTATATTGTTGGTGATATGGTACAATTTGGATTATAGATTAGAAATACAAGGTAACAACATCAAACACAATTTTTTTTTTGGATTGTTGGTGATATGATACAATTTGGATTATAGATTAGAAACACAAGGTAACAAGATCAAACACATTAGAATATAATCCTTTGATAGAAATTTTTCAATAATAAACGTCTATGGATGAGTATCTTTTAATTAGACATTTTTTTTTAACTTTCAGGATAACACCCTTCTACAGGAAAATTGAATTAAAAAAAAAATCTTTTAAAAGATACTTATATAGACATTTATATATAGACATATTATATAGACATATATACAAAGATAGACATTTACTTATCTAAAAAAAGATCAAACACTATTTTTTAGATTTTTGATGATATGATACAATTTCAATTACAGATTAACAAGGCAAGGTAACATGACCAATTCCAAATAAATAAATAGTATTATGATTCAGTAAAAGCATTGTTACCGTCAGACCAAAGTACTCAAAGTTGCTGAAACATCAAACACTGTTTTTTAGATTGTTTGTGATAATGTACAATTTTGATTATAAATTAGAAACACAAGGTAATAAGACCAAATTTGAATTAAAAAATAGTATGTATAGTTTCCGTAACAGTATTACCATCATCAGACCAAAGTACTGAGAGTTGCTGAAATGTCAAACACTATTTTTTTTAAATTTAGATTTTATCTTATTACCTTGTGTTTCTATGATTGTCTTTTATTACTATTTCAGAGCACAATTTTGGACTAGAAGACCATTTTCTAATGGCCAATTATTTGAATAAAGAGATAGATAGATAGCACAATGTTGGAAAAAGTATTGCCTTGTTTATTCTCCCTTTGCTGTTACAAAAGAACTTGGTTCCTCTTCTTCTTCTTCTTTCTTATCCCCATACTGGGTGAAGTAGAATGCGTCTGCCTTTGTCATTAAGACTGGGAGCACTACTCGGTGGCAGGCCGACTTAGCTCCAAAAGAAATGGCCGCCTCTGACATGAGGAACAGACACCATGTGCACAGCCGCTCCTAACATGGAGTACAAACGCTGCTCATCCTGTATCCCTGGATCATGAGCCCTTATAGGGTACTATCAGCCGGGCCAGCTGAACCCAGGTTTTTTAGCGAGCTTGTTACTGCTCCCCCTCCTCCTTTTTCATCCGGGCTTGGGACCGGCAAAGGCGGAGTTACTTGGTTCCTGATAGATTAATGGAAGCCTTTGTCAGTTACAACGGTACTCTTCAATCCTTATCTACATATCGGCCATTCTTATATCCATCTCAAAGCTCAGCAGTATACTTGGATAATACAGTAGAAAACTCCATGAGAGGACACTTTCATAAGCAGATATCTCTCTACAAAGAACAGTTTTCATCAACAAAATTTCCATTTTTACTATATAGCAACTCTCTGGTAAAAGGAGACCTCTTCCCTAAAGGACACTATGTAACTTGGTGTTGTCCTTTACAGAAAGGTTCTACTGTACTTAGATTTAGGAAAATTTAAAAAAACATTACTAAATAAATAAAATAAAACCTGATTAGAAGTCACCTGTTTTGGAAATTTCCCTGTCTTTGTTGTTGTTAGTGTCAACAAAGTCAACTTTTGATGATTATGTGGACAAATATTCTCCAAGCAATTTTGCCAATTCACCAGATTGCTACAATTATTATATTTTGATTCTGTTTATACAGTATCTACACTTGAAAGTTTATTCTTGGTGATGGTGTTTAACTTAACTATGGAAATATGCTTCTGTAATTGTAAAATTTGGCAAATATGTTTTGGACACAGCACTTCTACTTAAAGAACAAGACAACAAACACAAAAAGCCTTTTAAGCAACACAAGTAAACAATACACATAGTACACTTTGTATGTTGATGATGGAATTAATCAATGTATTTCTTTTTTTTTTTTTTAAATAAAGTATACGAATTTCTACAATTTTAGTGAAGATGAAAAAATTGGGAAGGTCTCTGGCTCATTATGCAAATATGCAGTATGCAGTATGCAAATATTAAGAATAATGATTCTTAAAATAATTTCAAAATTTTAATCACAATAATCAGGATAATTGTTACCAATTGTTCCTAATCTATAATCCAAATTGTACCTTATCAAATGGGTCAAGTAGATGTCATCGATTGATGAACTAATGATGTGGTTAGAGGACTGTTGTTGGTTGGGAGTTGCATATGGAACAAGGTGGGGAAACCTTTCAACTAATCTGGGACATCGTTGTCCCCATAGACAGACAATAAACATAATTTTATTGACATATTGTCAATATGAAAGAAGCTGGCAACACGGAATGAAGAAGAGCAGAAGACGCGTTTATAATGACAACCGAAGAATAAGACTTTTTACTTTCTCTTTCTTTTAAATTTTGTTTTTAAATTGTAAACTTTAAAATAAATCCATTTATATCTACTCCGTTTCCTACATATATATACACCAATACCTCGCTTTGTGTCGTTTCGTTTTGCGTTTTTTTTTTTAAAGTTGCGTCACTGCTTAATTTTGACTGATTTTCACTGTGCGTCATTAGATTTTTGAAGTTGCGTTGTTTTGGATTCGAATCTTTAAATTTTTTTTTTTTTATTTTTTTTTCCTAAAATATGGCAACACCTTTGTTTTTGATTGTGCCTTCAAATATTTTCACTTTGCTTTGTTTCAATTTGCGTTGTGTTTTTTTTTTACGTAACCCCGACGCAAAGCGAGGTATGGGTGTATATGCAATTATGTACAAAAAATGAATATGTACATGCCACCTCTGTCACCGCACAGAGTTTGGTGGAGAATCAATCACCAGCTGGTCTCCAGCGACACTATGCAATTCACGATCTACGAAGAAAACATAGATTGTGTGCTTGTCCCCGTAGATGACCAGAGTGGAAATCAATGACTGCTGTTTCTACAAAGCATTTCATATAAGTCACTTCTTTGAATTTGTGATCTTATTGCCTTTTAATCTAAAATTCCAAGTTGTAGATTATAATTTATCTTTTATGAATTCTGTCTAGTACTAGCCAGTCATACATACTGTGGAAAAATTAGATTATACCTAAACAAAATACTCCTTCTTCTTCTTTCTTATCTCCACTCAATCATATTAGGATATCAAGTTGTGACCTTTGATGGTGTCTGTTTGACAACCACCATGACTGGGTGAAGTAGAATGCGTATGCCTTTGTCATTAAGACTGGGAGCACTACTCAGTGGCAGGCCACTGACTTAGCTCCAAAAGAAATGGCCGCCTCTGACATGAGGAACAGATGCCATGTGCAGCCACTCCTAACATGGGAGTGCAAACGCTGCTCATCCTGTATCCCTGGATTAGGAGTCCTTACAGGGTACTATCAGCCGGGCCAGCTGAGCCCAGGTTTTTTCACCGAGCTTGTTACTGCTCCCCCTCCTCCTTTTTCATCCGGGCTTGGGACCGTCAAAGGCGGAGTTAAAAACAAAATACTAGATTTGTTTATATATCTCATCAATATAAAATATATAATAAATTGGATATTAGTAATGTCACTAGGCCTTTTTTGGCATGATGCACTTTAATAAAACCACTTCTGCTACACAAAACCATACTTACACATATGTCCTGCCAACCAATCACAGCAGATAGTGGACCTTGCTATTAGCAGTTGCCCTCTGCATATTTGAAATAGTGTAGTTCACAATAGAGCCAGATAGGAAATGACTGCACATATTTTATCTAGTGGATGCTGAGAAGCAGAAAACAATAATCAATGGGAAAATAGATACCTTATATACATATATATTTACATTATACATACCATATTTGCATATATATTTACATAAGGTTTATATTATAGTGATTAGGATGGGATAATCTTATTGGATGGGGGAATATTGAAGATTTCTAATTTTACTGATGAAGTACAATTAGTGGATATTAAGAATATAATCACAAGGTGACAAGAATAAAAATAAGTAATTTTTAATACACTAATGATAAATTTCTTATTTGAATTCAGTGCTGTTGCCTTGTGATTTCTATATACAGTTAAACCTGTCTATAGCGCTCCCTCTTTGGACTTACCAAAATAGGGTGCTATAGAGAGGGGATGCTATAGACAAGTCACTTTTAATGTAAATCGCATCGTACTACGTATTTAAAATCGGGCGCTATAGAGAGGGAGGCGCTATTTAGAAGGGACGCTATAGACAGGTTTAACTGTATATATTTTATGCTAATTATTTATGATTCTTATATAGCACTTGCTTCCCTATAACTAGCCTTTGTTCTGGTTAGTATAGTGTATTTAGGCAGCTTTGTGTGTGTCTTATGTGCATACCTTTCAGAATAAGGTTAAACCTATGCTACAATGATCTATTAAGTCATAAGTTAAATTTGACTTCCTTTTCACAGCTCTTAAAAGAAGGAAGACTTGCCATACCATTGTTCAACTATGGGATAGGTTTAAAAAGAGGTTGCTATAGGAGGAAAACCTTCAAAAAAAAATAGAGCAAGAGGATGTCAAGAAAAAGATTGGCTTACAATGAGCCATTCTGAATTGACCTACATCATGGAATTATGATGATGAAAATGATGGAAAGAATTGGATCATTAAAAAGGAATGGTTCTCGGATATCTTCATCTTTTTTTATTTTGCCGTGATCATTTGTATGGATAAATTAGGTAGAGCCATATCTTATCATAATGGAACTTAGGAATTTTCTTTCTCTTTTTGTTTTTCTACCAAAAATCAAATTGATTTTGCATATTGGATGTCTTGATTTACTTTGTCAGAAAGCTTTTTGTTTCATCATATGGATGAGATTGTTCAAAGAGAGTATAGCTCAGGGAGATAACTGTAAATTTGCATCTTGTATTCATCTCTGCATCTTGTACATATCTGTTCTTTTATGCAAATTTAATAGGATGATGAAATTGAAGAATGGGGAACAAGGGTTAATTATTCAGTAGAACTGATAAGGCACAATTTGGATTATAGATTATTCGCTGTTACCGCCGAAATGTCACACACTATTTATTTATTTGGATTTGGTCTTATTACCTTGTGTTTATTCAGTAGAACCTCCATGCAAGAACACTCCCGCTAGCTGATATATCTCTATAAAGACCTGTTTTCATTATCAAAATTACCATTATTACCAACTAATGGATCTCTGGTAAGAGAACATCTCTCTCTAAGGGACACTTTGACTCTGCAATTAAGTTTCAACCTTTAGAGAGTCCTTCTAATGTATCTTGAAATTTGCACCTATAGATTATTATTTGTATGATCCTTTTTTTGTTTAGAAAATTAAATAAGGAATAGAAATGATGTGTATTATCAATAAATAAATATGATTGGTAGTTTTTTACAGTAGGTTTTTTTTTTTACTTATCCCTAGTACACATGGTACAGGCCATGATAATCATGGTGGGTAGAAGTAGGCGACTGCTTTTACTCTAAGTGCACCACATGTCTACACATGTGAAAAGCTGTTCGACTTTGCACTTACAAATTTGCCAGTGCCCCGTTTAGTTACTTGCACTCACTGGTGGGGTTGGACTTTTGCAAGAATCGAGGGCCATTGGAGCATTTATTATTTATTTTTTTATTAGAAAAAAGTGTCCAATGCGGGAATCGAACCTAGGCCGTAGCCATCTACAGTAAGTAGTTATGCAAAATATATGAATGCTTACTGATTTATATTGTCAATGTGTTACACCAACTATGATACACATTGGAAAAGTTTTGTGCAAATTCTACATGCAAATTTATCAAATATATGATCTACATATACAGCAGAAACTCTAGGTAATAAGATCAAATCCAAATAAATAA
>CP092868.1:11800799-11879021 GCA_030710605.1 Cordylochernes scorpioides | reverse complement strand
CATGGACAAAACTTAAGGAAGTTGTACCTTTTAACATGTATATCAGGATTCAGATAATAACTCTGAAAGATATTACAGTGACCTTTATTGAAGACACACGAGATAACTAATATACACTCATGGACAAAACTTGAGTAAGTTGTACCTTTTAGCATGTATATCGGGATTTAGATAATAACTCTGAAAGATATTAGAGTGACCTTTATTGAAGACACACGAGATAACTAATATACACTCATGGACAAAACTTGAGTAAGTTGTACCTTTTAGCATGTATATCGGGATTCAGACAATAACTCTGAAAGATATGAGTGACCTTTATTGAAGACACACGAGATAACTAATAACTAATATACACTCATGGACAAAACTTAAGGAAGTTGTACCTTTTAACATGTATATCAGGATTCAGATAATAACTCTGAAAGATATTACAGTGACCTTTATTGAAGACACACGAGATAACTAATATACACTCATGGACAAAACTTTAGGAAGTTGTACCTCTTAGCATGTATATCGGGATTCAGACAATAATTCTGAAAGATATTACAGTGATCTTTATTGAAGACACGAGATAACCAAGTGTGAACAATATTGCCTCTGTCTCCTTAAAAAAAAAAAAAAAAAATAAAAAAACGAAGGACGTTATCAAATATTTTCCACTTACTTAAGGTTTGTCCACATGAATGTAGATTTACAAGATGGTTTGACTGTTCCAACACTACTATTCATAAATATGCCACTTCATGATGATAATAATTCGTATTTTTAATTAAAAAGGCATATATTGGATCAAAATATGCCATTTTAATTAAAATTGTATTTATGGATTGCTCTATTTTCAAAAAAATAATGCGTATATTAAAAAGTAATCAATGAGAATTGGTTAATGAGGTTTTAAAAAGTAATTATTGTTTTCTGGCTGTGTATAGTGTATAGATGTGTAGTTTGAATTCGTTTATTTTTCCCCCGTTTTCATTCGTATTTTTCATAAATATGGCGGAAAATTCATGATACAAATTCGTTTAAGAAGTAACGAAAATCTTAATAAGGATAATTAAGGTTTGCAAAAAAAAGGGGGGCTTGTATGTTGTATTGACAGATATTAATGAAAAAAGGGCAAAAATAGTATTTATAATCATAGGCGTGGCTTCTAACCTGGTTTTTCCATACAACCAATCAACCTTGGTCGCTTCGTCAGTTGAAATCTGTATCTATTTTTTGAGTGAGTTGGCTAAACGTGTAGCTACGTTTTTTTATTCTCTATAATGAGCTATTCACAAAAACAAATGGTTATTAAAAAAGCTCGTCTGATCAAAGCATTCATTTCCATTCAATAGAAAGAGGTGGGGAAACGAAAAAGGTTCAAGGATATTTTTAAATATTAAAAAATGCGGTCGACTCCTCCGCAAAGCGTAATTAGGTGTTGTTGCGGGGATTGAAAGAATGGGTGGGTCGACAGCAGACGAACGACCTTCTTTATTGGGTGGGTCTCATTCCGGAAGCCTTTCGTCCAATTTGCATAACCTCAACGTCAGCTGTTCCCATCCTTATATAGCTTTAGCAGCGTGGAATCTGATGGAAGATTAACTAGTTAGGAACAAAATCATTGTAACTTTATCCTGTAGTCTCTCCAGCCATCTCTGATACAGAGGTCAGCCATCTTGGAACGTTATTCCATCCTGTTCTTACGGTATCTCTCTTTGTATCCTCAATTCCACACCATTCTATCGGATTATCAAACCCGTCTTTCCCACGTTGACCTCTTCTCAATCAATCGCATACACTCAATGTATTCAGACAAAAAATTCAAAACAAAATTTCTAAGTCAAAATTGTTATGTCTATTGATTGTGTGTGACTATGATAAAAAATCATCCTATATATATTGAAAAAGTTCAGCCACTATCTCTATAAATGCATTCATAAAGAAAATGTTGATTTGATGATATCCATAACGTTCTATTTAAGACTTTTTAAAAGTAGAATATTGAAACTATCTCTCTTTCTGGTACTTCAAAAAACGGTCTTCTTTACTATTAATGATATGATGAATGTGGGGCATTGAAGAAGGAAAAAGAAAAACACAGAACCCTTTGGTAATTTAATCCCCAGAGAATTGGGGGTTCGTTAATCAACTATCTCAACGATTCTTTTTTAAAGAGAAAATCAAAGTGTCAAACATTCAGTCTTCAGGTACTTAACTTTTTCATTTTTTTACAATAATTAATTCTTCAAAAACACATAGTCTTGAAAAGTTCAAGAAGCATTTCAAGAAATAAAGAAAATTGGCAAAATAAAAAACTCTTATGTTCCTTATTTTCTTTCTTTTTATATCTCACTAAAAAGGTGTCCAATACAATACAAATGAAGCAAAAAATTATATATTCAGGGTCCTTATTAGAAAACTAAAAATAGCATACATATATAATAGAACACTTGATTATCCCCAAACAAATAATAATAGTAATAATAAAGGATATTATAGCGGAAGAAAGAAGGAGGAAATGGTGATTATCTGTGTGTTGTGTAAATTAATTAAAAATCGTTGATGCGTAGCGGGACTTGGTAGAATCTCATTCGGGCAGACGATTTTTTCAAAAATGGCGGGAAAATAATCACGAGAGTAAATAACTCAAGGCCAAGATGCAAATTTGGTGCGCCTCTTCATCTTTGAAAGAACATTCTATCAACAATGACCCAGATCTCTTCTTTTTTTTTATCTCTTGCTAACGGAATTATAGGGGGCGCCTGTGTAATTTTATTTGCGAACAGGGTGATGATGATAACAATGATGATACTGGCGATGATGATGATTATGAGAATGATGATAGCGTTCTCACGAACTGACAACACAGGCCGCGCCAAGACTATCCTTCAAAGTACAGAGATAAGGAGTATTTAGCATACAGTATCTAAGATAGAAATGCCACGAACTAGGTCTAGGTTTATCTTGTTTATCAAGAGGATGAAGTCATGAAATGTTTTCCCCTTTTCAATTTGAGAGATAATTCTGTTTTTAAACATTCTATTCATCAAAAAGATGACTACAATACTTACGAGATAAGACCTTTAACACTCCATCCTTTTGTATAACGTTTTCTATTCATAGCTTGTAAAAGTTAGCTATTGTGGAAGTAATGGCTTAATTTCATTTACTGGACAGTACTTTTTTTTTTTTTTCATTTTTCCCTCCATTTAGAAGCAATTTCTCTGAATATCAGGAAAGGAGCGTCGACATTAGTTTGAAATATGTTTAAGATAAAACACATTTTTGGCTGATTTGACCGATTTCCATAACTCTTATCATAGGATGTTACGAAATCGAAGCCTAGCCACACAGTACCAGCTATATCACAAAGTGGTAAATAGCTTGTTGACTTTTGTTTGAATTTGCCAAAAGCTTTGATCTGAATCCGGGCGTTTTGCACAAAGTTGAACAAAAAGCATTGTTTTTGATACAGAGGTGTCCTAATATGCAAATCAATTTAATTTACATATAGTAAAACCTCCGATGAACGATCCCTCCTGCGATATATTGTTTTTTTTTTATGCTGAGGTGTCCTATATGCAAATCAATTTAATTTACATATAGTAAAACCTCCGATGAACGATCCCTCCTGCGATATATTGTTTTTTTTATGCTGAGGTGTCCTATATGCAAATCAATTTAATTTACATATAGTAAAACCTCCGGTGAACGATCCCTCCTGTGAAGTGACCACCACTGTAAAATCGAAATTGATTTGAATTAAATTAACCCAACCTCCAATAAGAGGCCAGCACTCCATAGAGATCAAGGTTATCTGTATGTATAGGTAGTCTCTTTTGGTCATGCTCTACTATAGGTTTTTATCCAGCAAAATACCTATTACCAAAACCTTAGGCCACTATATCTTGAGGCATATGATAGGTTTTGATGTGTTATATTTGGTTTAAAGGCCCTAGCATGGGTAGGTTTTATGGGATGTTGGATTTTTAGTGTATACAGATTTATTTTTACCATTTTGATAGGATATAACTCCCATGTGAGACCATCTAAAAAATATGAACACACACTCCTGGAGATGGTTTCTCATTGGAGGTTGGATTATGTCTGGTCAAAGCATTTTTTGATTTTGAGAGAATGGTTGCTTATCTGAGTTTTATAGTCAGCAGTTTTATCATAGAGCCAGCTTTTAGTCAATATAGTACATCATTAAAATTAGCTCATTTTCAATATATTTGAGTGAATATTGTTCTATAAGCTGTGGTTGTATGTTATGAAAAAACATAATAATAAGTATTAATACATTAGAGTGGTATGGTAGATTAAACTGGCAAAACCATTGGGAGGGTTCACCAGTGATGAGCCAGGCCCCTTTCAATATTTTCCCTTCACAATAAGGAAATAGTAGGTAGATATTTTATTTGAAAATAGAAGAAAATTGTGTAAAATTATTTCATTTTTTAAAAAAATTTGTAACACACACACACAAATTGTTGCTTTTTTTGGAGGCCTTCAAATTTAATTTTTATAGTTTATTTATATATAAAAGATAACCATTCAACTCCGCCTTTGCCGGTCCCAAGCCCGGATGAAAAAGGAGGAGGGGGAGCAGTAACAAGCTTGCTAAAAAACCTGGGTTCAGCTGACCCGGCTGATAGTACCCTGTAAGGGCTCCTAATCCAGGGATACAGGATGAGCAGCGTTTGTACTCCATGTTAGGAGCGGCTGCATATGGTGTCTGTTCCTCATGTCAGAGGCGGCCATTTCTTTTGGAGCTAAGTTGGCCTGCTACTGAGTAGTGCTCCCAGTCTTAATGACAAAGGTAGACGCATTCTACTTCACCCAGTCATGATGGTTGTCAAACAGACACCATCAAGGGTCACAACTTGATACCCTAATATGATTGAGTGGAGATAAGAGAGAAAGAAGAGATAACCATTCAAATATTTATTTCCGCTCCTGTAACTTGGGTTATAAATCTCTCTCGCTGTATATAGAAGTTTGTAGAATTTTATGATTTCTTTTGCAAATGATATTTGAAATAACTTAATGAATCCGGTGGCTTCTACTGAACAACTGGGTGAATGAACTACTTAAGTAACCTCTAAGATTTTATATCCTGACTTTAGACAACCCTCTACCCTTGATCCATCCATCCATCTATAAAACTGTATAGATGTCTGATAATTATGTATAATACATTGTTGTATATTCCTTTTTTTAACTTGTCCTAATTTAAATTTCTAATTCAATACTACTAATTATTGTTCTTTAAGAAAAAGAACTGCTCTTGATCAGACATAATCCAACCTCCAATGAGAAACCATTTCCAGGAGTGTGTGTTCATATTTTTACATGGTCTCACATGGGAGTTATACCCTATCAAAATGGTAAAAATAAATCTGTATACACTAAAAAACCAACAGCCCATAAAATCTACCCATGCTAGAGCCTCTAAACCAAATATACCCTCCTCTACTCTGACAATCTGTACAAGACCAAAAGATCTCAATAAAGCTTTTTGTTGTTGTTGTTTATATCTTTAGCCTTTTTAAAAATATGTTCTTTCACATACAGTATAACTTGTTTGATTCAACCAACTATAAATCAACCTTTTTCTCAAACCCAACCAATTTTTAACCTACTTTAACAAATTATAATTCAACACAGAGGGTCCGTGGAATGGGTGGTCTAATCCGTTGGTTTCCGACCGCTATGGCCCAGGATCGAATCCTGCATTGGGCACTTTTTTCTTATTAAAAAAAGTGCCCCAGTGGCCCCTGATTCTTACAAGAGTCCAACCCTACCAGCGAATACAAGTAACAAAATGGGGCTTTGGCATATTTTGTAAGTGCAAAAGTCAAAGTTCTTTTCACATGTGTAGACATTTAGTGTACTTACAGTAAAAGAAGTCACCAACTTCTACACACCATGATCATCATGGCCTGTACCACATGTACTTGGGATAATTGAAAAAAAAAATAATAATTCGACACTAACTTTTTAAAATTCAGCAGGGAAATACGTATCCCTTGAAGTATTGAATTAAAGAAGCTGTATTCTATGAAAGAGAGGAAATGTATCACAGAATCTTAGAATAAAGATAAACAAGCCAGGCAACCTTGTTTTAGAATAGCTCACTGTATATTGACATTGGGCCTCTGCCCAAAATGGAAACAGGCTGAATCCACACTAGCCGGTCATTTGTGCTAAATGTGGAGAGAAGCTGTTCCATGTTGGTTTGAGATAAAGCCAACTTGAAAGTCACTTTTATATTCACAAGGTAATAAGACCAAATCCAAATAAATAAATAGTATTTGACGTTTCGGTAACAACGCTGTTACCGAAACTTCACACACTATTTATTTATTTGGATTTGGTCTTATTACCTTGTGTTTATAATCTATAATCCAAATTGTACCTTATCATCAGATTTTGAAAATGTATAAAAATTATATTTGAACATATAAAAAATTGTACAAGATAGTGGCAATATAATTGATATGAATAAGAATGAAATTCTACTGTCCTATAAGCTTATGTCCATAGTTTTCTTGAAAACTACTTCTAAGATTCCATCCTTCAGTGCTGCGTATATAAGCAAAATTGTCCAATACAGTATTAGAGCTCTGAGAAGTGGTCTGGTGGATTAAATTGGCGAAACCGCTGGGAGGGTTCACCACTGATGAGCCAAGCCCTCCCAATATATTTTTTCATCGCAGTAAGGGCAGTAGAAGTTTGTATTATGTATAAAAGAAACATTCGTGCTTTTAAATCCTTTCATTTTATAATTGATAATGTAAACAAGGTGATAAGACTAAATTCAAGTAAATAAATAGTGTAATGCATGCCATTCTATATACAGTTACGAGCGTCATTCTTCATCAGTCATCTCTGTCACTGTTTGCTTTTTTTTTTTGGAATGGCGCCCTCCTATTAGTCGGCTACGATCACGCCACCTTTGCCCCCCCCCCCACTCGCTTTTTTGTTTTTGTAACCATTGTGTTGGAGCGGGTCGCTCCTTAAATAAATGCATATATTAGTTAATAACCAAATGGAATCCTCTCTTTCCTTTTCCCAGTAAGAGAGGCCTACGGAAGCCAACAGTACATAGACAGATAAAGCACATAGGCTATAGTTATTAACTAACATATGCATTTATATAAGGCGCCAATTTATAATTGTAACAAATAGTATTTGAATCAAAACATTCAATCGGGTAAAACACGGGCGTTGCCCGGGTCATTCGTCAATGATAAATAGTGTGTAGAGATAATAAACAAAATGGCTTCCGAGGATGAGTTTCTTATTTTATTTCAAGCTTTCGGGTTTTATAAATCCTTCCACAGGAGTATATATGTGACCTGAGTCCCAAATAATGATAAAGCACAATTTGAATTATAGCTATAAGAAAATAAAACCTAATCCAAATAAACACAAGGTAATAAGACCAAACCCAAATAAATAAATAGTGTGTGACATTATTGAAATGTCCCACACTATTTATTTATTTGGATTTGGTCTTATTACCTTGTGTTTATAATCTATAATCCAAATTGTGCCCTATCATCTAATCCAAATAAATTAATAATGTGTGACATTTCGGTAACAGTAACAGATTTATTCTTTTGTCTGATGATGGTAACAATGCTGTAACTGAAACGTCATACACTATTTATTTATTCGGATTTGGTCTTATTTTCTTGAGTCCCATAAAACAAGAAAATAAGACCTAATCCAAATAATTTAATAGTGTGTGACGTTTTCTGCAACAACATTGTCACCATCATCAGACAAAAGAATAAATGAAAATTCATTTTGTTCATTTATTTTGTCTGATGATGGTAACAATGTTGTTACCGAAACGTCACACACTATTAAATTATTTGGATTAGGTCTTATTTTCTTGTACTATAATCTATAATCCAAATTGTGCTTTATCACTTTCTTGAGTCCCAAATAATGAAAAGATACAATTTGGGATTATAGATTAGAAATAAAAGGTAAAACAACACCATATCCAAATAGATAAATTGTTCATGACACTAAGGCAACATAAGAAATGGAAGCATTATAAAACACAAATGTTTCTTTTTTTCAAACACAAAATAAACTCTTCTAGTCTCCTTACTGTGATGAAAAAATATATTGGGAGGGCTTGGCTCATCAGTGGTGAACCCTCCCAGCGGTTTCGCCAATTTAATCCACCAGACCGCTTCTCTTAGGGCTCCTATACTGTATTGGACGATTCTGCTTATATAGGCTGCAATTAACTGCAATTTTTAACTCCGTCCTTGCCGGTCCCAAGCCCGGATGAAAAAGGAGGAGGGGGAGCAGTAACAAGCTCACTAAAAAAACCTGGGCTCAGCTGGCCCGGCTGATAGTACCCTGTAAGGGCTCCTAATCTAGGGATACAGGAGGAGTTTGTACTCCATGTTAGGAGCGGCTGCAGATGGCGTCTGTTCCTCATGTCAGAGGCGGCCATTTATTTTGGAGCTAAGTCGGCCTGCCACTGAGTAGTGCTCCCAGTCTTAATGACAAAGGCAGACACATTCTACATCACCCAGTGTGGAGATAAGAGAGAAGAAGAAGAAGAAGACTTCAATGACGGGTGGAATCTTAGAATAGTATTCACGGAAACTATGGACATAAACAACAGGATTGTTACCATAGTTATCTCCTTATAACTAAGGCAACAGGATTGTTACCATTTCCAGACAAGCTGGAATATTATCTTATCCATGCCTGATAACATCTCTCTTCATTTGTTTTGGATTTACCCGTTGAAGATCAGGTTTTGCTCAAAGCTTGCAACACCTCAAAAGAAAGAAATTCTTTGCCCTAATATTTTTGTAAGTTTTATCAGGGATCCTGTAATCAGAATTCATTTACCACTGTTGTTTAATAGAAACTTTTTTGGTTTAATATTGTTGCATCAATTTTAATGCGGCCTACATTTATTCAAAATATTCTATGATATTTTTTTAAAACAGATTATTTAGATTATCATCATTCCTTTTTATAGTTTCATTCCTTTTGTAATATTTTATTGTACATATATCTTGATTGGTTATTGGAGTGAGAGCGGGCCTTGACGAAGACTGCGGACCGCAACCTACGAGGAAGACAACGAATAGATAAACACAATAACTTTAAAAGGTAATTTATTTTTATTTACTTTTACTTTTATTTATTTGCTTTGAATATGGAAACCCGCTCGGGAAACGTGTATATTACCAAGAAGGAAGAAACCAAGGTCGACAACCCTGTAAAGCTGTAACTTGGTGCAACAATATACAGTTAAACCTGTCTATAGCGCCCCCTCTTGGGACTCACCAAAATAGGGTACTATAGACAGGTCACTTTTAATGCAAATCGCATCGTACTACATATTTAAAATCAGGCGCTATAAAGAGGGAGGCGCTATTTATAGGGGGCGCTATAGACAAGTTTAACTGTATATGCCATAATTTTGATTATAATAATTATAACATTTATTTCCAACTGCTACATTTGCATATTCGAAAAGTACTGAGTGTTACCCTATTGTAATGATCAGTTTATCTAGTTGGAGATGTGGTCTTGTTACCTTAAGTTTCCGAAAAATTTGAAATATTGAGAGAACTGTGTATAACAAACCATTTATACTTTATGAGAGAATAACTGTATAATGATAAGGCACAATTTGGATTATAGATTATAAACATAAGGTAATAAGACCAAATAAATAAATAGTGTGTGAAGTTTCGGTAACAGAGTTGTTACCATCTTTAGACAAAAGTACAGAAGAAGTACTGAAGATGGTAACAACGCTGTTACTGAAACGTCCCACACTATTTATTTATTTGGTCTTATTACCTTGTGTTAATGAACTGTATAAAATATAATTTTATTATTTGACAGATTTTTACAAATTTCTGCTAAGACTGACAAAGCCAGCATGAAATAAATTGTGGAAAGAGAGAGATTGAGAGAAACTACTTTATTTCAATGTTCATACAATGGCAAGAGAGAGCAGAGATAAAATATTCAAGAGATTCTTTGAAATGTAGAATAATAAATCTAATTTAGAGAGAGAAAAAAAGTCAGCTAGCGTATCATCATCATATTGTATGCAAATATAAGGTCCAGTAGTTGCCTTTCTATGCAAATATAGAGAGAGAGTTAGTTAATTTATTCTGTGTCTAATTGCTTTGCAGTTATACTTGGACTATTTTAAGCAGATTCTGTGTAGTATATATATATATATATATAGATATCTCAATTATTATTTTTTAGATAACTGTCAATATTGCACTCATGGACAAAACTTATGGAAGTTGTACCTTATAGCATGTATATCAGGATTCAGACAATAACTCTGAAAGATATTACAGTGACCTTTATTGAAGACACATGAGATAACCAATATACATTCATGGACAAAACTTATGGAAGTTGTACCATGTATATCAGGATTCAGACAATAACTCTGAAAGATATTACAGTGACCTTTATTGAAGACACATAAGATAACCAAGTGTGAACAAAAATGCCTGTCTCCTTCAAAAAAATAGCCAACCAGTAACATCAAAGACTTTCCACTTCAAGTTTTGTCCATGATTGTAGTTCAAATGCCCAAAACTTTGTCCTTTCCATAAAAAAAATGACAAAACCAAATTAAAAAACTAAGTGACAGGTGACAGCATAGAAGTTCCAAGAGAAGACATTTGCTAGAAGACACCTATCTACAAAGAACAATTTTCATCAGCAAAATCACCATGTTTACTAATTAACAACTCTTTGATAAGAGGACACCTATCTCTAAAGAATGCTTTGACCTTGCAACTAGTTATGTCCTTTATAGAGAGTTTCTACTGTATATGTAGATCATAGATTTGATGAATTTGCATGTAGAATTTGCACAAAACTTGTCCAATGTACATCATAGTTGGTGAAACACATTGACAATATAAATCAGTAAGCACTTATATTTTGCATCACTATTTGCTGTAGAAAACTACCTATATTTATTTATTGATAATACACATCATTTCTATTCCTCATCTAATTTTTCTAAACAAAAAAATAAAAAGAAGGGGGGGGGGGAGATCATACAAATAATAATCTATAGGTGCAAATTTCAAGATACATTTTATGTACTCTCATCTCCGCCTTTGCCGGTCTCAAGCCCGGATGAAAAAAGAAGAGGGGGAGCAGTAACAAGCTCGCTAAAAAACTTGGGCTCAGCTGGCCCGGCTGATAGTACCCTGTAAGGGCTCCTAATTCAGGGATACAGGATGAGCAGCGTTTGTACTCCATGTTAGGAGCGGCCATTTCTTTTGGAGCTAAGTCGGCCTGCCACTGAGTAATGCTCCCAGTCTTAATGACAAAGGCAGACACATTCTACTTCACCCAGTCATGATGGTTGTCAAAGCTTGATACCCTGATATGATTGAGTGGAGATAAGAAAGAAGAAGAAGATGTACTCTCTAAAGGTTGAAACTTAATTGCAGAGTCAAAGTGTCCCTTAGAGAGAGATGTTCTCTTACCAGAGATCCATTAGTTGGTAATAATGGTAATTTTGATATTGAAAACTGGTTTTTATAGAGATATATCAGCTAGCAGGAGTGTTCTTGCATGGAGATTCTACTAAATAATTAACCCTTATTCCTCATTCTTCAGTTTCATCATCCTATTACAACAACAACAACAAAAAAGCCTTTATTTAGGGTCACTGACCCTATACAGGATTCACCAGAGGTATGCATAAGTCATCATCCTATTAAATTTGCATAAAAGAACAGATATGTACAAGATGCAGAGATGAATACAAGATGCAAATATACATAGTTATCTCCCTGAGCTATACTCTCTTTGAACAATCTCATCCACGTAATGAAACCAAGAACTTTTTGACAAAGCATATCAAGACATCCAATATGCAAAATCAATTTGATTTTTGGTAGAAAAACAAAAAGAGAAAGAAAATTCCTAAGTTCCATTATGATAAGATATGACTCTACCTAATTTATCCATACAAATGATCACGGCAAAATAAAAAAAGATGAAGATATCCGAGAACCGTTCCTTTTTAATGATCCAATTCTTTCCATCATTTTCATCATCATAATTCCATGATGTAGGTCAATTCAGAATGGCTCATTGTAAGCCAATCTTTTTCTTGACATCCTCTTGCTCTATTTTTTTGAAGGTTTTCCTCCTATAGCAACCTCTTTTTAAACCTATCCCATAGTTGAACAATGGTACGGCAAGTCTTCCTTCTTTTAAGAGCTGTGAAAAGGAAGTCAAATTCAACTTATGACTTAATAGGCCATTGTAGCATAGGTTTAAATCTTATTCTGGACAGTATGCACACAAGACATACACAAAGCTGCCTAAATACACTATACTAACCAGAACAAAGGCTAGTTATAGGGAAGCAAGTGCTATATAAGAATCCTAAATAATTAGCATAAAATATATACAGTTAAACCTGTCTATAGCGTCCCTTCTAAATAGTGCCTCCCTCTCTATAGTGCCCGATTTTAAATACGTAGTACGATGCGATTTACATTAAAAGTGACTTGTCTATAGCACCCTATTTTGGTAAGTCCAAAGAGGGAGCGCTATAGACAGGTTTAACTGTATATAGAAATCACAAGGCAACAGGACTGAATTCAAATAAGAAATTTATTATTAATGTATCAAAAAATTACTAATATTTATTCTTGTCACCTTATGATTTTATTCTTAATATCCACTAGTTGTACTTCATCAGTAAAATTAGAAATCTTCAATATTCCCCCATCCAATAAGATTATCCCATCCTAATCACTATAATATAAACCTTAAGTAAATATATATGCAAATATGGTATGTATAATGTAAATATATATGTATATAAGGTATCTATTTTCCCATTGATTATTGTTTCCTGCTTCTCAGCATCCACTAGATAAAATATGTGCAGTCATTTCCTATCTGGCTCCATTGCAAGCTACACTATTTCAAATATGTGTGCAGAGGGCAACTGCTAATAGCAAGGTCCACTATCTGCTGTGATTGGTTGGCAGGACATATGTGTAAGTATGGTGTTGTGTAGCAGAAGTGGGTTTATTAAAGTGCATCATGCCAAAAAAAGACCTAGTGACATTACTAATATCCAATTTATTATATATTTTACATTGATGAGATATATAAACAAATCTAGTATTTTGTTTTTAACTCCGCCTTTGACGGTCCCAAGCCCGGATGAAAAAGGAGGAGGGGGAGCAGTAACAAGCTCGGTGAAAAAAACCTGGGCTCAGCTGGCCCGGCTGATAGTACCCTGTAAGGACTCCTAATCCAGGGATACAGGATGAGCAGTGTCTGTACTCCCATGTTAGGAGTGGCTGCACATGGCATCTGTTCCTCATGTCAGAGGCGGCCATTTCTTTTGGAGCTAAGTCAGTGGCCTGCCACTGAGTAGTGCTCCCAGTCTTAATGACAAAGGCATACGCATTCTACTTCACCCAGTCATGGTGGTTGTCAAACAGACACCATCAAAGGTCATAACTTGATATCCTAATATGATTGAGTGGAGATAAGAAAGAAGAAGAAGGAGTATTTTGTTTAGGTATAATCTATTTTTTCCACAGTATGTATGACTGGCTAGTACTAGACATAATTCATAAAAGATAAATTATAATCTACAACTTGGAATTTTAGATTAAAAGGCAATAAGATCACAAATTCAAAGAAGTGACTTATATGTAATGCTTTGTAGAAACAGCAATCATTGATTTCCACTCTGGTCATCTACGGGGACACAATCTATGTTTTCTTCGTAGATCGCGAAGTGTCACAGGAGACCAGCTGGTGATTGATTCTCCCCCAAACTCTGTGCGGTGACAGAGGCGGCATGTACATATTCATTTTTTGTACATAATTGCATATGTAGGAAACAGAGTAGATATAAATGGATTTATTTTAAAGTTTACAATTTAAAAACAAAATTAAAAAGAAAGAGAAAGTAAAAAGTCTTATTCTTCGGTTGTCATCGTAAACACGTCTTCTGCTCTTCTTGATTCCGTGTTGCCAGCTTCTTTCTAATCAAATCCTACATATATATATATATATTTATCATTTTAAAGCAATAGTGCAGACTATGCAACTTTTGTATATATTGACAAGATGTCAATGAAATTATGTTAATTGTCTGTCTACGGGGACAATGACGTCCCAGATTAGTTGAAAGGTTTTCCCGCTATGTTCCATATGCAACTCCCAACCAACAACAGTCCTCTAACCACATCATTAGTTCATCAATCGATGACATCTACTTGACCCATTTGATAAGGTACAATTTGGATTATAGATTAGGAACAAAGGGTAACAATTATCCTGATTATTGTGATTAAAATTTTGAAATTATTTTAAGAATCATTATTCTTGCATATTTGCATAATGAGCCAGAGACCTTCCCAATTTTTTCATCTTCACTAAAATTGTAGAAATTCGTATACTTTATTTAAAAAAAAAAAAGAAGTAACATTGAATAATTCCATCATCAATATACAAAGTGTACTATGTGTATTGTTTACTTATGTTGCCTAAAAGGCTTTTTGTGTTTGTTGTCTTGTTCTTTAAGTAGAAGTGCTGTGTCCAAAACATATTTGCCAAATTTTACAATTACAGAAACATATTTCCATAGTTAAGTTAAACACCATCACCAAGAATAAACCTTCAAGTGTAGATACTGTATAAACAGAATCAAAATATAATAATTGTTCCAATCTGGTGAATTGGCAAAATTGCTTGGAGAATATTTGTCCACATAATCATCAAAAGTTGACTTTGTTGACACTAACAACAACAAAGAGAGGGAAATTTCCGAAACAAGTGACTTCTAATCAGGTTTTATTTTATTTATTTAGTAATGTTTTTAAAATTTTCCTAAATCTAAGTACAGTAGAACCTTTCTGTAAAGGACAACACCAAGTTACATAGTGTCCTTTAGGAAAGAGGTCTCCTTTTACCAGAGAGTTGCTATATAGTAAAAATGGAAATTTTGTTGATGAAAACTGTTCTTTGTAGAGAGATATCCGCTAATGAAAGTGTCCTCTCATGGAGTTTTCTACTGCATTATCCAAGTATGCTGCTGAGTTTTGAGATGGATATAAGAATGGCCGATATGTAGATAAGGATTGAAGAGTACCGTTGTAACTGACAAAGTTCAATTCATTTTGTAAATACATTCTAAACTTTCTACAAAATCTGGATCTCTAATGTTTTCATGCGTTGAATAATGTAAATAACTTATGTAAATAAACTTTTCTCCTTGTTTGGTGCAAGTATCCCTTGCGGGATATAGCGCTTTGGAAATAAAATAATTGATAATTGGTAACTGACAAAGGCTTCCATTAATCAATCAGGGACCAAGTTCTTTTATAACAGCAAAGGGAGAATAAACAGGGCAATACAACATTGTGCTATCTATCTCTTTATTCAACTAATTGGCCATTAGAAAATGTTCTTCTAATCCAAAATTGTGCTCTGAAATAGTAATAAAAGACAAACAATCATAGAAACACAAGGTAATAAGATAAAATCTAAATTTAAAAAAATAGTGTATGACATTTCAGCAACTCTCAGTACTTTGGTCTGATGATGGTAACACTGTTACGGAAACTATAGATACTATTTTTTTAATTCAAATTTGGTCTTATTACTTTGCGTTTCTAATTTATAATCCAAATTGTACATTATCACAAACAATCTAAAAAACAGTGTTTGATGTTTCAGAAACTTTGAGTACTTTGGTCTGACGGTAACAATGCTTTTACTGAATCATATACTATTTATTTATTTGGAATTGGTCATGTTACCTTGCCTTGTTAATCTGTAATTGAAATTGTATCATATCATCAAAAATCTAAAAAATAGTGTTTGATCTTTTTTAGATAAGTAAATGTCTATCTGTATATATATGTCTATATATAAATGTCTATATAAGTATCTTTTAAAATATTTTTTTTTTGTATTCAATTTTCCTGTAGAAGGGTGTTATCCCGAAAGCTCAAAAAACGTTTAATTAAAAGATACTCATCCTTAGACTTTTACTTTATATTATCTAAAAATTTCTATCAAAGGATTATATTCAAATGTGTTTGATCTTGTTACCTTGTATTTCTAATCTATAATCCAAGTTGTACCATATCACCAACAATCTAAAAAATTGTGTTTGATTTTGTTACCTTGTATTTCTAATCTATAATCCAAGTTGTATCATATCACCAACAATCTAAAAAATAGTGTTTGATCTTGTTACCTTGTGTTTCTAATCTATAATCCAAACTGTACTTATCCCAAACAATCCTAGATAAGGAACAAAAGAAGATTTATGTCAGAAATGTTCTCAATTTAAGAGAGTGAAAGGAAATGTTGATGTAATTTCCTCTTTCTGTCCCAGTACTGTCACTGGACCTATTACACCATCGTATAGAGTTCGGACATGCCCATTGTTTATATTTGTAAGGACCTTGATTTTATCTCAACAATTTAATCTACAAATTGGAATGTTGTGGTCATTTACATCGTTATTATTACTGAATTATTGGTATGGTTTTTTTTTTAAATTATATAGTCTTAAATTCTTTAATTCTCAACACCTAAATAGATCAGAATTTTTTGGTTGAATAAAAGTCAGTGTTTAATTATAGTTGGTTAAATTAGAATAAGCAGCTTGATTGGGAATTTAAAAGCAATTTAATTGAAGTAAGTGTTGAATTAAAAAGGTGTAGTGGTGTGTATTATCTTACACATTATAATTCTTCTTTTTTATTATATAAAACATGTTTGTTATTATTACCATAACCCATCATAATATTTTATAATCTTTAAAAAATTTGTAAAATTTTGTAACTGTTTAAAAAGTTATATATATATATATATATACCCTTAGTTTTACTTTCAGATTTTATTTTACTTTAGTTTCTAAATTTGAGATTTGTTTTGTATATACTTTAATTCAATATAGGCATTAAAATGTATTGTAATAATATAAAAATTTCGTGAAAAATTACTTTAAGTAATTTATTTTAAAACTATGATTTGATAAGTAAATAAACTAATTATGCTAGTTTTATAACTTATCTTCTGTCTAAAGTGATTTAGCCTTTGTTTTTAATGAACTTGTTTGTTTGGGGTTTTTTTTTTTATGTGTGGGTTGATTTTATAAAAATGCCTCTTCTCCTTAACTAAAAATATAATAACAAATATAACTATATCGAAATCTATATTTACAAACTTTTATTATCTATCAAATAATATTGAATCTGTTCCTTAAAGATGATAATTGATCAACTTTAACGTGAGTAGCGTGAGCTTTATAATTTAACAATAAATACGACCGCCCTTCCTCTATGAATTATATACACAATTCATATCATTATAATACTTAGCAAACTATATTATGTAGGATATTTTTCACCTGGGAAAATATTACTAAAAAACTAGAACTAAAACAATGAACAGACGACAAATTGAAATTTCCGCGATTGTTTACAAATGAACCAATCAATTTAAACTAATTTTTTAAAAATTATTTTAGCATTTAAACATTAAAAATAAACTATTTATATTACTTACTTGGTATTTCATTTGATATTAATGATGAAACAGAAGAAATAATAAATAAAATAATATAAATTAATAGGAAATGCTTCAGCGAGGAGTTTCGCAGACGATCCACCATGACGGCTTGACAACACTGACGGTGGCCACCAGGGGGACTGATCAACGGCGTGGGAGTCGGCTTGAACGGCGCGACTTGTTTCGACCAGTCTTCTGCAACCCTTTTCTTTCCATCTTTTGTTTTTATTTTCTTCTATTTTTAGAGCTGGCTGACCTTTGAAAAAAATCATCTTCCCAATTCATTTAGCGAATCACTGAAGGGTACGTTTTAACGAAGACAAAATGGTCTAAAAAGACAAGGCCATTTAGAATAAAAAAAGTCTTTTGAACTATAGCTATTGTGTTCTTTTAGATGTCATTGGACGCGGAAGCGTTTTGAAAAGAGAATATTTCTGTTGCAAGGACAACTAGAATCGTGTTCTTTCAAAAGGAATAGACCTCCTTTAAAAATAAATCTTTTAATTAGGCTAATTTTCATATTGTCACGCGGAATGAATTGCAAGAAATTTAGGTTAATGATATCAGCCACTTTTCATTCTTCTTTGAATAAAGAACTAAATAAAGTCGTATATATTCTTTAACTGCCTTTTTTAAAGATTGTAAAAAAAGATAGTAACATAAAGGTAACCCAGGCTCCTGGAGCGTATCCATAGATTTCCAACTACCCGGGATGTTCTATGGTTTAGGAGTCTGTCTTGTTAGTCATAGTGAACCAGTTACTAAGTGTTTCCACGCCGGTTTGTTTCTTGGTAGATTCAACAGAGCAGTACTGTTGAAAGATAGGATAGTCCAAGGAATGTGTAGCCGTCTGAAATCGCTGTAGATAGAATGCTAAAGATTTTTTATTATTATCCCATTGTATAATTATACAAGGTCATGGATACTGAATTTAGTCCATAAGTCTCCATGATAGGTACAAAGAGCTGATGTCGTTGGTTAGCTATCCAGGGGAGCACCACATGACAGTCAGACTTTGTCCCTCGCTAAAGATTTTGAAAAAAGACTAATATGAAAGAAATGATATTTCAGGTGTTAATTATATGTGAACTCTCTTTTTTGAAAACTATAAATTTTATAAAAAAACATAATATATCCCGGTAGTTGGTGATCTATGGATACTCTCCAGGAACCTGGGTTACCTTTATGATATGTTACACAGTCTCTTGGAACAATATGATTCATAGAAATATAAATTACTCGAAAATAATATATATGGTCCACAAATGTAGTAATGAAGACGTCATCTTGTTCTGGTGTCTTCAATGCGTTCTTTAGAGATACAAATATGGTTTTACGGGCTAAACAAAGTGTATGGTTTTCGAGCCCACAAAATGGACGTAGCAAGTAGACAAGCCACAATGCACTGTGGCAAAGTACCAAGGTGCTGCACGCCACCAATGGGTCCTTTATTCAACTTTTTTAGTATGCAATTATGTCTTATGGCCTGTATCTTACTGTTGGAAAATATTTCTCCTATATGTAAAATCAAATACCTAAACACTAATATAATACAATTTTTGCCATCACACACACTTTTTCCTGTAGTTTATGTGTTTCTTCTGTATTGCTATTCTATGGCACTTCTACTATTTATTATTGATGTACTTTCAGTATGAAGGATACTTCACTCGGGGGATTTCTCGGGCGAAGCCGGGTCATTCTTCTAGTATCTTACAAGAACCACGCGTTTGTATTTGTAAATATTTCTTGTAAGATTATAGTCGACTAGCCGAATGACCCAGGCAACGCCCGGGTTTTACCCGATTAAATGTTTTTATTCAAATACTATTCGCTACAATTATAAATTGGCGCCGTGGATGTCACTCTTGTGAAACGTCCCGCTCCAAACTTTGTGTCTGAGAAGCGATATTTTTATAGAAAGATGATCTGGCTTTTGTTTTCTGCTCGAATGAATGTTTTTCTGTTAGAATTTTGTTCCTGCGTACAAAATAATGAACTGGTTTCACCCGTGGTCTCTGCTTTTTGGAAATTTTCCCGATATAATTTTGTATCTGATAATCAAACATGATACAGCAATATCGTCATCATCATTTTCTGACTAAAAATATATAGTTTTAATAATTGATTTATATATATTTTTAAATAGCCTATCGTCTTCCCCGTATTTTTTACCTATGTATGGAAATTTTGGTTTGAATTAGTGAACTACTGCGAATTTGTATACCGGACATACAAACAAACATACAAACATTCATTTTTATATATATAGATATTATTTTATTAAGCCCGTTAAAGAGCGATTATCACTTGAAAGCTAGCGTTTTAAAATAAAAAGAAACATATTGTGAGAAAATATTTTGTAATTTTAAAACGTTTTTTCACAATTTTATCATGAATAGAGATTAAACTTTGTTATAAAAAACATAGGGCGCTTCTCCAGGCAAAATAGACGTCAAAGCTAGACCCCATCTATTGACCGTCGCTGCAAACTAGCGTCTTCGTGTCGGTGACAAAGCCACAACACCAACTTTGGCAAACTGAGAAGCTTTACCTAGAGGCCATGGTTTCGGTCTAATGGCCTTCGTCAGCACAGGGCGGACTTTATTTCACTAGATCCACAAGGATCTAATGAAATCTTAACAATCTGCCAAAGAGGTGTTTATATCATTCATGGAATAAAGTCCGGGCCATTAGGATATTTTTATCATAGCATTAAGGGCAGCAGAAAATTGTTTTATTCGAAAAAAAGCATACGCGAAGTAAAATATTTCACATTTTCAATACCAGATGGCATGTTAATGCATTAGACATGACGTGGCCACGCAATAATATTAGAAACGAAGGCGATAAAAACGTGGTGATTTTCTTTTATTGATAAAATACAAGCTTTCAGGCAAGAATGCCCTTCCTCAGGTTACAACTGTAGCCTGACTTGTAACCTGAGGAAGGGCATTCTTGCATGAAAGCTTGTATTTTATCAATAAAAGAAAATCACCACGTTTTTATCGACTTCGTTTCTAATGTTAATGCATTGTTTAAGGTATACTTTATAAATAATGAAACTTTTTTTTAGATCGCATCATTCTATTTGCATATGGATTTGTATTTGATGAAGAGATTTGTACAGAACACATGGTAAAACGGAATTCCAGGATGATTAAATTCCATATCAGAAATAGACGGGCCTACATGATGAGGTATTTTTTGAAGAAATGTTCAGAAGATAAGTTGGGATACGAGCGCGAGTCAAGTAAGCAGACGATTGAAGAGACAGAGGAGTGTGTTAGGGTTAATGACCCGGCCACTTATCCCGTCGCCATGACACTTCTGTAGGAGGGGGTGGAGTGTCTTTCTCATCATTGAAGGTTTCTGATTGGTTGATAATATTTGATTGACAGATGTCATATATATGGTCTACCCATTTGATTAGAGAGTCTACGTCCAGGATAGACAAGTGCTAGATGATGATAATCGTGATGATTGGTGGGATTACGAGTGATTATAATTAAGCCAATGTCACAAAAATAAGCAGTTTAAGAATTTTTCATGAATAATCCTCAAATCCAGTTCATAGAACCCTCAATGGTTCCGATATTTCCTTGCTTTATTACAATTTACACCTATAAGACACCGGCTGTAGACACAATATAGGAGGGTAGACAAGAGAAAATAACAGAATGAAAGGTACCTGAACCTAGAGTCTACACCTATAAGACACCGGCTGTAGACAAAGTGTAGAGAAAATATCCAACCCACGTCCCCAACGTACGTTTTAAAGATACGAAAAAAAAAAAAAAAAGATAAAAGTTACTGGGGGGAAAACTAGGAAGAAAAACCTTGAAATGGATCCTCCCCAAAAAGATTTCACAAACGGAGGGGGGCCAAGGTTTGCATCATCATCCCAACTCTTTCCTACTTATAGAAAGAAGGTCAAAGAAATGATACCCTATTTTCGAATGTTCTCTATGCAAATCAGGCTCAAGGATCAGTCGGATTATCTGTACTTTAAGTCCTTTTTACATTGAATCCCCTTTATGAGAATATTGCTCCCAGAATAGATCAATTTACGGACTTTTTCATTCAGCAAGAATAAATCTAGAAGTTGGAGTATGCTAATAAGGCAGTTGTACATAACCCGGGATCCTGGAGCCTACAGATATTCGCCAACTATCCTGTATAAAGGACTTTTTAAATAAAAAGTCATATATTGGATCAAAATATCATTTATTTTACCAATATTTCAGTTGGCTGAACGCCAACCTTTATCAAGGAAATATAACATTTATAATATAACAAATGTTATAATACCTTTGTTGAAGATATTAATCTGCGATTTTAAATGTTTCTTTTTGACCAGTACTTTTGTTTTGCTTTTCCTAAAATGTTTCTTTCTTCTTCTTCATTATTATTTGTTCTATATGCAAAGCTTTGTTTTTTTTGAGACTTGAATAAACAAATTCAAGTTTATTATATTTTTGTGTGCTTTTAAAGTTAAAACACAACAACCTTGATAAAGGTTAGCTACAGCCAACTGAAATATTGGTAAAATAAATGATATTTTGATCCAATATATGCCTTTTTATTTAAAGATTTATTTTTAAAATTACAAATATTTTATCACAATGAGTATCTTTTTATTGGAAAAAAACGCTAGCTTTCAAGCGTTAATCGCTCTTCAACGGGCTTACTTTTTCAATAAAAAGATACTCATTGTGATAAAATATTTGTAATTTTAAAACTTTTTCATAATTTTTATCATGAATAAAGATTTATTTATGGATTGCTCCATTTTCAAAATAAAGGAATTTAAAAGTGACATTTAGTACAAGCTTTTTTTTTAATTATTATTTTTTGAAGAATCCCAACATTGATGTTTGGGGTGACTAAGCAAATTTCTCGACCTTGTTGTCATCCCTGGAACATGATCACGTCGGACGTGGTAGCGTTTAGATCAGTATTTAGTCCATAAGTCTCCATGATGGAGTGCTGCTGTCATTGGTTGGTTATCCACCATATGACAGTCAGACTTTGTCCCACCAAAGCCCAAATCATAAGACGCCCAAATCACAAGATACAATAGAGAGAAAAATTCCAGGTAAAGAACAACAAGGAAACTGTTGATTTTGCTTAGAATTTTTTTTAATGAAACTGATTCTAAGAATATATTATTAATTAAACATTATATTTATTGATTTACAAGAGAGAGAACAAAATATAAAAGGGAAACTAATATTAAAACAACAAAAAAAAACTTTTTTTTCGGTTAGCGCCTATTTACCTGTGAGTTTATCACACACTCTGTGGTAACAATTAATTAATATATATACAACAGAAACTATACCAACATAAGCCTCTACTACGAGACAAGACAACAAGTTTAGATTATGTGAAGGTATAATGTCTGTGGAAAAAGGAACATCAATAAAAATCATTATGAACAAAGAAGAATGTTTTGACATGAAGAACAAAGGATGATCTTTAATTTTTAAATAACCTTTTGTATTTAGCTATATAATCTTTTGCATTTAATCATTTCTTACTTTTATAATGTTGTGCTAAGTATATAAGCCAATAAATATATTTTATATCGAAATGCTCCAACTCTTCAATCGAAAATTAACAACATTATGGAACCTTAAAAAGAAAACCAGAAGTTTGATAAATGCGGAATCTAATCCATAAAAATGTCAGCCAGTCAAAGGATTAAACTTATCAAAAGAAAAATGAAGTTTTATACATTTGTTAAAGATTTAAAAGAATGCCTTTTTCAGAATTACTTATTATACATCGAATAATATATTTTAATATTTAATTTGAAAGCAATACTATATTTCATATAATAATTAAAAAAATAAAAATAGAGAAACTCTATATAAATTAAGAAAAATTGTACTGATCCCAGTACTAATTTTACTTTGTACTATTTTTTCACTCTTTTTAAAGTTTATTTTCGCCATATTTATGCACTAAATCTCTGTATAAACACAATTTTCGTATATATTTTACATGCATTATAAAA
Source organism: Cordylochernes scorpioides (assembly GCA_030710605.1). Lineage (NCBI taxonomy): Eukaryota > Metazoa > Arthropoda > Arachnida > Pseudoscorpiones > Chernetidae > Cordylochernes > Cordylochernes scorpioides. The sequence goes on along the minus strand of CP092868.1, from coordinate 11,855,395 downwards.
TATTATGCTTAATAATATCGTTAACATATTATTAACATCAATATCTAGCAATAAAACATAAACGCTGAAGCAATAAAAAAAAAATTATGGAAGACAAAGTCTAAAATGATTATAAGAAAGTTTAGAGCATCTCCCACGTGGTCTAGTGGCTAGGATATCTGGCTTTCACCCAGAAGGCCCGGGTTCGATTCCCGGCGTGGGAATTTTTTTTTTTTTCAACTTGAATTTTTTTTTTATATATCAACACAAAATACTTTTTTTTTAATAAAAAAAATATATATTAATTAATATTTTAATGTATATAAATATATTTTTAAAATTCCTATTAAAAAGTATGCATATAATTTTATTTAAAATGAGAAACAATCTCAATAGATGTTGTGTAATTCCATGTAACACTGACAACATAAAAAAAAAAGTATCGTTTGGTATTTTTCGAATCAATTCCACAGTCCACCGAGCGTGGCGGCGCACGCGCGGATGTCACGCACCCTGGCAACACATTTTTCTTCCCTTAACTCGACCTATTGTTCTAAAACTGGGTCACGTGAGAAGCTCTCTTCCGAGTTCTTTTGGTAAAAAAATTTCCCTCCGTCCGGAATTTCTCCATATAACTCACCTTAAAGAAAAAGGCATCTTTTAATCTTTCGACTAAGAGTTACTGATGGCTTGTGCCATCTGTCGGAATAAATATCAAATATGCGTTAATTTTTAATTATTCCAGAATTGGTCAAAAAGCTAAGCACATACACGTTTCGGGCTGTTGGCCCTCGTCAGTGTAATATGGTACAGACCATGATAATCATGGCATGTATAGGAGTTTTTAACAGCTTATACTGTAAGCAATATACCATTTTACTGCTGGGTGCGGGGATCTGGAAGGAGAGATAAAAAAGATCCTGAAAAGTCTTCCTAGACCGCATTTGAACTCAATAAAGATAATAAAAACTGTTTCAGATAAGAAAAGTTGGGCAATAGAACTGTTCAACTATCAAAAAGCGGTTGTAAATAAAATTGCACTCGTGGAAGAGAGAAGAACAGGGGCACAATAAAAAAGTCACCCTGTTTACCATACCTTAATTGTAAATACTCTATCTCTCCCTTTTCTCTTGTGTTGAATATTGTCTGTAATTCCACGGCGAATCTGTACAGGGCAAGACGCCCTAATAAAGTTGTTTTGTTGTTGTATACTGTAAGCAGGTAAATATTAAACATATTTTAGGGTTAATTTTTATATTTTTCCCAAATGAAACAACTTTCTACTGTCTTTACTGCGATAGAAAATATTGGGAGGGCTTGGCTCATCAGTGAAGAACCCTTCCAGTCGCCTTCCCACCAGTCCAATACCTCTCCAATACGACAATGAATTGTTCTATCCGCTGATGAAACTACTGGAAGAGTTCACCCTTGATGAGCCAGAGGCATTCTTAATATTTTCCTATTGCTGTAAGGACAGAATAGAAATTTGGCCAAGTACAAAGACTAAGCCGGGGACGATATAGGGAGAACAGCCCTTGCATCCCCTTTTTGACTCTGTGCCAATATCTATTAAGTCTATATCAACGGGAAAAGAAGACCCAACAATCCAGCTCTGCAAATCCTCATAAGGGTGTTTCAAATGGGTGCCTCAGAAACGGTTAACTTTATTTACAACCCAACATTCTACATTGTAAATTAATTATAAACAACATCAAAATATTTATAAAGAATACAAAGATAAAGAAAGAAAGAACTTAAAGCTGTAAGGACAGTAGAAAGTTAGTTTTATTTGCAAAAAAAAAAAGGGATAAATTAGATCAACAATAATTCCAATTGTAGAACGACATTTGAAAATTATCCCGCATGTGTTTCTTTTGAATGAAAAATCGAAATTTATTTTAAAGGAGAAATAACGATTATTTCTAATCTAAGGGATGAAGTATGAAAGGAAACACATACGGGATATTTTTCAAATGTCGTTCTACAATCATAAGCCGTATTATATTGTATTATAAATAATTCCAATATTCATAAAATGAAAGGACCTAAAAGCACGAATGTTTCTTTTATACATAATACAAACTTCTACTGCCCTTACTGCGATGAAAAAAATATATTGGGAGGGCTTGGCTCATCAGTGGTGAACCCTCCCAGCAGTAGAAGTTTGTATTGTGTATAAAAGAAACATTCGTGCTTTTAGGTCCTTTCATTTTATGTGTATAGATGACGCGTTATTGCTTTGTGTTAATTCCAATATTAATCAACAGAGATATGACGCCTATTACCTTATATACACTGTAAGTACACCACATGTCTACACCAGTTCTTCCTGAGCCTTGAGGCAAGGGGAGATAACAAGACACCTTGGTTATCTGTGGAAGAACTCATCAGCTTTCGGAAGCCTTCTCGACTGTAAATAATTGTATATAGTCTCTTATACAGATGGCGCGCTAGTGCATCATATTATAATACTAGCCGAATGACCCGGGCAACGCCCGTGTTTTACCCGATTGAATGTTTTTATTCAAATACTATTTGTTACAATTATAAATTGGCGCCTTAAATAAATGCATATGTTAGTTAATAACTATAGCCTATGTGCTTTATCTGTCTATGTACTGTTGGCTTCCGTAGGCGTCTCTTACTGGGAAAAAGAAAGAGAGGATTCCATTTAGTTATTAACTAATATATGCATTTATTTAAGGAGCGACCCGCTCCAACACAATAGTTACAAAGACGAAAAAGCGAGTGGGGGGGGGGGGGGGGGGCGGCAAAGGTGGCGTGATCGTAGCCAACCAATAGGAGGGCGCCATTCCAAAAAAAAAAGCAAACGGTGACAGAGATGACAAATGATTAGGAGATGAAGAATTAAAAACGGATGACGCTCGTAACTGTATATAGAATGTTCTAATAAAAGAAACAATTTGATATTTGCGGAAGAGCGATTTCTCGAAGCATATTATATATTTATAAATGTATGTAACTCTACTGTCCTCAAAGCCTATGTCCATAGTTCTTTTAAAATACCCATTCCAAAAGTCTAGCAACAGTATCACTATAAAAGGAAGTTCCAAAAATGCAATATAACAGCGGTATGGTAGATTAAACTGGCGAAACCGCTGTGAGAGTTCACCACTGATGAGCCAGAACCTCCCATTAATTTTTCCATTGCAGTAAGGGCAGTAGAAATTGTTTAATTTCAAAAAGAATCTTACGCCTTTAAAATAGTTTCGAATTTTGATATAGTCTTTTGTTTACAGTTTCTATCCTACTATCATCTTTTAACTTAGTATGATACATTAGAGCGCCATCTGTTATGAAAATTCGAAACTATTATAGACACGTATGATTCTTTTTAAAAATTAAACAAATATCTACTACCCTTACTGCAATGAAAAAATGGTAGATTAAACTGGCGAAACCGCTGGGAGTGTTCACCACTGATGAGCCAGGCCCTCCCATTAATTCTTCATTGCAGTAAGGTCAGTAGGAAATTGTTTAATTTTTAAAAGAATCATACGCGTCTATAATAGTTTCGAATTCTCATTTTAACTTAGTGTTTATTATATGAAAAAAGCATCTCCTTATCGTGCAACTGAAAGTTGCTAATATCTTGCGCCATCTATCGGAATAAAAAACAACGAGAATAGTTTATATTTATTCCGATAGATGGCGCAAGCTATCAGCAACTTTCAGTTGCACGATAAGGAGATTCCTTTTTTCATAATTTATGGACTTTATCCCAGTACAATATCACATTTGTACTATTTTTTCATATTAATGTTTATAGTTTTACTATTAACAGATGTCTATGAAACATTGTTGTAAAATCTAAAAAATCAACGTATGTATGGATTTTACGACTTTGTAAACTATAGTTGAAGTATAAGGTTGTTCTAAAATGTTCATGTTTGTCATAAAACGTTGTTTTTCTTATAACTTGGCCAATAATATTATTACGGCGAATACATAATAATACAATTACTTTATAAATAATACAAAGACATTATACATAACGGTAACTAATATTGGTATTTCAATTTTGTGCAAATGTTTGCGAACTTTTTGGACAACGTTGTATTTTATTGTCATTAAAAACACTCACAAGCACACACACGCCGACACTGTACAATACAGTGTTCAATACAAGGTCGTGGCTTTCCTAGTCCACATCATCTTACACCAAATCCCCCTAGTCAAATTTATTATTTTTAATTTTTCGGCAGACGATACTTTAAGAGTCCCTCTTTTTGTTTACTAATCGTGAGCCAATCAGAAACGAGTGTTTTTATATTAGAGGGGAGTTGGGAGAGTGGGGATGGCAAGATACGTATCTATCTAACTTCTGCTTGGAGTACAAGACTACAGCCCTACATCCTGACTCTGCCTGGAACTACCTGGTTCACTTCAGCAATCTGTTCTCCCCATGACTAGACTTATCTTAGACTAGACTGCTGTACAGCCCAGGTAGTTGGTGATTTATGCTCTAGGAGTTACCTCTATTTTCTCTCTTTCTCTACCTAACTCCCGACAATTTCCAAGTAAAATAGCTAGGTTCCAATAAGCAAACTACACAAGGTGGATGATAAGCTAAAGTTAACAAGTTTTAATGTTTTATTTTCTAACCTACAAAGTTCTTGTTCCAAAACCACTTTATTAGGTACCACTCAAAAAGAGCAACCTAGTTTATGATATTGACAACAATGAATAATATTTGAAAATAGAGCAATCCATAAATAAATCTTTAAATAAAAAGGCAAATTATTGGATCAAAATATCATTTATTTTACTAATATTTCAGTTGGCTGAATGCTGTTGGGGCACGTTTTTGTAACCATACCCCAACAGAAGGCGTATGTATAATCAAATCAAATGGATACATGGCTTCCCTCCCACATAGACTTACAGACCATTTTTTTTGCCCAGAAACTTAGACACTTGGTGACACCAGACTTCCATGCCGAAAGCTGATGCCTGGTAAAGAAGAAGACATCCAGAGACATCCGAGCTGGAAACTGTTGTTTCATATGTACATATATTCCCCTCACCAAAAATTTAGGTAAAGGTGACCAGAAAAAAAAAAAAAAAAAGGAGAAAAATGGAGAAGGAAGATCTCTAAAGACTGAAACTTATAAAATATCCTTCCAGAGAAAGGAAGGCATCACATTACAGTCCAGGTAAAAAGGGCCTGGGTCAATTTTAGCCAAGACGGGGGGGCGATATATATACCATCCCGAGAAAAAGGGAGGATTGTATTTCAACCCATGTGGAAGGACAGAGGGAGGGAGTCTGAAATCTTACACTACCGCAGGGGTTGTTTCTCTCTTTAGATTTTTTTTTGTTTTGGTAATACTATATGTTCTATTTTGAAGGGGAGAGGCCTGGGGCGTCTATGAAATTGATACTGGAGCCGTTGGCCATTTTGATTGGTGTTTCTTTCGGCGAATGAAAATGGAGAATGAGATGATATAAAAGAAGGTTCTTTGCCAAAAGGCAAGATTGGATCGGAGTCGCTCAGTGAGAAGGACGATTTTTAGACGGGCCTGAGACGTAGAGGAGACCAGACCTTGCCGCCGCTTTCGAGAGAAGGTAAGCCCCTTGCCATTATGGCTTAGCCCCCCCTTTTATTTTTCGAACAGAAGCTAATCTATTTAGATTCTGAATGGGCCCTAAAGGGCTTTAAGTGACTTAAAAAGGAGTGTTAGGGTTCGTATATTTTGTCCCGCTAGAATAGATGGAGATCTAGGTTCCCCCCCCCTTTTGTGTAGTAGCCAACCTAGATTTCGCATGGGCCCTAAAGGGCTATAAAGTAACTTCAGGTCACCTCTACCTAAATTTTACTATGTAAATAGCATATCTCGTCAGTTTAGACATGTTCCCAAATTTTAAGATATTTAAATAAATATCTAGAGAAATTTTCTTGTCTCCTCTGTTACCTATTTCATACATAACTTGTCTTATGGTGCTATTCCAATTGTTTAAATGAAATGTTGTATGTTTATCACCTATTTGAAGGGAATGTTACTAATAATCAAGTCTCCCATAAATTACCGGCCACATACATTGCCGCGAGTGTCTGTGTTTCAGTGTTTTATAGATTGCCCAATTTAATAACGATTTCGTGGGTTGTCAGATGAAGTTGTATAATAGTGTCGCGGTTGTTTCCATCTTTAGACCACTGTACTGACAATATTATATGCTCAATCCTTGCTTTAGCCCAACTCTTAATCAATTACAGAGTTTTTTTTTTTTTTTCCTTTTTATTTATTTTATTTATCCTATTTGCACAAATTGTATTACATGTGATGATGTAAAGACATATGCCGATAGTGCATCACTGACAGCTGTGCTGCTATTATACAACATTAAGGTCTTGCTGCGGGTTATATACATAGGGTTGTTGGCCTAAATTGCTATATATATATATATATATACTTAAGTAAGGAGACTTTAATAAGTCACATCGTGTACCCTCCCTTTTCAACTATCCAAACTGGGGAACCCATCAATGGCGCCCAACGTGGGGCTCGAATTTAGTATATGTTTCTTCCCCCATACTTTAGAAATATATACCTAATGAAAAGCCATACTATTTTTAAGTATTGGTGAAGTAGTCCACGCATCCTGAGATTAACAGTCTATTATAAATCGTGAATTTTAATTTATGCTTTCCGTTTCACTGGCATTTTATCAGGCAATGAAAGTTATGTTGAGGCGGTGTATACCGCATCTCTCGCCGCTGTCTTTTACGATTCACATTGTTTGTGGCAAAACCTTAATATTATCATTGATTTCTGATATCAAAGTAAAACGTCTATGGGGCTATTTTCTATTAATGCTATTGTGTTTTCTGAATAATAGAAAATCAATTATAAGCCTTTGATATTTGCTGTTTATGTTATTGTAATGTATTCTAGGTTCTCCTAATGCGAAAGTGTGACATGTTCCTTTGCAGTATTGGAAAATTAGAGACCTATTGTCTTGATTAATAACGTTGCGTCTATGTTCATATATTCTATTGCTGACTCTCCTTCCTGTCTCCCCTGCGTATTTGGCTTGGCAGCTGTATACACTCTGACAAGGGAAGGTTATCTTAAATTGATAAATGTGCAATTTTTTTTTTGCCTTAAGTAGAGATTTCCAAGATTCTATTTCTGAAACATTTTTTTTTGGATGAGGACAAATAAAACCATCTTGATAGTATTAAATCTGCAGTATACATTTGCCAGCAGAAGGCATGATGAGATTACATGAAATTTAAACCAGTTATATGTTCAGTATGTTCCTTCAGTTGTAATTTGACACCGTCTTGAAATAAAGAAATTGGACGGTGCGCTATATCTTGATGCTGGATATTTCTGTGTCAGAAAGGTGTAGTTATTCTGTTTAATGAGAATTCCAATAATTATCGAAATTTAGCAGATTATCATTGGGGATTTGAACAACTGTCTTGAAAATTTTTGAACAGCCTGAGTAGATAAAGGAATCCTGGAGTTAGAGTGGAGAATTAGTAGTACAGACTGACCACTCGACGCAGATAACTCTAGAGAACAATTATTGTGTTAATCCGCCGTAGACAAGAAGAACATTGATCCTCAGGATATTCGATAGGCAGAATTTTGAGAATTGATAAGGTCATGGTTAAAGTTAACACAGGCATATGGGAGTAAAGACAGTGATTTAAACAAGATAAGAGGCAGCCTTGTGTCTTAAAAACTTTCAGTGGAAGCAGATGCCACTGCAAATATTCAGGTCCAATAATTTCCAAATTTGAAGTCATGCATGACGGGTTAGCACGGGATTGACGCCTGGACGGGTTTCCACTGGGATTAATCGAGCTTGCGAAAGAACTAGAAGAAGTGTGACATGTCACGCCACTGTACTAAATTAATAATTGAGAAGATTTATGTTGAGCCAACTGAAATTAGTAAAGAATTAAGAGATTAAGGTCTTATTCTTTGAGTTTTACACTAATTTCAATTACGCGATATGGACGGCGTTATAAGTTGGGTGGAAATGATTCGGCCGCAATGGGATGGTCTCCTGGAGATGGTACGATCAAATAATACTTATTGAATGCCGGGCGGGATCGCATAAAGCATTAAACGATATCGAGAAATGCTTAAAGAAACACCCTAGAAGATTGGGGATCGACAAAATGACGACATGGAAAATGCTCAACATTGTACATTGGCAGCAAAATGATATCTTGCTATTGTATGGACGACCACTCCTTCCTGAAATGTGCAGCGGATGTTAGTCCCAGAATTAGGTCCTTTGAGGCGACACTTTCCTTTGCAGATGACATAAAGACGCATGACAAAACAGCACACGAGCATTTAAACTAGCTTCAATTCCTGCCATTAATTAATTTAGTTGACCAATAGCTATAGAACCGCTGGAGACCTCCATACCCTGTGTGAATATTTTAGTGAGAAATGAGCGATTCAATTCCATGAGCCATGAGGTATCCTGTAAGATCAGAGATGTACCCCATTCAAATTTTTTTTATAGTAGCCAGTGCGAGATATTTCCAGAATGTTTTTTTTTTTTTTTTTAACTGTCATATAATTCGGAAACTAGAAAACTACACTATTTTGATACAGTTTACATCTAGCATCCATGTGAACTCAATATGACTATTGAACGTAGATTGAAGATTAATGAGCGAGCCAACCTAGAGAGAACGAGTTTAATAGGCTTACAATCAATAGTTGAAGCAAACTATTCGCACAAATTTGTTATGTTCTCTCTCTAAATGATCTATGACATTATAGGTTTTCTTAACAAGGTAACTACCCCGCCGAGTGTATATGGAGTTATAAAGCTTAAAGGTCATAGGCTGTTGGAATAGAGTAGTTAAAAATTAAGAGTGATAATAGATCGGGATCCAGATCCCGATGACGGGTTTCGAGGAAACACCAGAGGGATGAAAAGGCAGTGAAATGTGTAGAAAATGATGGAAGAGAGATGAGAGAGAGGTGATGAAAGAGGTGTTGAAAGTGATAAAAAGAGTGAGAAAGCGTTGAATGTTGATGAGAAAGAGATAGAGAGATGCAGAAAGATGTTGAAAGAGAAAGAATTAAAAAAAGTTGGATAAAGGGTTTTGTAAATAGTAGATAAAGATTGATGGAAGGAAGTACATTTAATGTATAAAGCGTAGCTGTCGACCGCAATATCGCCTCGATAGAACTATTTCTTTTAAAATAAGACATATTATGCACTGGGGGTTTGTGTAAGCTGATTTACATAAGTTTCGGCAACAATATACACTATTTATTATAGATAGGTCTTTATTAATTACAATATTAGGTTATATATTAAATAGCAAATATGTCTTAGTGTTATGGTGAACTTTGAAGAACTTGCAGTTTTTCTTTTATTTTAAACTATAACGTGTGTTCTAAACTTCCAGTTTTTCCTACTTTATTTTTTGTTAACAATTTTGTCTTAGTGTCATGGTGAACTTTAAACAGTTTGCAGTTTTTTTTTTTCATGTGTTCTAGTGCTAAGTGTTGAAAGGAGCTTTAACACCATGTTTCAGGGTTTGTGTGTTATTTGTCTCAACCTTGTCTTTGTGCAGAATACCGTCTCACAACCTTGTTTTAATATGACACACCGTTTTGAAGAGCTTGTACAACCTGTCAGGATATGATTTAGGAAAATTTTAGTTTCTTTTTATTGTTATGTTACAATTTTATCCAACAATACAACCAGAGCGAACTCAGAAGTAATGAGACGAGGGGAAGTTGACAGAGTTAGTGTGAACAGTTTAACTTTACGCAGGTCTACAAGGGTGAAAAGGCCCACACAGTGTAAATTCTGCTTAGACTGTCGCCACTAACTAGGATTTTGGAGTGTGTACGGAGAATCAGCTCGATAGAATGAGAAGTTTAGAGATTTCAACCTTTTTTTTTTTTTCATTTAAAAACTTTTTTTTTTTAAGTAGAACTTCATTAGGATTCCTTTTTTTTTTTCTATACAAACTGTTTCTTATTAAAACCCGAGTTTCAAAGACCAATGAGAATAATGTATACCATTGTGAATTAATTATTTAGTATAAATCTGAATTTTTGGTTATTATCGGGAGTAATAGATGAAGGAAGGTGTAGGAAATCACAACTTAGAGGGGGGCTATGTCTAAAACAACAAACCTAATAGGCATCCTATGGCTTGTGTTGGGTAATTCAGAAACCCTATAATCCCTGGCCTTCAGGTAGTAGCTTTGAAATAGGTTTCTAATGAGGACATGAAAGGTCAATCTTTCAGAGTAAAGTTGTGAAGTGTAGGGACCCTAAGCCAGGGGTAGAAGTTAAGTAGGCCCAGATCGTAGTCGATCCTCGGAAAGCACTTGAGAATGTTAGTGTTGGGTAGTGAATCGTAAACCCTATAAATCCATCTTTCAATAGAGTGTTGAGGTCGGACTACTGCAAAGGGGACAGACGCAAGGTGAAGTAGGAAGAAAGTGACTTCACCCACGGTGGCTAGGGGAGTGACTCAATCCCGCTTTTATGAGGTGTCACGTTTAATGGTCCTTTATTCGCCATTATAATTTGTGTATGTCTTTATAGAATTGTCGTGAAAAATCGCTTAGTGTCAAGGCAAGGGCAGTTTTTGAAGTTACACTGATTTTTTTTTAGGTAGGTTAGCTTCCAGATTATTTAGAATTGTTAACAATTATTGTTAACAATCATTTATCGAGTATAAAGTATTAGTATATATAGAGCTTGTACAGAGGCATTTCTTTTGAGTAACATAGGGCTTTAGTTCCCAATTTGTTTTAGTTTTATTATTTTATTTGATTTCACATTGTGTCCTGAAATATGTTATTATTTGTTAGGATCTATTGATATTGATAAACGAGTATTTTGGCCTTTGTAGCAGCTTTTAACTTTAGTATGAGTGCATTCCGCGAATGATAGGGGGGAGGGTGTATGAAAGAATTGGAATAATGAATGTGTAGAAGGTTAAAAACTATTATACTGTGAGCCCAAAATACATTAGATTAGGATTAAGGACTTTAATAGGATCGATTTTATTTTATTTTATTTTTTATTTCGAATTTTGTTAGGACCGAGAAGCCTCAAACAGGACAACTACAACTCTATCTAGTTAGAAAATATTCGCTCCCTTTTGTTAGGTCCCTCGTTAGGGGGTATAATTTTCCTTTGATTTTCTTTTATCTTAGCTTAGCTTTAATTCTAAGGATTGTGGATAAATGATCCCTATCCCGACCCTCAGACTTGGAGATAGTGGAAGGCAAGGATCAAGCCGAATTTCCCACTCAACTCCTCCTCGCAAGAGGAAACGAAGAGGTATAGATTGAATTTTATGCAGGATGGGGGATTTGTTTTAGCCATGCCGTATAGCCTGGGGTATAACGGCGCGACCTTGGGTGACCGATCTGACACCGTAATTTCGACGCTTTTAGCGTGGCTGGAGCGAGGGTGTTGCAGACGGGAGGTCCTGTAAGATTGGCATGTAGGCAGAGATTGCCCAGTTATTCTAGACGAAGTAGTTTCCGTCTATTGAATTTTTTTTTGGTACCAGTTTGATCCCCCATAGCTAGCGGAAGTTTCTTCTAATAAAGGATTCGCCCTGCCATACGTTTTGTTGGAATGAATTCGAGCATAAGACCGATTCGAGAGACAGAATAAGTAATTATTAGGACCTTCAACGAGTTTAGACTCGTTCCATGTTAGGATAAGATTTTAAAGTATTAGTTAACTATAAGGACCGCGAACGAGACACCAGAACGAGCCAATGAGTCAAAGTTTTAGAAGTGTTGTATTGAGGACAGTAGGATTAAGAGCAGTTATACAAGGAGTAGAATTCTGAAGGAATTAATAAAAGAACCAAAATTTCAGATTGATAAAAAATTCAAACCTACAAGATGTAGATTTTATAGGATTCAGGTCAATGAATAGAGAGTATATTAGTAGACGAAAGTAATATGGATTACTTGGAAGGGGGAGGTAGCTGAACTGTACACACCCCAGAGACAAGGTAAACGGAGTCACAAACAAAATAGTAGAAATTGATTAGTCGCTCTGCCAAAACAAAAAATTCTCTTCATACGGTTGTCACCCTAGATTTAAATGGACTGTGTAGTTTAATAGAGGTCTGGGCTATGCTCCATTTGACCAAGATTCTAAATGACGTACCCATCTGGGTTGAGAGAGTATTGCAATGTGAGGAATCTAACACACAAGAGAGAACCCACCCTCCAGTAGGATCGGGATAGACGAATATTACCCAGTGACCAACTCGTGATTCCAGACTGGATAAGATTGAAACTTAACTGAGATACTAAACCTTGAACCTTCAGCGCACAAATATATATTATGTTTACATTTTCTTTTTCAATATGCTATTATTTTTATATCATATATATTATATTATAGTCATATACTATTCATTTCAACAATTTTATTTGACATTCATGATATTAATATTTATATTAAATATTTAATTATATATATTTTGTCACCATATATAATCTTGTAGTAGTTTTCTTTTATCATCTATCATGGGATGATTTTTATCATATTTAATCACTATCTGCATGATACGTGTTTTCTTCAATATATATATTATACCCATCATATAACATGGAAGGATTCATTTTATCATTACATATTTCGTGCCTTATTTAATAATTACTTTCACAATTTGTTTTCTGTAACCTTTTTTTTTTTATTTAGCAAAAGTCATCATGTCATAGGCTAATCATTATGTACCAAGATATTTCTTTCAGCTAACTATAATTATCCTTTCCTTTGATTGTATATATATATAACTATACCACACGAATGTCTTGATTGGTACGAAAATAAAGATGCTGGCATGTTTTAGGAGTTGGACTAGTCAGTTATTTCTAAACGACTTCTTGGCGCCCAATTTTTCATATATAATATGTAATAGGGAAATGTCCTAACTGTATTGTTAGCAGAAAGAAGGTAGCAATGAATCCAGTACCCCAAGAGGCAAGGATGGGGTTGAGAGGACTTACCACTAGGAAGGCCTACTCCTCAAGACCAAAGAAGAAAGTGGAAGGGTGGTATATATACCCATGAATGGTAAGACAGATGACCTTGCTTACTTCCATACATATGATATGACTGTCCCTAATAACCTATTTTGATAACAGTGTTCTGACAGAATAATAGCACATAAAAAAAACCCTTTGCCAGGATGCACAATGCCCACTAATGTTCGGAATAATAAACATCTAGAATAGCATACCATCATTTTGATTAGCCTTATCTTCCCTATAGGTTTCGGTACACCTGACTTCACCTAGTAATGGAAAATGCATTTTGCTAGAAATGGGCCTGCTTTCATAGTAACTGATGAAAGGCAGATGAATAATGAATAGCACAAACGCATTTGTCCATTACTTGGCAGGGGGAGGATTGTTGGGGCACGTTTTTGTAACCATACCCCAACAGAAGGCGTATGTATAATCAAATCAAATGGATACATGGCTTCCCTCCCACATAGACTTACAGACCATTTTTTTTGCCCAGAAACTTAGACACTTGGTGACACCAGACTTCCATGCCGAAAGCTGATGCCTGGTAAAGAAGAAGACATCCAGAGACATCCGAGCTGGAAACTGTTGTTTCATATGTACATATATTCCCCTCACCAAAAATTTAGGTAAAGGTGACCAGAAAAAAAAAAAAAAAAGGAGAAAAATGGAGAAGGAAGATCTCTAAAGACTGAAACTTATAAAATATCCTTCCAGAGAAAGGAAGGCATCACATTACAGTCCAGGTAAAAAGGGCCTGGGTCAATTTTAGCCAAGACGGGGGGGCGATATATATACCATCCCGAGAAAAAGGGAGGATTGTATTTCAACCCATGTGGAAGGACAGAGGGAGGGAGTCTGAAATCTTACACTACCGCAGGGGTTGTTTCTCTCTTTAGATTTTTTTTTGTTTTGGTAATACTATATGTTCTATTTTGAAGGGGAGAGGCCTGGGGCGTCTATGAAATTGATACTGGAGCCGTTGGCCATTTTGATTGGTGTTTCTTTCGGCGAATGAAAATGGAGAATGAGATGATATAAAAGAAGGTTCTTTGCCAAAAGGCAAGATTGGATCGGAGTCGCTCAGTGAGAAGGACGATTTTTAGACGGGCCTGAGACGTAGAGGAGACCAGACCTTGCCGCCGCTTTCGAGAGAAGGTAAGCCCCTTGCCATTATGGCTTAGCCCCCCCTTTTATTTTTCGAACAGAAGCTAATCTATTTAGATTCTGAATGGGCCCTAAAGGGCTTTAAGTGACTTAAAAAGGAGTGTTAGGGTTCGTATATTTTGTCCCGCTAGAATAGATGGAGATCTAGGTTCCCCCCCCCTTTTGTGTAGTAGCCAACCTAGATTTCGCATGGGCCCTAAAGGGCTATAAAGTAACTTCAGGTCACCTCTACCTAAATTTTACTATGTAAATAGCATATCTCGTCAGTTTAGACATGTTCCCAAATTTTAAGATATTTAAATAAATATCTAGAGAAATTTTCTTGTCTCCTCTGTTACCTATTTCATACATAACTTGTCTTATGGTGCTATTCCAATTGTTTAAATGAAATGTTGTATGTTTATCACCTATTTGAAGGGAATGTTACTAATAATCAAGTCTCCCATAAATTACCGGCCACATACATTGCCGCGAGTGTCTGTGTTTCAGTGTTTTATAGATTGCCCAATTTAATAACGATTTCGTGGGTTGTCAGATGAAGTTGTATAATAGTGTCGCGGTTGTTTCCATCTTTAGACCACTGTACTGACAATATTATATGCTCAATCCTTGCTTTAGCCCAACTCTTAATCAATTACAGAGTTTTTTTTTTCTTTTTCCTTTTTATTTATTTTATTTATCCTATTTGCACAAATTGTATTACATGTGATGATGTAAAGACATATGCCGATAGTGCATCACTGACAGCTGTGCTGCTATTATACAACATTAAGGTCTTGCTGCGGGTTATATACATAGGGTTGTTGGCCTAAATTGCTATATATATATATATATATACTTAAGTAAGGAGACTTTAATAAGTCACATCGTGTACCCTCCCTTTTCAACTATCCAAACTGGGGAACCCATCAATGCCAACCTTTATCAAGGTATTATAACATATTTAATGTGCGTCAACAACAAACTCAGCTCCACATAACGTCATATTTTGATCTAATATATGCCTTTTTATTTAAAAAATGAATACTATATGAAGGTCATTCACATATTAAACAAAATGTTAACACAGGATTCAATCCCGGTTCATCTTCTTCTTCTTCTTTCTTATCTACACTCAATCATATTAGGATACCAAGCTTGTTTGACAACCATCATGATTGTGAGGAGTAGAATGCGTCTGCCTTTGTCATTAAGACTGGGAGCACTACTCAGTGGCAGGCCGACATCCCGGTTCATGGCTGTCGGGAATCAAGAGTGTTATCCACTCGTCCACAGACTCTTTTTTATATACTACGAAAAAAAGATAAAAATTGTAGTTTTTATGATTCATTAGTGGCGAACCCTTCCAGCGATTTATCGAAATCTCCAAATTAATTTATAAAATATCCTTAAATACTTACAAACTTAGACGATAGATGGCATTACTATTCAATCATTTAACAATACACAGTCACCATACATTCATGATTTAAAATTTACAAATTTTAGATTGATTCGGATTTAAAATATTAAATCGTTGGTTCCCTTGGTTATCGGTATTAAATAAAGAAGAATATATTAATAATAAAATATATTTAAATTGTAATTAAATTCCTAACTCTGTAGAGTACATGAGATGATTGGTTTCTTAGTTATTTTTCAAGAAAAAAAATTCCTGTATTTAACAGCTGATAGAGAGAAGCGTGGGCGCCGCTTGGAGGCGCTGCATAAAAGTAAACTGACCAATGAGAATTGCTTACTTCAACAGCCAGTCTTCTTTCCTTGTTTATATTTTTTAGACTTCCTTTGTTTTTACCGCTGTGTGCGGTTGTTCTTTGTTCTTACAGAGAGAGAGAGAGAGATTGAAACTGATTTATTACAATGTCCATATAAGATTATATAAGGTTGAATACAGAATATATATAGATATGAATAAATATGATTGTATAATGATAAATATACGAATAAATAGATAAAATAATTGATAAATATACATATATATTGCCACGTTTTTATTTTTTAAAACGCTAATTTTAGTTTAGTAAAACTTTATTTTTAAAGTTTATTATTTTAAAAGTGAAATGTTTGTTAATGAAATAGACATTTTGCCTAAACTCATTTATTGCTGCTTTCTTTTACAAGCCATTTGTTTATGTATCTTTTTACATATCGTTTTTATTGAGTTTTTACTAATTTAGTATGTACATCATTGACTTTTAATGAATGGAAAAAGAAATTGAAAATAAACACATGAAAAATTAAAATAACATTTTAAAGGAAATTATGTACAATTGAAAATTGTTTTTTGTAACGTCTCAATATAACTAGCCGAATGACCCGGGCAACGCCCGTGTTTTACCCGATTGAATGTTTTTATTCAAATACTATTTGTTACAATTATAAATTGGCGCCTTAAATAAATGTATATACAGTGGTACCTCGACATACGAGTTTAATTCGTTCCGCAACCTTGCTCGTATCTTGAATTACTCGTATCTCGAAGCAAATTTCCCCATACAAAACAATTGAACTACCATTAATCCGTTCCAACCTCCAAAATGTCACCCCAGTTATTTTTGTTACGTGGTTTTAAATAATAAAAACGTATTTATAAATATCAAATATTTATTGCACAAAAACAAAAAAGAGAATGTAAAGAAATAAATTAGATATCCTCACTGGTCTTTGCCTTTTTCGCTACATTTTTCTCGCTTTCACCTGTAGGCCGTTTAGAAAAAAACATGTCCAAGGAGGTTTGTTTCTTCCTCCCTCTCAGAATGTTCCGGAAATGAGTTAGGCAAGTGTCATTAAAAAGGTCAGATGCACGACCTGTTGCAACTTTTTCTGGGTGTTTTTTTTTTCCACGAACTGTGAAACTCTCTCCCACATTCCTAAGATCTCCTTTATCTCACTTGTAGAAATAACTTCCTCCTCTGACTCCTCAAAACCAATGTAACCATTGCAAGGCCCTTAGCCGGCGTTACACTCTTTATCGACTCCTTCCGTTTAAGCACAGAACATATCATGGACGTACTACGGCCATACTGCCTCGACAAGTCAACAACTCGAACACCTTGCTCATGTTTTTCTATAATTTCACGTTTTAATTCAATACTCATCATCTTTTTCTTAGCACTTGACTTTTTACAAACTTTCTTCCGATCCATAGTTATAAAAATAAATGAACTAAAACTGTAAATGTAAACGCAACACAAAACGCGAACACAAAACACAACTTATCACAGCGGAAGCACGCTGCTAACTGATCGTGATGGCGCGACTGCGTGTTACTACCAACAGAACTCGTATCTCGAATTTCGCTCGTAACTAAAAGCAAAAAATCACTTGCTCGTCGGCTCGTATCTCGAAAAACTCGTATGTTGGGGCGCTCGTATGTCGAGGTACCACTGTATTAGTTAATAACTATAGCCTATGTGCTTTATCTGTCTATGTACTGTTGGCTTCCGTAGGCGTCTCTTACTGGGAAAAAGAAAGAGAGGATTCCATTTGGTTATTAACTAATATATGCATTTATTTAAGGAGCGACCCGCTCCAACACAATAGTTACAAACACGAAAAAGCGAGGGGGGGGGGCATGATGGGGGGGGGGGGGGGGGGGCAGAGGTGGCGTGATCGTAGCCAACCAATAGGAGGGCGCCATTCCAAAAAAAAGCAAACGGTGACAGAGTTGATAAATGATTAGGAGATGAATAATGACGCTCATAACTGTATATAGAATGATAATAGTACTTACATATGTACATAAGTATGTGTATATATATACACCTAATAGTACAAAAGCTACATATCTATACTTTCTATATTTGCGGACCTATAATGAGGTATTGTTAACAATAGATTATTTAAGGAGCGACCCGCTCCACAACAATAGCTACAAAAATAACAAAGCGAGTGGGGGAGGCATGATGGGGGGGGGGGCAAAGGTTGCGTGACCGTAGCCAACCAATAGGAGGGCGCCATTCCAAAAAAAAAAAAGCAAACGGTGACAGAGTTGGTTGATTGATTAGGAGATGAGGAAAGACGCTCGTAACTGTATATAGAATACGCTCTGCCATCTAAAAAGCACATGTGCTCGTGATCAGGAGATGCCTTATTTATTTTTAATACATATATATACAAGGTCTTCATTGGTGGCGCCCACCGCGAGAAAGACTCCGCCACCCGTGGACTGCGAGAGTTCTTTCCCACAGAGTGGGCAGGTCGATGTGTTGGCTGGCATTACCCAACTCAAGACCAAGATGGTACTTGTGGATGGTAGCCTTCGCCACACTTGTTAGCTTCACTGCCTCGGGATGGAGGCCGACGCCGAAGAGCCAGGCCTGCAAATCCAGGGGCATTTCGCAGGAGACGAACACCTCCCGGAGCAGGGGTCGCACGGCTCGGCAACTCCAATATCTGTGGGCCAGCGACCCGTCGCTGGACCCACAGGCGGCACAGTTGGCACGCCTCGAGGCAGGATGGTCAGGATGGGGTAGGGCGTGGAGGGCCAACCGTAGGGCGACATCTGCGTCGTGCCCCGAGAAGAGAGAGAGAGAGAGAAAATGGAGGTAACTCCTGGAGCATAAATCACCAACTACACGGGCTGGACAGTCTAGAAGTCTAGTCATGGGGAGGGGGGGGGGCAGGTAACCAGGCAGTTCCATGCCGGCATGGAGTCAGGAAGCAGGGGCAGGACTTTCGGACTGAAGTCTTCTACTCCAAGCAGTAGGGCTGTCTGAAAACTTTGTTCTTATATTCTCAATATGCATACTTATAAAAAAAAAAAAAAAGAAAAAAAAAAAAGACGAGGGCTAACAACACGAAACGCGTTCGTGGATAGCTTTTCTTGATTTATCAAGAAAATGGGTTAGCCAAATATCAGGGAACAGGTTAAATCAATGTTTAGTTGATTTCTGTTCCACTAGATGGCGCTCTGTCATCTAAAAAGCACATGTACTATTGGTCAGGATATGTCTTCGTTATTTTTTTTATGTATACTTATAATTAGACATATTTATGTAATCACTTATTTTTCTCTTCTTTTAAAACACCGACCCACAACAATGGCGCTAACTGGGCAGGCTGTGTAGCCAGAAATAATGATAATAATTACACATTTTTAATTCGCTGTCGTGTTCTAACAAGATTATAAATTTTACATATGTAAATTGAAATTGTACCAAACCTAGTGTGAATATTGACTCATCATTTTTTATCATCACCTATACGATATAGAATTCGGAGACACACACATCTCGTAGTTTTGAAAATAGAGCAATCCATAAATAAATCTTTAAATTAAAAAGGCATATTTTGGATCAAAATATCATTTATTTTACCAATATTTCAGTTGGCTGAACGCCAACCTTTATCAAGGCATTATAACATTTTAATGTGTGTACATCTCGTAGCTTAAGCATTTTCCAGAGATAAGAGAAAGAAGAAAAAATTTTCCATATTAAAAGATTCTCAAAAAAGGTCTTTAAAATTATTGTGAACTTTTATTAAAACCCAATTCATTTCTCTACCATACACAATATTAACTTTTTTTCACTTAAAGAAAAAAACCTTTTTTTATGCAACTTTTTTATTGATGTATTGCATATAGCCAATATTTTCATAGAATAATCTGTGGTGGTCTACTCGGTTTATCATCATCAGTCACGTGACGTCAGCATTTTATTTGTAAATTATTGTTTAGATATCTCTCAGTTTAAGATTGAAAATAATTGTAAATACTTTCCTTATTAAAATAACTTTGTTTTATGATTTACTTGTTCTGGTCTCTCACTTATAATCTTGCTATGGACCAATCGAACATTGGAATGACGCCAACTACCCAGGACAGTGTAACAATATTGTGGTGAAGAAATAATTTATTATTTAATTTAATGATTCAATGAAAATATTTGTAAACAGATTTATTAAAATTACAATTATATTCTCACAATGAGTATCTTTTTTATTATTTAAAAAAAACGCTTGAAAGCTAGCGTTTTTAAATAAAAAAAAAAAGATACTCATTGTGAGAATATAATTGTAATTTTAATACTTTTTCACAATTTTATCATAAACAGATTTATTATTTGTAAAATCATCATTTAGTTACCTAGCTTGCTTGCTCGATATTCTCTAGCTGTAGATAGTTGGGTTGATTTTGTTGATAATTGTCAACTGGTCGCCGTGACGTCATCAATAAATACTTTCACATCTCCAGATATACAAAGACCTGATTTCTACGCTACAATATATATACCCACTTTTAACACAATTTTCAATAAAAATTTCAACTAATTCGACCGAATTCTTTTCTCGTAGGATATTTTGAAATTGAAGTCTTCCTTGCATTGATGAAGAAAGACTAAAGCCCGAAACGATGGTATACAGATTGTTTGCTTTGTCTGAATTTTCTTAAACTGCTGTTGTGGTGCTTTCTTTCATCATCACTTTCTTTACGTTCTGTCCTTTGAAGTTATGAACCTAAATGCATATTGTCTTAATGCTTTTTTTAAAGGAAGTGTACCGAATCTTAGATGATTTAAATTTATAATTTCGTTTAAAAAACAAATTCTTTTATATAAACGTTTATATCTCTTGAAGATAGATGTTGTCTGTGTTGGAAAAAAGGAGGAAAATGTTTCAAAATAGTAAATCAATGATCTTGAAATACTTTTGGACTGACAACACTGTAATATAAAACCGAGAACAAAGGAGTGTTTTTTTTGTTTACATAATTAATAATTGTAATGTAAATTGTTAAATGTTGTTTTCTCTCTCTCTTTGAAAATAATAAATTTAAAATACTCTCTCTTTCATAAAAGGTAAAATCGCCCAATTCTTTAAAACCATTTCAGCTGTAAGTAAACTTGTTATTTGTTGTTTCATTGTCTGAACCATAAAAGATTCCCAACAGTCTGGCCTGCATTCATATTTCTGTAACGTCTTTCTAAATGTTTTATTTATTTTTCCTAACGAAATACAAAAGATTTTTGTTGAAACGTTGATAAAATAAAACTTTAACTGACCGAAGTGTCTTTTTTTTTTTTACAGAAATATAAACGAAAATTGCAATTATAACGCGAATGTTTCTTTTAAACAAAAATCGAAATTTATTTTAAAGAGAAATAGCGATTATTTCTAACTTTAAGGATGAAGTATGATAGGATGAATTGTGAAGAGTAATGACAAACGGAAAAATAAAAGTGTCTAGGGATGGGAATCGAACCCAAAGTGTTCCGCTTACCGGGCAGATGCCATGTCCACTAGGCTGCCCTGGACATATTTTTCCGTTCGTAAATCTATATTAATAAAATGGAAATTTCATAAGTGGACATCACTAAAAACTTTCGTTACAATGCATCAATTTCAACCAAATTTTCAACATTTATGTAAAACGAGATGGAGCAGGTTTTGCTTAACATCAAAATATATTTCCTAACATTAACATGCGTAACTTCGCTGTTATCGATTAAATACAAAAAAAAATTCAACAGAGTTAATTTTTATAACAAATATACAAATTTATAGTGACCAACATATGCAAATTTTATATTTGTTTTTATTTAACTTGATATCGTAAACATATACATCCATTGTAAGCATTTTTCTGTTCACCTTCCGTGGTTTCTCTTTTCTCTGATAGTTTTTAGGTGTAGTATATTTTCTTATTACTAAACTACAAACATTCCCTCGAGAAAAACCTGGGCGAAGCCGGGTACATCCGCTAGTATTATATAAAGTAATTTAAAATACAATATAACGCGGCTGATGATTGTAAAACGAAAATTGCAATTATAAAAATTCGAAACTATTTTAGACGCGTAAGATTATTTTTGAAATAAAATAAATACAGATGGCGCACTAGTGCATCATAATATAAACGTTTATAGTTATTTGAAATTACACCTATCCCCCGATTTACACGGTAGATACGTTCCTGAGAAAAACGTGTAAATCGGGGGATAGGTGCACACAGAAATAAAAATAAAATGCATTGACAGGTTAAAATATGTAGTCAGCACATAAGCTCGGGATTCCTCGTGAGATGTGTACACAGCGCATGTGTTCAATCACAGTAGCATTTAGTATAGTGCGATAAAAAAAAAAATGGAAAACCGTGTAAAGGCGAAAACGTGTAAAACAAGTCCCGTGTAAATCGGGGGATAGGTGTATTTATATAAATGGGGATAGACCTTCTGCCTAAAAGAACTTTGTAGTGTAGAGAAAAGAAGCGGGAAACAAAGAAAGATGTATTTTAACCCTTGTGAAATAAAATATTTGCCAAGTTGTCCAAGTGTGCCAAGAATGTTTGCACTACTCCCACTAGGTCACCTTTTTGAGGAGTGGAGGTTTTCCACGGGAAGTGATTCTGTGAGAATGACACTGGGGTCAATTTAAGGTCATGCCATACGAAACAACACCAACTTACGTACAAGTCGATGGATGAGTGAGTAACACTCTCGATTCCCGACAGTCATGAACCGGGATTGAATCCCGCGTTAAAATTTTGTTTAATATGTGATTCACATATTATTCACTGTTTCAATTATCATGAACTAGGTTGCTCTTGCTGAGCAGTACCTATTAATGTTGTTTTGAACCGAAACACCAGCTTTCACAAATAAATTAAAAAAAAAAACATCCTATTGTGCTTACCCCGAAGAAAAATATTAGGAAGGTCAGGCTAATCAGGTGGTGAACCCTCTCAGAGATCATATAATATAAAATGTCGTATTAATATATGTGCCTTGAGGGACTCTCTTTGGAGCTCCTGTTGAATGAGGTGGTGAGAAGCAGAGCTGGAGCGTTTGCGTTGTTCAAATTTTGGAAGACGGCTGAAGAGAAGAGGAGGCTATATACATAATCTAATTGTTGTAAATAATTATATGTAAATAATCTATGTCAGGATTAGAATGACGAATCCTGTATGGGACTTTGATTCCAGTAAAAGGCTTGTTGCTGCTGTTGTATATAGTCACAGTGTAGAAAATACTATACTATACCACTACATATATCTCTGTATTCTTAGTTCTCTTCTCTTCAATTACTCTGTAAACTGGCGAATCCTTTATAGGACGAGAGGTCCTCAATAAAGGCTTTTTGTTGTTGTTGTTGTTGTATTAATATATGTTGATCTATTAAAAATATAGAGAATTTTATAAAATAAAAAAAACCCCAAGAAATGCTGTCTAAAAATATTCCTTCAATATTCAAAACAAAGATAGTTTTAAGTTTTGGAAATCTCCCTATTTTTTAAAGAATTATTTCAAGACAAAAAAAAATATCATTGACCTTTACAACAGGTAACCTTTCTGGAAATGCCCATTTCTATCATATCTACGAAAATTAAAATTGTTAAATTTTTTAATTTTAAAATTGTCTATCAGATGAAAAAATGAAAATAAAGCTTTACTTAATAATATTTTTTTAAAATGAATTTTTGTGATAGTTGTGTGTGTGTTAGGCGAAATAACTTGTGAAATAGCAGTTCTGAAAACGTATGTTGTGGATGTTGGAATTGTGTGAAAAAGTCCATTTTTGTGGCCGTATTGAAGAGTTATCCATTTGTGAAAAGGTGTTTTAATATAAAAATTGACGTCCATTTTAAAAGAGATGGCAGCTTTAGATAGTGACTTTTGATTATAGGATTTATATTATATATACCATGGTATATATATATATAATAATTATATATATTAAGAAAAAGGCATCTCCTTATCGTGCAACTGAAAGTTGCTGATGGCTGGCGCCATCTATCGGAATAAATATCAACTATTCTCGTTGATTTTTAATTATTGCAGAATTGGCCAAATACCCATTCTTGATTAATCAAGAAAAGCTAACCACGGACGCATTTCGGGCTGTTGGCCCTCATCAGGGTGGTGCAAGCTGTACCTCAACGACCAAAAAATTGGTCATTAAGGCATCCTGAAAAATCATGAAACGGGTAGTTAAGGCCAGAATTGCGTGAGGACGCTACACAATGTGAAAAAATAGTACAAATGTAACATTGTACTTGGATAAGGTGCGTAAATTAAGAAAAAGGCATCTCCTTATCGTGCAACTGAAAGTTGCTGATGGCTGGCGCCATCTATCGGAATAATGTTACATTTGTACTATTTTTTCACAATTATATATATGAAAAAATGAAAGAAAAAAATAAAAGATAAAAAGATCAGGTGTTGAAATCAAAAATAAAAATGGCATATCCTGACCAGGAGCACATGTGCTTTACAGAAGGCAGAACGCCATCTGGTAGAACAGAAATCAACTAATCATTGATTTATCAAGAAATTGGGTTGGCCAAATATCAGGGAACAGGCTAAATCAATGATTAGTTGATTTCTGTTCCACTAGATGGCGTTCTGCCTTCTGTGAAGCACATGTGCTCCTGGTCAGGATATGCCATTTTCATTTTTAATAATATATATATATAAATACATATACCATGGTATATATATATTAATCTTTTTTTTTTTTTTTGAGAATAGTTGATATTTATTCCGATAGATGGCGCAAGCGCAACTCTCAGTTGCACGATAAGGAGATGCCTTTTTTCTTAATAGATTTGGTATATTTTAAAACATTTTAGATAGATTCTGAATTTTTTTTTGCTCAAATTATTAAAGAGATTCAAAATAGAATCTTGTAAAATGTATCATTTGTTCCTCCTTTCTTTTCGAAGTACTGAACAATCACACACCAAATTTTTTCCAATTGTGTATAATAATCTTAAAATTATAATTAGCAAGATTATTATTTTTAATCAAGTAAGCAAGTTTCGAGCAAATTTTCTTAAAAAAAAAAAAAGAAACTAAATACTAATTTATTATAAGTTTTCTAAAATATTTCAACAATTTTACTTAATATACAGGGGATTTATTGTAAATATTAATCTTAAAAAACAACAATAGTATAAATAAAATATTTATTGAATATTCAGCGCGCGATATTATAATTCAAAAAACTAAAAAAAATAAAATAATAATAATAAAAGCATTTCACAGTCTTTTACTTATAATGTCAGCGGGAAATGTGACAATTTTTAAAATGTCTATTTTGGTTTTTCCTTGTTCCGTCATTTTCAGGTGTAGATAATTAAGTTACCAACAGAGAGCCATCTTAAAAATGGCTATATAAACAAATCATACCGAGATTGAGGAAAAATTATTTTCTCAATTAAAGCGGACGTTTTTTTCATTTTAAAAAGTATATATTTGGAACATCTTAAATATGTAGCCTAAATATACCTCACTGCCCTTGAGTATATAATAAAATATATTTTGAAAATAGAGCAATCCATACTTAATTCATTAGATAATAAACGGCATATATTGGATTTAATAAAATATTTATTTTGCCAATATTTCGGCTGGCTGAACGCCAACCTTTATCGAGGCATTACATTTTTTGTAAACACAAACTCAGCGCCGCATAGTGTGGCGCACTATGCGGCGCTGAGTTTGTGTTTACAAAAAATGTGATGCCTCGATAAAGGTTGGCGTTCAGCCAGCCGAAATATTGGCAAAATAAATATTTTATTAAATCCAATATATGCCGTTTATTATCTAATAAAATATATATATATATAAAGAAAACAATTCAAAATGTCTATGTGTTTTTTTTTGTGTTAAAATGTGTTAAAATTATATCAAACAATTTGAGAACTTACCATCTTAATACTAATATAAAAGTTTGTATACAATATATAGAAAATAATAAAATTAAATTTAAAAAAGAAGAGGCCACACTGTATAATTATATTTCATTTTGAGTTGTAATTTCGATAGAAGAAGTAGAAAGCAAATATTTTGATAATTTAATTTTTAAAAGAGCACCCGAAAATATTTCATTAATGGGATATACACTCCACAAATACAAAAATCAGAAGATCAATTTTACTCGGAAAATGAAAAACAAAAACAAAAAAAAAAAAAAGACGAAAAAATGAAAAGAAACAAAATGATAAGATATGGTCGTCTGAAATGTCATATTCATCATCACCTTTAAGTCAAATTAGTTTAGGCGGATTCACACACACAGTGGATATTGCGCGGGCCTAACTTTAGGAAAACATGGAAGAATGACTGGCTTTGCACTTGTTAGCACTATTGCGGTGTTCCATTTCGCTAGATCACAATGTTATGTTCGTTTTCGTTGGAATAAACTGAAGGAAGACATTGAAATCGCCAAACATTTGATTGAACAACAAGCTAAAGCTAAGAGGCCCAAATACATCAGCGGATTTAAGAGGAT
Source organism: Cordylochernes scorpioides (assembly GCA_030710605.1). Lineage (NCBI taxonomy): Eukaryota > Metazoa > Arthropoda > Arachnida > Pseudoscorpiones > Chernetidae > Cordylochernes > Cordylochernes scorpioides. The sequence continues at coordinate 11,828,982 of CP092868.1, read as the reverse complement.
TGTTTAAAACAATGGACTTTTTGCTAGTGGAATTTTTGATCGGATTCAGTCTAACTTAATACACAGTAAGTATTTAATCTATTATATTGCCAAAACACTATAATATTTAAACATTTTATTTAAATTATTGAGAATGTTATTTATAAAAAAAGTGAAATTGCAAAAGATTTCAAAATATTTGCAATCAATTTTTAATATTTTTTATTTTATTTATATACGTGGTCAGGAGATGCCTTCTTTATTTTTTAATATCAACACCTGACCCACTTATCTTTTATTTTTTTATAGTGTTTTTTTTTCACGTATATAAATAAAATAAAAAATATTAAAAATTGATCGCAAATATTTTGAAATCGTTTGCAATTTCACTTTTACTACGCATGTATCATAGGTTTTATCTCTTTATATTTATATTTAGCATTAAAACTATAATGTCGTATTTTATTTTTGAATACTCTGTGTGAAAGCTAGATTTGGAATAGGAACTAACCTATAAGTTTTGGTTTGGCTTTCAGTGTTTGTTTGTTTTTTTTGTCTTGCTAAATGCAATAAATAATTCTTTTGTTGCTTTAAAGAGAGTTGTAATAATTTAAAATACTACAATTTATGGTAGCAGAGCGTGGTTCAATTTAAAACATGAGAAAAAGCGAAAATATTTTATCAGAAGTTTGATACCTTTATTCTAATTGGTAAACAAAGATCTCTTCTGCATCAAGGTATGTAAATTTTGAAATATATTTCAATAGAATTTGAATTATATTGATAAAAGAAAGTTTTAAATAGAAGGATTGAAAAAAAAACATTTTTGAATTATAAACTACCTTTAAACTATATTGTTTAATTTTAAAAAGTTGAAAAACAAGGCTAAAATGGATTGCAATTTTTCGCCAACGACAAAAATTGAACCTTTAACAGGAACAAATTATCCGATTTGGGCTTTAAAAGTCGTAGCACTTTTACGTGGAAAGAAATTATTTAAATGCGTAATTTCGGATCCCGAGCCTGATATAAAAGATGAAGTCGCTTGGCAAATATGGAGTGAAAAGAATGACGAAGCCTTTGGAATTATAGTTACAACTCTATCAGATGAACAAGCAGGAATGTTTCTAGATGAAACTAAAGCAAAGAAAGTATGGGATGAATTAAAGAAAATCTACACGGGCAACCTAGAAGATAAGATCATTGATATTGGACTTGAACAAAAGAATATCAAGATGAAAAATAATGAATCCATAAACGAATATATGGCTAGAACCAAAAATATTGCCTCTCATATAATATACAAGAATATTTTACTTGTATATTTTAAAACGCCTTTTTACCTTATAGATTATGCTAAAAAAAAAAAAAAATCGTTATATAAAATACGTATATAAGTACACAATTTATATTAAAATATTTTTAAAATGTCTTTTATATTTTACTTAGAAATTCAGAGACGTTTAGATGATTTTTTTTGACAGCGGTACATTTTCAAAATTTTTTTAGCAAAGTTTTAAAAAGTTAATTGTAAACATACGATCTCTAAATCTAATCTGCATATATAAACGTAAGAAATTTAAAGTATTTTTATATAATCATGCTATTTTAATGTAGCCTAACATCACGAAGTCTTCTGATGTTTTGAGAATTTTTTTAAAATAATTTTATTCTCTAATTCGAATGTATGAAAGTTGTTAGACCAGAGAGAGTTAGTAAGAACACCTCCTTACCTATGGCAATAGACTAGTGCTGCCATCTATCATCAATAAATGTAACTATTTTAAATTACGGTATTTAATAAAAAATCCTTTTATATAAAAATTAGTACATATTAAAAGTTCATATTTATATATTTTTATACAAAATGTGTTTTTCATAATAAAAAAAAAAAGTTGAGGGATTTAGAAATGATGAATTTTCATCTCAGTAGGGACAGTAAAAGTTTGTTTTTATTTGTTTTAAAAAGAAACACACAAACATTCGTGCTGTATGATAATTTTGGCGATGAAAAATGTCCTTTATAGAGAGGTGTCCTCTCAAGGAGTATGTTCTACTGTAGTGCAGTAGAGCAGTTTCCTATTAGAGACCACAGCTTAAAAATAACGTTCAACTCGGTCTCTCCTGGAGGTAGCGGTCTCTCATCAGAGATTTTGTTTAGTTTGAAAGACCCCTTAACGATTGAAAAACTCTCTGGCGTGAAAGAATCCCTGATAAGACACCACCACCTCCAGTAAAGGTCAGTGTTTATCCAGGATTTTGGGCTATGGTCTCTTATGGAAGACTGTAGTAGCAATTAGGATGATAGGAATTCCTTGTTTGTACATCTCTATTATCATGTTCTAACTTCTAAATACGCTAACGAGAGCTTCTTCAACTGCCTACATGTAAAATATTTCAATTATTTATTCTGTAGTTTTGGTAAGGAAGAGTAACAAAAATATTGGTTTAGCATTCATTTACATACGCTTATGGACAAAACTTAAGGAAGTGGAAAGTCTTTGGTGTCACCGATCGTCTTTTTTTTTTTAAGGAGACAGAGGTAATTTTGTTTACACTTGGTTATCTCGTGTGTCTTCAATAAAGATCACTGTGTATCAAATATCTTTCAGAGTTATTGCATGATTCCCGATATACATGCTAAAAGGTACAACTTCCTAAGTTTTGTCTATAAGTGTATAGATATATTTAATAAACAAATGAAAATTTATGAAAAAGAAACCCATTGCAAATATTTACCATTGTTTATTACGTATATTTATTTTCAAATATCCTTCAGCTACGTTATAGCCTGTACCGCGTACATTTGGGATGAATTTGAAGGGGGAAAAAAAAACTCTCCTACAATACCCTGTCAATCTTAGATTCCACATTCCATACTGAATAGTTATTCTAGTGTTGTTACGTTGGTATCTCTGTATGGCGGGGGGGGGGGGGGGGGGGGGGATTTATAGCAGGGTGTGGTCGCTTGAGAGAGGTCGCTGTTTGTGTGTGTGGAATAAACGGTGTGAAACACATAGAAAACGGGGTCTACAATTACTTATTTATAGCTATGTAGTGGTTGTTGTCTGACTAGAGGGAAGAAGTGTTGAAGAGAGGAAAGAGAGAGAAGTGGCCGAAGTCAAGCCTCGAGCACCGGCTCCGTGTGGCGCAGATTGGCCCTGAAGGCTGTGATCTCGTTGACCACGGGGGCGAAGATGATGAAGATGGCGGCCAGCATAGCCCAGGTCTCGGTGAACACCACCCAGCGCCCGAACGCCGCGGCAGTCAGCACGCCGGCGGATACCATGGCAGCGGGCCACAGTACCATGGCCGCCGTGGATAATGTCACAGCACCCAGGTTGGCTACCCACTTGGCCAGACGGAAGGTCTTGTCCACGTCGGCCAGCGTGGGGCGGTTGCCGAGCTTGTTGGCTCCGGAGATCCCCAGCTCCCTGTGCGCACAAGTTGGTCGCTACATGTCATCGATGGGAGGAAATTCGCCATTAGATCGATTCTAACAGACTGAAATCCCGATAAATTAGAGAGAAAATAATGAAATCTTTCAAGATTTTAGTCTGTTAAGATCTCTCGATCTAATCGGGAATTTGCACCATAAAATATACTCTTTTTAAAACCATAATCTCCCAAACATAGTGAAATGATTTTCTCAAGTTGCTGAAACTTGTTTAGATTTTTATTTTGTTGCGGACTTGGTCTTTCGTGATTTTGGTCCGGCAAGAGAGAGAGAGAGAGATTTTGGTCTGTCGGAATTTCTACCCTATCTGAATTTTGTTCTGGTAGGATTTTGGTCTGTCGGGATTATGTCTGAAATCCGTCAACCACAAAAGCCTTTTGGTAAGACATCTCGTCTTCTATAGACTCTGACGGAATCCAAGGAAGGAAAAAAAATAAAACAATGGTATAACATCAATAGGTAATCAACAAACAATAGGGTAAAAGTAGTAAATACAGGGACAATATAAGCAAGAGTCCCAATACCATTCGAGGTTTATGTTAGGTACCGGCGGAACGTACCGTTGGTACATCTCAGTCCAGGGGAAGAGCGGGTTGTCGATGTCCCGGGTGTTCTCCCAGATCTCCCACACGTTGGTGAACTTGATCTTCCAGTTCTTGGCGTAGCTCACTACGGCGGCCGCTATACCGCCAGCCAGGGTGGAGGCGATGGTACCGTACAGCATGCTGGTCTGGCGACCTGCGCCCATTGTTACATATCTCTCTCTCTATATATATATATATACACGTTCCATCATCTTGGGATTGAGGTGGACAATGCAACATCGACCTGCCCACACTCTGATGGTACATCAGTGAGTCTTTCCCACAGTGGAGGACACCAATTAATACTATATACGACTATATATATATTATATTACTTAAAAAAAAGATTTTTGAGAGTTTCTGCTTGATATTGGATCATTGTTGAGGATTATTGTAATGGTGGTGCAGTCGTGGTTGAATAATCTTGAAATAAAAATAATAATGGTTTTGATCATGGTGGCACCACCATTACAATAATCCTCAACAATGATCCAATATCAAGCAGAAACTCTCAAAAATCTTTTTTTTTTTAAAGTAATATAATATAAGTCGACAGAATAATTACCTGTGTGTTCAATATGCCAAAAGGAAAATTTTTCAAACTCAAAAACATTTTTTAAAATTCATATAATATATATATGTCGTAATATTTAGAAATATATAAATAAAATGGTTTGTGTGGGAGTATGAGGAAAGGGAAGATAAAATAGCGGGGTCAAAACAACCCCTTGGTCACAAGATGTGAAGCCTTCACTCCCACTCCCCCTAGGGGATTTATCTTACTCAAAGCGGCTTAAAAACACCTGGATGTGATGATCAAGGGACAGTTCTCACCGAGGTGGTCTCGACACCATTTGTTCCCAGGGTGATCCTCGGACCTTCTCTCTTTCCTCCCCGATCTACTCCACACGCAGATTTGCCTCTGGATCCTGTCTCCTGTGTGTCCTTACCTCTCACCACACAACTACCACGTCTACTTCACGAATGCTATATGTATATAATTCTTCATATGTAATTCTTTCTAATTTACATATAGCTGTTAGGATAAGCAGTTTAGAAGTAAGGGGAATTAGATATATATTTTAAAAGTTTAAGGTGTGTTAGAGCGAACCTAGCAACAATGGGTTAAATTACATTATAAAAAATGGAAGGGCAATAGGCTTGAATCTAGAATTATAGAGTGTATAGAAATAAGAAAAAAAAAGATAATTTAGTCAAGATGAATTTTCAAAATTTTTTAGCCCAATATAATAATTAGAACTGGTATTTTAGAGGCTGCCCCTTGCGAAGACTCAAGAAATTGATCAGAGCGGCACCAAGGCTGCAAAAAATATTTAAAGCTATCGTTGGTCCAGCTTTATATAGGCAAGTATAAGTCACGTGTTATTCAATATCCAATGAGTATACGGCATCTGTACGTTTTCCTATTTCAAGGTAATCATCACCTTTCTAAAAACAAGCGCCATATCCATATTCACTACTTTAATGAATGTCAAATATTAAATCTTTCAGAATAACGCAGAACATCCATGAGAGGACACTCTCGCTAGAAGATGCTTCTATACAAAGGACAGTTTTTATCACCAAAATTTCCAATTTTACTAGTTTCTTGCAACTCTTTCTTGCAAGAGGAGACCTCTTTTTATAAAACACTTTGGATTTTTCAACTAGCTTTTCTCTACAGAGAAGTTCTACTATATTGGCATTTATGATATACAAAGTTTATCGCAAAAAAAAAAAAGTAAAAATACAGATCTTTCCGAGAATCGAACCCTCCACTTTCTTCACGCTAGTTAGGCCTTCTCCGCCCCGCCACCAGAGAATGTAGTTAAGTCGTGAGGGCCACATAGAGGGGACTTACCCGTATTGAGGATGAAGTACTGCGGTGACAGACCCCCGGGGTAGGACGCTGCCACCCCCAGCCAGGTCCCCACCCCAGCCAGAGCCCCTGTGATCGCCCCGGCCACCATGGCAGGACCTGTGAGCCGCGACCAGAAGGTGCACATGGTGACCGGGATGACGATGGAGCCAATCAGCACTCCAGTTAGCAGATACATCCAGCCCAGGTTCACCTGCCACAGCACATAGGAATTTGGGATTAAAGCCCATTCCTGTTCCAGAGCTATTGTCCTGGGTGATTCTTGGCGGGCCCTCCTCCCCAGATAGCATGTTCTATGGGATTGAGGTCGGGGAACCACGCTGACCATTCTATTCTTCTATATTTTTATGCTTAAAATATGAAATTTCCTTTTGTCCATGAGTGTGTCTCCAGAAATGTATCTGGCAGACTCACGTTAATCTTGTAGAGGATGGTGGTGAGCGGCCAGATGGCCACAGAGGTCCAGAGGAGACACCAGTTCTTCAGAGCCGACAGTTCGTCGTAGTATTGTCGGAACTCTCCGTGGACCTTGCACTTGTACCCTGGCAGGATCCCTCGCTTACACTCCTTCCTCAGCCTGAAACACCGCAGTTTGTGGACCTTCTAACAATGGCGGTGCCTACAGCTCACATTTTAGCCAAAACAGAAGAATAAAAATGATCAAATGCTACTACCACTCCATCTTTAGACCTGAGATAACAGCCATCAGCGTGGCACTACGAGCTATAACCAATCAAAACCCACCAAAAGTCTCCACAACTTCATAGAGTATCAATCTTCTATTCCAAAAAGAATAATATCTTACATGATACCACTTGAGAGAATAAATTCCATCCAGAGAAGAGTGTCTTACAAAAATATGATTTAATTGACTCGCTCTTTCCGAGCCTTGGACCCGGTCCTTCAACAGGAGTAAAGTTAATTATAAAGCCTTTGGGGCAAACTGAAAAGCGCCCACGTGGTTTCGGGCTAACAACCCTCGTCAATACAGTACCTGTCGTCATTCTTGCAGGGCTGACAGAAGGTCATGCTCTCACACAGACAGGTGTCACGGGGGTTGGCCAGACGACCGCGCTGTTTGCCGCAGAGGATACAGCTGTTGACATCCACCATGTTCCGGAACGGCTGCACCATCCATCCAATACCTATGGCTAGCTAGCTAATAGGTGTCGATTGTGGAGTCTAGGTGGCTAAGGTATAAGCTCAATATTTCAATAGGACGCTTTTTAAAATGAGTATCTTTATTTGGTTAAAGTGGTTTTTTTTTGCTTATCCCTAGTACACGTGGTATAAGACATGATAATCATGGTGGGTAGAAGTAGGCGACGGCTTTTACTGTGAGTGCACCACATGTCTACACACGTGAAAAGCAGTTCGACTTTACACTTACAAATGTACCAGAGCCCCGTTTGGTTACTTGCACTTGCTAGTGGGGTTGGACTTTTGCAAGAATCGGGGGTCATTGGAGCCCCCCCCCCCTTTTTTTTTTTTAATCAGAAAAAAAGTGCCCAATGCGGGAATCGAACCCGGGTCGTAGCGGTTGAAAACCAACGGTTTAGACCATCCTTCCACCGACCCGCTGTTTTTAAAAATAGCTACTTCAGGTTAAAATAGCCATTTGATTAAAATAGTTATTTGGTTTTTAAAAATGGTTGTGTGTGTGTGTTTGGCTAAAATGGCCATTTTGAGATTTAATTGGTTATTTGGTTAAAAAGTAGTTATATTTAGTTAAAATATTCACATTTGGTTAAAGTGGTTATTTGGTTTAAAAAGTAGTAATTTGGTTCAAATAGCCATTTGGTTAAAAGTAATTATTTGGTTAATGTGGTAATTTGGTTGAGATGTGGCTATTTTTATTTGATTAAAATGGCTATTTGGTTAAAGTATTTATCTGGTAAATGAGGTTATTTTTGGTTCAAATAGGTTGGGGGGCCATTTTAGCCAAATCAAGAAACCTGTTTCAAATAATCTTGTTGAACTAGGCTCTAGCGACTACACTTGTTGGATAAGAGAAAATGTATTTTTAGTGCTATACCACTTTGAAACAGATCTTAAAACTTAAAAAAAATAAATAAATTAGAATATCTAAAAAAACCTTTAAAAATAGGATTAGTAACGTCTTTTAAATTGATTTTGTTTTCGGAAAATCCCTAGTATTGATAATTATTCCATTCTGCGATATGCAAGGTCGGGAGTTACTGTCAAGGAGACCTTTAGGTAGATCTGATAGATGTCGTAGACCAGCAGAGAGGTGACGGCGATGACCTCAGCAGATCCTGTAGACGTCACGGCCATGAGCACCATGATAAGCATAAGGTACTCCCCCGTCTTGCCCATCACAATCTTGGCCACGGTGGGGGCCACCAGTCCTGGGGACACATAGGGCTCAGATATACAAATAAGGTAGCATAATCATGGGCCGGAAGGGGAAGCGCAGCCTAAAGATAAAAGATGGCTACCTCGTCTTAGGGTAGCATCCAGGAAGGTGAGGATGGACTAAGGGAAGGTCCCAAAAGTCGCTAGTGAATCCTGAAGCATGGCGACCTAACTATACCTGATCCCTCTGTGCTCAGAAAGCTTATATGCTGATGGAGATGTCAGAGTGGAGAAATTGAAGAACATATTTCAAAAGACTTAATATTAAGTAATCTGCAAAAGAGTTTTCTGTGGAACGCCTGTGGAAGAGGTTTTTTTAACTCGAAAGCTTGCGAATATACTAATAAATTAGTGAGGAAACCTTTAGCGGAATACGTAATTAGGTATTCTAATTTTTTTTTCCAAATGTCGCTCCTTACTATGGAGAGACTTGAATTGACGTAGCAAGAGAAAAAAATATCCCTCATGTGTTTCTTTTGAACGAAAAATCGAAGTTTATTTTTAAAGGAGAAATAATCGTTATATAAACGGAAAAATAATTTATTTTATCGTTTATCATTACTCTTCACAAATCATCCTTTCATACTTCATCCCTAAGGTTAGAAATAATCGTTATTTCTCCTTAAAATAAATTCCGATTTTTCGTTCAAAAGAAAGACATGCGGGATAATTTTCAAATGTCATTCTACAATCATAAGCCGCATTGTATTACAAGAGAAAAAAAGACTCCTGAATTGTCAAGACATGGTGATATAAAGGAAGAGACCCACCTTGTCCAACCTGGGTCTCGTTCAGAAGAGGTCGGCCCCCCGAAGCAGTACCAAGAGCCAAGTAAGCCAGTCCCATGGTGGTAGCGAAGGAGAAGGGAACAGCAAACCAGGTCAATCCACCAGCCAGGAATCCCCAGACTCCATCCTTAGGCTTGGCCGCTACGCTGCTTTGCCAAAACGACTGATCGGCAAAGACACAGCCGAAGTTCCCTGCGACCCATTGTCATCCAATAATTAAACACAATACAGCGCTATCTATATATAATAAATATAACTATCTGTTAAGGTTCCCTTGTCCTTAACGGATTAGAAGCTGCATGGCGTTTACCTTTAGAGGACTGTATAGGTTTTCTACTACCCAGGCGACACCCCAATGGTGATTCCACTGCCCATGCGACACCCCAATGGTGCCGATAATGACTCTAACAAAGAGAAAATAAAGCACTACTAAATTACTACTCGCACACTCTATTTAAAAAAAAACCTCAATTATATACAAATACTAGCCGAATGACCCGGGAAACCCCCGGGTTTTACCCGATTAAATGTTTTTATTCAAATACTATTCGTTGCAATTATAAATTGGCGCCGTGGATGTCACTCTTGTGAAACGTCCCGCTCCAAACTTTGTGTCAGAGAAGCGATATTTTTATAAAGAGATGATCTGGCTTTGTTTCTTCTGCTCGAATGAATGTTTTTCTGTTATAATTTTGTTCCTGCACACTAAAAATGAACTGGCTTCACCCGTGGTCTCAGCTTTTTGGAATTTTTCCCGATATAATTTTGTATCTGATAATCGAACACGATACAGAAATTTTGTCATCATCATTTTCTGACTAAAAATATATAGTTTTAATAATTGATTTATATATTTTTTTAAAATAGCCTATCGTCTTCCCCGTATTTTTTACCTATGTATGGAAATTTTGGTTTGAATTAATGAACTACTGCGAATTTGTATACCGGACATACAAACAAACATACAAACATTCATTTTTATATATATAGAAGATATACGATTAATTATTTACACGATGGATTAGTAGTGTTTTGTAAATTATTGTACAAATAGTTCTAAACTTAACAAAGTTCTCATAAGATAGAGTATATACACAAAGAGAATTTGGTAATGTTTCAAAGTATCTACATCCAATTTGATTAGTCAGAGGGCAAGTTAAAAGAAGATGCTCTGGTGATTCAACATCTAAGCGGCATTTGCATAGAATGGAAATAATCATACCCCAGAGAGAATGTATACAGAGTTATATATTATATTTGAGTCGCTAAAATTAAGTCGAGCTCTTTTTCTGCATCATATTGGTTATTAGGATTAATTTTTCCATAGGTTGTATATGACGTATACCTATCCTTACTTGCAATGAGAATGTATTGAAGGTGATTGGCTCATCAATGGTAAACCCTCCCAGAGGTTTCGCCAATTCTATACACCATATACAGTATTAGAGGTCTAAAAAGAGGTATAGTAGATAAAACTGACGAAGAAGAAAGAAGAACCCTTATGCTGAAAACTAGGCAACTCTGTGCTTCACTTCCATCAATAAGTGACAATATGACCCAGAATAAGTATATTGCTACGGCGTTTTATGGTTTCCACAAGTCCATATCTCAGAAGAAGGCCAAGTGACACTCACTCTTCACTTTCTTACTGCTACTCTTTTTGTGTTGTTTTTCTTGCTTCCCTCTTTCTCTTTTTTTTCTTTTTCTTCTGTCTATATCGTTGTTTCCTTTGTCTCACTGCTTTGTTCTTATGCATACCTCTGTATAGGGTCAGTGACCCTAAATAAAGGCTTTTTGTTGTTGTTGTTGTTGATTAAACTGGCGCTGGGAGGGTTCACCACTGATGAGCCAGGCCCTCCCAATACCCACTCTGATGCTAGTCTTTTACCTATAAAAGGAATATACGTGTAGCATAACGTGTTCGAACAGCAGGAAAAATGTTTATGATTTTTCGATACTGATTTACACGTTGTTTTACCCTTACTTCTAAGGATTTTCCAGTTTGGTCTATATAGCTGGGTAGGAATTGCAGGATTGTATTGTGAATATATGCAATAGATGTGCATCTCCTGTATATGATTTAAATTATGCAACATGTTTCTGGAGATGTGTTTCTTTTTATTTCAATCTCAAGCTGTCGGGCAAGGCGCCCCTTCTACAGGAGTACAAAAATGAACAATTTGTACTCCCGTTTGCTTTTTTTTGGAATGGCGCTCTCCTATTGGTTGGCTACGATCACGCCACCTTTGAACTCCCCCCACTCGCTTTTTCGTTTTTGTAACTATTGTGTTGGAGCGGGTCGCTCCTTAAATAAATGCATATATTAGTTAATAATTAAATGGAATCCTCTCTTTCTTTTTCCCAGTAAGAGACGCCTACGGAAGCCAACAGTACATAGACAGATAAAGCACATAGGCTATAGTTATTAACTAATATATGCATTTATTTAAGGCGCCAATTTATAATTGTAACAAATAGTATTTGAATCAAAACATTCAATCGAGTAAAACACGGGCGTTGCCCGGGTCATTCGGCTAGTGTTATAATAAAAATGAAAAGAAACTCATCTACTCCAGAAACCTGTTGCATCATGTAATTGTGAAGATGTAAAGAAGGTTGAAATCCTCTGAAGAATGTAAGTAATAGATTTAAAGCGAACGAGGATGCGTGTCTTTTAGGTTTTAATAAGGACGAGCTTTCCGGGCCAATAACCCTTCTACAGGACATCATAACTAAATAAATGTGCATCTTATATACGTATCAAAAACTAGGAAAATTAGCATATATACAAGAAAAATAAACGTATTAGCATATATGTAAGAAAAGTAATAGTAAGAAATATCTGCAAGTTTTAAGTATGCTAAGTAGGGAAATCAAAAGGAGCTTCACGATTATGATACAATTCAATTAAGGCTGCATGAGTGAAACAATCCAAAATAAAACAAACTGACAATGGTCAACTATGGTACACTATGGTAATATTGCTTTGTATGCGTCTGGGATGTCTATGTGTCTATTAATACTATTGTGTTTTAAAGAGAGCAACGCCTCGACGACCAATCTTTTGAATTTGCTCTTGATTCCTGAGTAATATGCCTGTGGGTGAGAGGTATCAAAAGTATGTCCTGTCTGTCTAATATGTTGCACAATGAGGGACCTGGGTTCACTATTTCTGATGTTTCTGTGGTGTTCTTCCATCCTATCCGTGGAGATGTCTCACAGGCGTGTTATTGAGGACCTACCTACAGAATTGATGAGTCCAAACATCAACCCGCTCTCAGAGATCATCGTCAGGTAACTTCGATCCATGTTTCCTTCTGGACCTTTGGCGCAGTCCACCAACTTGAAGACACGATCCGGGGACCCTGAAACATTGGAACTTCACCTATAAACATATGTACAATACTCTCTCTTAATCTAAAGATACTTTTTCAAATACGTCATAAAAGTAAAAAGAGAAAATTGGCCATGTGCTTCTTTTTTTATTAAATATTTGGCAATTTTCTAAGCTTTTCTCTACCTCAGTCCTACACTGAATCAGTGAATAACGATGCTTTAAAAACTATCAATACTTATTTACATATTGTAATAACATAATATAAATCAATAACGCGCCATCTATACATATAAAATGAAAGGATTTAAAAGCACAAATGTTTCTTTTATACATAATACAAACTTCTACTGCCCTTACTGCAATGAAAAAAATATATTGGGAGTGCTTGGCTCATCATATATTTTTTCATCGCAGTAAGGGCAGTAGAAGTTTGTATTATGTATAAAAGAAACATTTGTGCTTTTAAATCCTTTCATTTTATATAACATAATATGTAACTATGTAAATCACACAGCATAGATAGTTTTTGAAGTATTACACATGTTCATCCCTGATTTTATAATTTAATAAAATCGACAAGCAATACAGGGTTAAGTATAGTTTAACATTTTTATTCCTCAAGCTTTCAGGCCAAGATGCTCTTCAACAAGAGAACTAGAAGTATGACTTCCAGCTAACTATACAAATCTCGGTATTTACTGATTCAGTAGAATTGAGACAGAGTTAACTTTAATAAAGGAACTCGTAGAGTCTATTTACTCGTAGTACTCACTCTACACCATACTTCAGTAGAACTTGTAGCTAGCAACTGTTTTACTGTAAGTACAGCCCACTTACACCAATAGTATTAAATCCCAAACATTCCAAATTTATTCACAATCGTTTAATTTTTTTCTCTCTAAGATTTCAGGAACATTTTCACGGAAATATACGAGACATGAGGATACAGGTTATTGGTCTTTGTCTGAATTTTACAAAACTGGTGTACAGCGGCGATACATAAAATGCATTGTTTTAATGCATTTTTAAAAGGAAAGGTACCCCTTTCTGTACATGAGTGCTATCAACCCACGATATCTTATAAAAAAGTATAAAAAAGACTCGATCTTCCAATATGGTTCAAATTTTGTAACCATTGGTTTGAGGTAGGAGCATATAACAGAGGTTGTGTGAGAAGTTCAAGGGATTGTAGGTACCGAGGATGCCGTCTACGGTGCTGGGGTCGTGGTAGACCTTGAAGGTGAAGAAGAGGATGGAGACGAAGATGAGCGCCGTGTTGAAGTACGAGACGTAGAACGTGGCGCCCAGCCCGCCGATCCACGTGTAGGAGCCGATGATGATTACCATCACTAGGGTGCCGAAGTTGACGGTCACGTCGCGTACTAGCGTGGTCATCACGGCCGTGCCACCTGGACATCTGGTTGGTCATTGTGTCTTGTACATGTAGTTGTCATTATGTCCTGTACATGTAGTTGTAATTGTGTCCTGTACATGTAGTGGCCATTATGTCCTGTACATGTAGTTGTCATTATGTCCTGTACATGTAGTTGTAATTGTGTCCTGTACATGTAGTTGTCATTATGTCCTGTACATGTAGTTGTCATTATGTCCTGTACATGCAGTTGTCATTATGTCCTGTACATGTAGTTGTCATTATGTCCTGTACATGTAGTTGTAATTGTGTCCTGTACATGTAGTGGCCATTATGTCCTGTACATGTAGTTGTCATTATGTCCTGTACATGTAGTTGTCATTATGTCCTGTACATGTAGTGGCCATTATGTCCTGTACATGTAGTTGTCATTATGTCCTGTACATGTAGTTGTCATTATGTCCTGTACATGTAGTTGCCGGCTTGTGGACCTTCGAGGTCTGGGTGGCCATTACTACTTCTAGGATGTACATGTAGTTGTCATTATGTCCTTTAAATGTAGTGGTTATCACAGCCGTGCCACCTGTACTTCTGGTTTAGCAGCATGAGCAAGATAGAGGAATGAATAGACGTACAGCCTTGGCAGATTTCGGTCTAGGCGCCAATCATTTATCGGTATATATATATGGTTTGTCATCACATCCTGTACATGTTATCAATATAGTTTTTTAAGACCAGATAAATCACATTGAGAAAAATTTGAAATATTCAACATATATAGAAAGAAGTTTTATCAAACTATAAACAAAATTCTGTCCATTTACCCGTCAAAATAAACACCAAGCTATCATCATACCCCATGTCATACCACATTGACGTCAAGAATGACAAGATGGTAAAAGAAGAAAGAATGATGCAGAGAAAGAGCACCGACCCAGCATCTGGTTAGAGGTGACGAGGATGTTGGTGGTCAGGGCGAAGAAGCAGTAAACCAGATGGGGCTTGGTGCCAAACCTCGCCTTGATGACTTGCAGGAAAGTCTTGGCGCCTGGAGCCTTGATCTTCAGCTGGACTGACAGCATGGAGAACAGCAGGATCTGAACCACGGCGCCAGAGGCGTACCAGAATGGTCCGCTGATCCCAATCTGGACACCATCGGTGCAGGAATGGTGAAACGGCATCAGTGCAGGAATCTTCAAACAGCATCAGTGCAAAAATGGTGAAACAGAATCAGTGCGAGAATGGTGAAACATCAGTGCAGGAATGATGAAACAGCATTAGTGCAGGAATCTTCGAGTAGCATCAGTGCAAAAATGGTGAAACAGAATCAGTGCGAGAATGGTGAAACAGCATAAGTGCAGGAATTTTCAAACAGCATCAATTCTGCAATCCTTAAACAGCATCAGTACAGGAATCGTACAACAGTATTTCTAAAGAAATCGTGTGACAGTTTCAGTGCTGGAATCGTGTAGTAGCTTTAGTGCAGAATCAGCAACGGTATCAAAATCGTGCAACAACTTCACTACGGGAATCCATCATTAATGGCCAAAATGTTTTTTTTTTTTTACATCTATGGTTAGTTAATTGGCATGTTTTCATCAGAAATATTTCACTAAAACCTATAAAACTATATAAAATTCAAGTACCTAGTTGTGTATATATTTTCCCCTAACCTAATACCTACCCCACACCATCTTTCTTAGCTTTAAATTACAGAGACCCATCCGAAAGAGTTCAGCTTGTTTCCTGTTCGTCTATAATAAAAAATAATTGGTGTACATGGTATCTTATTTAAAAAAAGATGCATATATTTGATTTATAATTATTTTATTGTTCCAATATTTCGAGGGGCAACTCGCCTCTCTTTATCGAGGATGCTTGTGTTTTTTTTTTTGTTTGTTTTTTTTTTTTACTAAAACATGCGAACACGCGTACACCACTCTTGTGGTTATGGATTGCTCAATCTTCAAAATAGTATTTTATATCCTTGATTAAATTCACCATAATTATCATATGTGTACATGGAATAAAGAGCATACCCTGCTAGCCATAGAGGAAGATTGCAGGAGAGTGGCGGCCCATGTCCATTGAGAGACTATGGTAGTAGCAGTGAGCCCTATGGACACTTTACCTCCAGCATCGAAGGCCGTATCCAAGGTATCCTGAAACCACAGAATTGTCTCAGGAAACAAAGGATAGTATAAATTAACACAAAGCAATAACGCGCCATCTATTTATAAAATGAAAGGATTTTAAAGCACGAATGTTTCTTTTACACACAATACAAACTTCTACTGTCCTTACTGCGATGAAAAATATATTGGGAGGGCTTGACTCATCAGTGGTGAACCCTCCAAGCGGTTTCGCCAATTTAATCCACCAGACCGCTTCTCAGAGCTCTAATACTGTATTGGACGATTCTACTTATATACGCAGCACTGAAGGGTGGAATCTCAGAAATGGATAGTATTGTAATATATAGTATTTATCATTATTATTCCAAGAGTATATTAATCTTTATGAAAAAAGTGATAGAAAAAAAATAAGGTCAGGTGTTGATATTAAAAATAAAAATGACATATCCTGACCAGGAGGATATGTGCTTTACAGAAGGCAGATGGCGCTCTGCCTTCTGTAAAGCACATGTGCTCCTGGTCAGGATATGTCATTTTTATTAATCTTTATATTTTGTTACTCAGCAAATTTCTCACTTTTTTTAAATTTTATGATAATATACGCTTCAGGGGTCTATGAGTTATCTATGGTTTTACGGGGTACTAACCAAAATGTATGCTTAATACGGGATTCGAACCAGGATCGTAACGATTAAAAACCAACAGTTTAGACAACTCGACTACCAAACCCTACAAAAGAAGTCCCCAGGAGTCTGACAAGACAAATTTATATGACTCTATTGTATGACTCTAGCTGTCATTGTGGCAACGAATTCCAGGACTCGAGACACCTACTGCTGATATGCCCATTCTTCTTCACCGCTAGACAACAGACAATGTTGTAGATCTATATCAATTTGTAAATAGCAGAGAGAATTATCATAGATTTAACTATTTTTGTAAATATATTTATGATCATCTTTATAACCTGAAATGTTCAGGTTCCTAATATATATTATTGTTTCTCTTTTTATTTCGAATACTTTTTTTTTTGTATAATATATTCATAACTGTTTCTGTTTTAAAAAAAAATGTAAATCGACGCAATTATCCCTAGCCGGAATATCGCGTTTCGTGTGTTGAAATAAAGAGAGAAAATATCTTTATTTACGGGCTACTAACCAAAAGTTATGATTTTTGAGCCCAAAATCGATGTCAGGTGGCAAGGGACCCTAGGATGTGGAAGCAGGAGATGTCTCGCAGGGGTGGTAGAAACGTTGGGCAAGCAGGGGAATAGCGCCAGGGTGCAGTGAGGCGGGTGCGTTGAATAGGCCAGGAATCCAGGAGAAGTGGCAGATGATAATGGAGGCAGAAGGTCCTTGAAGCCTAGAACTTGAGGGCCCTAGACTTCAGGATGGGGCAGCTTGAGGCTCTCGCCTCGTGCTTGTCAGGAAGGCCCTGGGAGCAGCAGTTGGCACATTTGGAGGTGCGCTGGTCAGCAATGGATGGGCAGGTTCGGCCTTCATGGCCGTCTTCACCGCAGTGGAAGCACTTAGGAGCTCTGGTGCATTGGGCAGAGTTGTGGCCGAAGCCACAACAGCGGAAGCAGACGCGGGCGCGGATGGACTCCTCGAAGTTGAGGATTACTCCATCCACCACGATCCTCCCGCGAACGCCCAGGGCTCTAAAGGTCTTGAGGTCCACCTCGATGAAGGCGGTGCAGGTCCCGTTTCTGGGTGCAGAACGGTGCGCCACGCGCACCACCTTGTCCCCAGGAAGTTTTCTAACAGCAGCGGTTTCCAGGAAGGTCTCCTCAATTGTGGAGTTGGATGTCTCCTCATCCACTTTGAAGAGGCAGATCCGTGGCAGGATCTCCTTCTGCTGGCGGACCTTCATTCCATTCAACTTGCTGGCCAGGGAGGTTGTAACCTCAGGGATGGTGTCAGGATTGCTGGAATGGAGGACCAGCTTCCCCTTGGTGCGCAGGGAGGCCCAAACGCCTTGGGGGAGAGTGTGAGCAGCGCGGACTGTTTTCAGCATCTCCCTTGGGTCAGCCTGTGGGTCATCTGAGATGACCACTGTGTGGGCCGCCGATTTTTCTCCATGAAGGATCACTTGGGCGGTCGCAGGCTTGGAGACGTGGGAAGGCACAGGTTTTGAAGGACCATTCAGGTTTGTCCTCTTTGCAGGCGGGTTGGGAGCTTCAGACTGCTTCCTTTTGGTTGGAGCAGGAGCAGGCAGGGAGGAGGCAGGCTTCTTGGCAGGGAGAGCAGCAGGAGCAGGAGTGGCGGGCTTGATTGGGTCAGTCTGGGAGCTGGTTTCATTGCAGGAAGGAGCAGGGCAGGTTTGAGTGCCGCGGCAAGCAGTCTTGGGCTTGTTGGCCTCCTCAATTTCGTCCAACTCTGCGAAGGACTCGAGGGTGTCAGTGAGGTTCTCTACATTGGTAGCGAGGGCCTTGATCATTTCAGTCCGCGAGGCGATGTAGCGTATCAGGTTCTCATGCAGGGATTTCAGGGCAGGATGGCCAATGGAGCTCAGGATGCTGCAGTTGCGTGAGATCACCATCTCATCTTCCCTCTCCAGGTCGGCGACGTTCACGATGCGGGTTGTAGGCTTGTAGGCCTTCTTTTTCTTCTTGGCAGGATTCATGTCAAGAGCGATTACAAATTAAACACGGGAAGAACAACCACCGTGTTGAAATAAAATAAAAAGACAAATATATAAAGTAACTGGTCAATAGTCAAATATAATGGAGAGTCTTCTCTTCACAGAACATCAGAAATAAAATTTGATTCATAATATATTAAACTAACCAAAAGAATATAGAAAAAGATTATCTTTTTAACTGATAAAAACTTCAAAACAACAAATGTCTCTCTCCACAATACTAATTATTACAGATAACTTCATTAAATCAACTTCCATCATTGCTTAACATATTGTAAATAACTACCTTGTGGTTTCTTCTATCTGCTTATGTTGTTGCTTATTTGTTTAATGTATATGTTTATTTAATGCTCTTTTTCTTAATTGTTTATTTTCTTTTTGATAATTCTGTTACCTACTCTACTACAATATGAATTATTGTAAATAGTTTTACGCGCAATTATCCAGATAGGATATAGCGTGTCTTGTTTGCAACTGGTAAATGAATAAATAGTTAAATAATGTTTTTAATATTCTAAAGATTTCATGAATTTTATAACATTTTTATTCTCATATATATTCTTTAATTAAAAAGGCATATATTGGATCAATATATCATTTATTTTGCCAATATTTCAGTTGGCTGAATGCCAACCTTTATCAAGGTATTATAACATTTTAAAGTGTGTCAACAACATTGATTCTATGATTATTTAAAATATAATAAAACAGATTACTTACCGTTGACGCATAAAAGTTGGAACGTACATAATTAAAAATCTGAGCAAGTCCTGCTGCAAAAATTCCAAATCCGAAAAGAATTAAAACACCTTCCCAATTTTCGATTGAACTTTCAAGAGAAATAGATGCTGCGGAGCCATTTCTGTCAGCCATCAATGATTGAACATAATCTCGACATTCTTCATAGCGATATTCTCCGGTGATTGCAGCCATTTCTTTTAGCAACTGCTCACAGAATTTTTCAACTCATTCTGATATTAAATCGATTTGTTTTAATGTAATAATTTCATACAATTTCTTATCGTTTTTTTTTTGTTTTACTTTTTCTAATGAACTATTAAAAACAAAAGATTGTGGTGAACAACACATCAAACGATTCAATTTTTTATCTTTAATTGGGATATTCCTTATCTCTAAGTGCAGTAATTTTTTCATGTTTCTTGTTAATCTACCTCATATAGATTTTTTTACACATTTATTGCTTGTAATATAAATTATATTGGAAACAATATTAATGTGACCTAATTGAAGTTGTTAATGTTTTTTTATCAAAAGAAATTTGTAATTATATCTCCGAGAGAGAGGTCATAGTTTCAATACTTTTTTTCTAAAAGAATGCTCTCATGTTTAGCAATAGTTTTTCTTAAATATTTTGTTTTTAATTATACATTTTTTTAATGGATATATATATACATAATATATATTATAACTCCTTGTTAACACACATACAAAATGTTTAAATAAATTTATAACGTTATGAATTATATTGTCCAAAGCACAATATAAATTTATTTATTTATTTCTGTAAATTAGAATTTTCAGATTTATAATCGGTCTTATATTAATATAATTTAATGAAAGATTATCTCTATTGATTGTTGCTGATGGTGTTGTTTTCTAACGGAAAAAATATCAAATAAATATTTTTTTTTTCTTCAGAAATTGGATAATGCTCATTTTTGAGAACCAACAAGGAAAGCCAACCCTATATATGCTTCAGGATGTTAGTTCTTTGATATTTGGGATTTTGTCCCCTGTTGGCATTAAAATCCTAACCTTCAGTTAATATATATTTCCAACAGATGGTCAAAATATAATTTTATCATCGAGAGATGGCGCTAAGTTAATGATGATATTTTAGATGACATAAGATCATTCACAATGCGCAAAGTTGCATAATCATATATTAAAATAACGCAAAGATTCAAAAAGGATAAGTTTCTTTATTTGAAAATTAATTCGAGCTTTCGGGCGTAAGCTGCCCTTCTACAGGAATAATGGATACAATTTTAAGTAGTCGTGTATTTACAGTTATAAATATTTTCTTTAAATGGTTTCTCGCTTAAATAATAAAATATAAAACTACATAAATAATCCTAGATATGCAAAAAAATAGCTTATATATATGTATAGATAAATATAGGGCATATACTGGATATAAATTATTGGTCAACTAGTATTTCTAGGGGCAACACGCCTCTCTTCATCAAGGCTTTTCTTTGATTTAAACTAAATCACGTGGGTATGCGATCCACTCACGCTATACAAGACCAAAGCGAGAAACCATTTAAAGAAAATATTTATAACTGTAAATACATGACTACTTAAAATTGTATCCATTATTCCTGTAGAAGGGCAGCTTACGCCCGAAAGCTCGAATTAATTTTCAAATAAAGAAACTTATCCTTTTTTGAATCTTTGCGTTATTAAAATTATTGAAAGGATTATTCGTCTATAATCATATATTCTTTTATTACGATAATACCTTGATCTTCTGAAACTATTGGAGAAGAACTACATTCTACAATGGATTCCTGCCCATGTTAGGATCGGGGGTAATGAGATGGAAGATAGAATTTGCAAAGGAAGCCAGGAAGTTAAGCCAAAGGAAAAAACAAATGTCAGTATTTGATACTGATGCTTTGGAAAAATACAAGATAATTCAACAAAAGACAAGGAAACCTCAAATATATGCGACATAAATGCTGAGAGACGAATATTACCAAAAACAATTACAAGACTCAGAATAAAACACTATAAAGGAATGACAATATATCCAGATAGCATAAGAACCTACAGGACATGTAACAATTGTCCTGGTGTGGAACTAACACCTACCCACATATTCTCATGTCCAGCAATGGCCGCAGCCTTGCAGAAAATTGAGATAGACCCAGAGCAGCAGCTTTACACACCCAAGATAGTGGACATTGCGACTGCTGTGATAGAGATGTATGGAGACATCTGAGCCTCTTCATTGGACACAACAATAACAACAGAAAATTAACATGGACCCAGAACTTTAAACACCCAAGATAGAGGACATTGTGACTGCTGTGATATAGATGTATGGAGACATCTGAGGCTCTTCATTGGACACGACAACAACAACAACAACAACAACAACATAAAACCTTGATCTTTTGCTGATTCTATACGTTTTGGCTTTTTTAAGCATTTATATAATTAGAACGTCGTTTTACGACATATAATACTACTCCAGTTGAAAGACTTTTCTATGTGTGTGTAATAAAAAATAAATATTAAAAATAACAAATATATATTTCTTAACACAGTGGGGATAGTTAATATATATAGAAAGTATAGTCTTTGGAAAAAAATTCGCTTGTTCCACAGATATTTGAACAATAGTTGACGTATATCTCTCCGGGAAAGAACTTTAAACACACGTTAGAGAGTTGAGTTTGGAACGAGTCACTACCGCCATCTACCAACCAAATTTGTAACTATTTATAATGGAAGTAATTTATTTTTGTCAGTAATATTTTTTTTTTTATAGCTCAAAGGATATATAAATTTTATATTTTAATGGAAAAATTTTATGTTTTAAAATTTACAAAATAATGTTAATAATAAAATATTCATAAAATTAAATGAACTAAGCGTACTTTATAGACTACATTTAGGAGAGAGAGAGAAAATAAAGGTAACCCGGGCTCCTGGAGCGTAAATCGCCAACTACCCGGGCTGTACAGCAGTCTAGATAGTCTACATTTAGGCTCGGCGATGGCGCTCGAGTGGCGGAAATGTGAACTAAAATTGGCATCATATTTTAACACGGCGTTTAAAGTGAGGTCACGTGTGTGGGGTTGTGGTGATTGTAAATAAACAATTATGTAAGACGCCACAACACACAACAATTTCTTTTAAACAAGGTGAAAATATTACAAAGCTAATTTAGTTCCTATTTCTGCCACTCGAGCGCTACCGTCGAGCTGATCTAGGTACCATAAAACTGACTAAATGAAACACCTTTTTAAATTTCGGTAATAAATAGAAAAAGTATAGGTTTTAGAATAAACTCGGTGGTTTGTATGTTGACCAGATGTTTCCACAATATTTGACGTACTCGGTAATGAAAATTAAAATACATGTTAAAGTTAAGTCGGGATCGAGACACTATCGCCATCTATCAACCAATTTTATAACTATTTATAATGGAATATATTTTATTTATTGCCAATAGCTATATACGTATAGCCCAATAGAAATATAATGTTAAAATATAATTATATATTAAAATATATAAATAAAAAAACAATTATATTCATTAAAATTTATCAGAAAGCAAATCAATTTTTCTAAGTTCACTTTATAGACTAAATTTAAGCTCGACAGTAGTGACAGAAATATAAACTAATGGATTAAATTGGTTTTATATTTTCACTCAGTATTTAAAGTCATGTGTGTGGGGTTGTCATAATTGTCAATAAGCCATTAGGTAAAAGTGACCCAAAATTTCTTGTTAAACAAGGCCAATATAATACAAAGCTAATTTTAGTTCCCACTTTTGCCACTCGAGCGCCACCGTCGAGCTGATATTGGGTCCATAAAACTGACTTGTATGAAACATTTCTCTATAACGGTTTTAAAATTCACCCCTTGTATTTATTCAAATATAATTTTTTTAAATGTTCAATTATATTTAAAAATAAATATTTATTGCTATTCATCGCAAATTATTATTTTTAAACAATAAGGAGAGTTTTTTTATGCTAAATTCCAATTTTAAAAAACCACCTTGTGCTACAGTCTATAGTTTCTAATATAAATTTACTTCGTTGTATAAAATAAAAATTAAACTAAACAGCGTTAAATGTTTATTATCTTTTCAAATAGAATTTAAAAATCTCATAAATATAATACGCACTAATTTCGTTGTTGTTGTTGTTGTCGTGTCCAATGAAAAGCCTCAGATGTCTCCATGCATCTCTATCACAGCAGCAGCAATGTCCTTGAGTGTGTAAAGCTGCTGCTCTGTATCTATGTCAATTTTCTGCAAGGCTGCGGCCACTAATTCCGTACCTAATTCATACGCCAATTTTACATATTAGCTTTAGAACTTTCAACCTATTCACTTTTACAACACCTTCCCTCTCAACATATTTATGTATTCAAATAATAAAAAAAATGAAATTCTTGGATCGAAAAATAAACTGTGTTTATTACTTGAGATATTTATCGATATTTTAGAACATTCATATTTTCAAAATTTCTGAAATGGCAAGAAAATTGTTATATTTATATATCAAACAAAATAGACATATCCTGATGGTTCACATGAGCTTTCTATAAGGCAGAGCGCCATCTAGTGGAACAGAAATGAACTAAACGTTGGTTTAACCTGTTCCCTGATATTTGGTTAACCAATTTTCTTGATAAATCAAGAAGAACCAACCACAAACGCGTTTCGGGGTTGTTGGCCCTCGTCAGCGTTCTGTTCGTCGAAATATTATGGAATAAACCCTGTTTATTTTTCGATCCAATAATAGCTTTTTTTTTTAAATTTGAATGTTGAATGTTATGGAATGAGATGTAAATATGTTACTATAGTAATAAGGTATATATATGTATATAGGGGTTTCCGTAGAATCCAAAGTTGTAAATGTTTATAATCTTGTTTGAAGTCCATTTGACAACCTTGTACACAGTTATGTTGGCCTGAGTTATTTCTCTGTCACAGGCAGAATTTGAATGAAGAAGGAAGTCTTGAGATGGTTGGAATAGGGAAACGAAGTCTGTTGAAGGTCATTATAAAAAAGCAGAAGACAATAGAAAAAAAGGACGAAGATAATTTTAAAAATGGCAGAAGACAATAGAAAAAGGTAGAAGATAATTTAAAAAATGGCAGAAGACATTATATAAAGGCAGAAAACAATAGAAAGAGGCAAAAACATTATCAAAAGACAGAAGACATTAGAAAAAGGCAGTAGACAATATAAAAAGGCAGTAGACAATATAAAAAAGCAGAAGACATTATAAAAAGGCAGAATACAATAGAAAAAGGCAGAAGATATTATGAAAAGCAGAAGACAATAGAAAAAAAGCATAATATATTAGAAAAAGGTAGAAGAGATTAGTAAAAGGTAGAAGACATTAGAAAAAGGCAGAAAACATTATAAAAAAGCAGAAGACATTATAAAAAGGCAGAAGAATGGGATGGAACTTTTATTAAGAGAGAAATAGATTAATGAAGAAAGTTGTTGAGTAAATGGAAAAAGAGCTTCGATCCTATTCCCATTTACTCCCTATAGCCCCGACATTGCCCCTTGTGAGGTTTCCACATTTCCTCACCTGAAATAGAAGCTTTCGGATACAGCGCTTTCAATCTGTGAAAGTTGATATGAAGGTTCTGATGTGTCGAAGCTCCAGAATGACGTCATAGAATGGTGGACATGTTGGGCCAAGTGCATTCAACTCTAGGGGAGGAGCTACTTTGAATATAATGTACATTTATGGACAAAATTTAAGAAAGTTGTACCTTTTAGCATACATATCGGTATTCAGACAATAACTCTGAAAGATATTACAGTGTCATTTATTGAAGATACACGAGATAACCAAGTGTGAACAGCCTCTGTCTCCTCTAAAAATATATATATATATAATAATAGATGACCGGCGACATCAAAATATGAAAATTTCTTATGTTTTGTCTATGTGTGTAATATTTGCATAATATAATTCGGTTTTTATGCTGGTGAAGTAACAATCTGCCCTTATAATTTTACAAATGAAAAACCAAAATGATTTAGTTTTTTTCCTTTTAACTCTGAAGTCGCACTGTGGTGAGCTAATAAATATATTTAATTAGTAAAAATGTGTTTGAAAATGTATGGTAACAAATGTTGGTACATATTCAACAGTTGACAAACGCCATCTTAACAATACCCCGGGCGAAGCCAGGATTATGGTCCCAATATCAGCTCGACGGTGGCGCTCGAGTGGCAGAAGTGGGAACTAAAATTTGCCTTATATATTGTATCTATGTTTTGTTTTAAATTTTGTGTATCTCTGTAAGTGGGTTTAATCATTCTGATATAATTATTTATTTATAAATTATCACACAATCAAACACATGTCACTTTGCTTTTAATGCGAGAAAAAAAAATTATTATTATTTTTTAATTTATAAGTAAATATATTAGTTCATATTTCTGCCACTCGAGCGCCACCGTCGAGCTTAAATATAGTCCATAAAATTTCGCTTAAATAGTTTGATGTATTTTAAAATATATTTTAATATTTAAAATAAAATCAAATTTGTATAGTTTTAAAATATATAAATTTATAATTATATTATATTTTAACATTACATATACGTACGCAGAAATTTTTATCACTTTAAAAATAAATAAATTTCATTATAAATAGTTACAAATTTGGTTGATAGATGGCAATAGTGTTCTATTCTTGACTAAACTCGATTTGATAAGGCACAGCTTCATCAAGGAGAGTCAAATGTTGCGAGAAAATATGTGTAGAAAAAAAAACATTTTTAAAACTTATATTTTTTATATATTACTTATTCTGTTATTAATAATAATGTATTATTGTAATAATAATAAATTTAAAGTGTTTAAATTGTTAAAAAGATATCTTGTTTGTGTGTTATTGTGGTGTTGTATATATATAGAGAGAGATATGTGTTTTACTATTTATAAACTATAAATTAACTATATTAGAAAATTAGCATTGAAATTTTATAAACGTAAACTATCAAATCAAAAAATCCTGCGAAATATAATGGAAAACAAAAAAAAAAGGTCCTTAAGACAAGTTTTATATAAATTCAATCAAAACAATTAAAAATAAATGGGGCTTAGTTTTAGTGTCTATTTTGACGGTAGAGGTGAATTTTACAGCCATAGGTGTTTTGTTTCTTTATAAATCAGGATGCAGAGATGAACAATTATTTATATTTATTTTAAGAAAGGGAACTTCCTAACTTATGGCTTATTTATCATTTATTTATTTACAGCCTAACTCGAGCTGTTTCTATCTCAAACATAAACAAACATGATGATAATTACTCTTTCATTTAAATTCTCTGAATATTTACAATTACATCACAATAGGAATATATTGATAAGCTCTATACATGTATAGTGAAATATAAATACAGTAGAACTACCTCTCACTCTCAACACCCAGTTGTAGAATCACTATAAATGTACTTTGACAATTTATTGTATTGACCATCTTAGTTAATTGTTATCAAAAAGAAATTAATTCTTTTTAGTATTGTTTTGATTGAATAATTCTCTAATATCTAGCATATTTTCATTCAAAAATATTCCTTAAAACTTTTTTTTTTAATCTGTAAATTGCTTTTTCTCGAATACACACAATACTTTACACACTTTGCTTTCATTTAACTAAATTTGCATACCAACCCTTTGTACATATATTAATTGTGTTGATATATATATATATATTATCCTTTCATCTAACTAACTTGCATATTAATTCTGTACATATTTAAATACTTTCTTTTCTTTCAATATTTTTGTTTATGTTTAAAGTGCAAGTGTCCCTAGGGGGATATAGCGCTCTAAGTCAAAATAAAGGAAATAAAGAGAAATTAAACAAAGATAAATGTGATTATTTACAATTTGGTGGTAAAAGAATATAGAAAGCTGTTCTCGGGAAAGGGAGGCTCCTCCATCTTGTCTTCCTCCAGACAAAGACAGGATCAATTTGAACCGCTCTCAGTTCAATGTTGAGATGATACTTATAGAGACACTAGCCGAATGACCCGGGCAACGCCCGTGTTTTACCCGATTGAATGTTTTGATTCAAATACTATTTGTTACAATTATAAATTGGCGCCTTAAATAAATGCATATGTTAGTTAATAACTATAGCCTATGTGCTTTATCTGTCTATGTACTGTTGGCTTCCGTAGGCGTCTCTTACAGGGAAAAAGAAAGAGAGGATTCCATTTGGTTATTAACTAATATATGCATTTATTTAAGGAGCGACCCGCTCCAACACAATAATTACATAAACGAAAAGGCGAGTGGGGGGGGGGGGGGGTTGGCAAAGGTGGCGTGACCGTAGCCAACCAATAGGAGGGCGCCATTCCAAAAAAAAAAAAAAAAGCAAACGGTGACAGAGATGATAAATGATTAGGAGATGAAGAATGACGCTCGTAACTGTATATAGAATGTCTTGGCAAGACGCCAGGATGGCCAGGGCGTCGTCATCTAGGCCTCGCCATGGGTCTTCGGGCATGGCCTAGACGATGACGCCCTGGCCATCCTGGCGTCTGCCAAGACGCGCATCTATAGGTAGTTCCTCGGCGCGGAACTGAGGAGTGAAGACCTTGTCTGGAGGAGGACCCTCTCAAGGTGGGGAAGCCTTCCTTGCTGAAGACATTTGTACACAACTATATATATATTCCCCTACACTTTATATGCCCTTTTACTCTTTTATTTTTTCTCCTTTGTAAAATTTGATTAAAAGAATCAACAAAATTGTCGATTCGTCTATCTCTAGGCCTCGCCAGAAGACCCAGTAGCTCTGCAGGTAAGGAGTGATGATGGTGAATGTCTCCCAGATGAGAGGACAGCGGCAAGACCAGTACCTGTGAGTCAGCTACAGGTG
>CP092868.1:11787717-11800699 GCA_030710605.1 Cordylochernes scorpioides | reverse complement strand
TGGCAAGATATCTTCCTAACTTCTGCTTGGAGTACAAGACTACAGCCCTACTTCCTGACTCTACCTTGAACTACCTGGTTCACCGCAGCAATCTGTCCATGACTAGACTTCTAGATTGTAGATGTACAGCCCAGGTAGTTGGCGATTTATGCTCTAGGAGTTACCTCTATTTTCTCTCTCTTTCTCTACCTAACTCCCGACATTTTCCAAGTGAAATAGCTAGGTTCCAATAAGCAAACTACACAAGGTGGATGAGAAGCTAAAGTTAAAAAGTTTTAATGTTTTATTTTCTAACCTACAAAGTCCTTGTTCCAAAATCACTTTATTAGGTACCGCTCAAAAAGAACAACCTAGTTTATAATATTTACTACAATGAATAATATTTGAAAATAGAGCAATCAATAAATAAATCTTTAAATAAAAAGGCAAATTATTGGATCAAAATATTATTTATTTTACCAATATTTCAGTTGGCTGAATGCCAACCTTTATCAAGGTATTATAACATATTTAATGTGTGTCAACAACAAACTCAGCTCCACCTAACGTCATATTTTGATCTAATATATGCCTTTTTATTTAAAAAAATGATAAATATGTGATGGTTATTCACATATTAAAACAAAATGTTAACGAGGGTGACGCGACCATAGGTACTTTTGGGCCAACCGACGCTGGCAACACTGCCCCCCCGCGCATGAGCGAGCAGAAAAGGTTACCCCCGCAATTCCGGTAAACAAAAGCTGTCTCGACGCCAACGTTTGGTTTTGACAGGCCTGAAAAAGAACTATCTCTCATAAATTTTAATAATTGTTTTGAATAATATTTGTATTAATATTTATTTGTGTGATTTTTTAAATAAATATTTCTTTCAATAAGTATTAAATTATTCATCACTGTTTTCTAATTTAGGCCTCGCCATCCAGCGTTGTGACTCAATTCTACTGATCACTGCAACAAAGGTATTGATTTATCAATTTATAATTTTCAAGTCAGTTTCCAGCATTACTGTAAAGCTAGAAGCTTTTAGTTCAGGTTAGGCCATCGGGACCTTGTATTGTCTTTTTTTTTTCAAATTTAAGACAAGACAACAGAGGGATTCAATCCCAGTTCGTGACTGTCGGGAATCGAGGGTGTTACCTACTCGTCCACAGACTCGTATATATATATACTGCGAAAAAGAGATAACAATACGTGAGAACGCCCTTGCAACCTCAGAACATTTTTTAACGCCTTGCCAAATGTTTTATTTTATTTACTTCTCCTGAAGAAGACAAAATATTTTTGTCGAAACGTTGAGAAAATAAAAAAACTCCAACTGGCCGAAGTGTCTATTTTTCATATAAATAACAATTGTAATTTTTGTGTTTCATTAGTGGCGAACCCTTCCAGCGATTTATCAAAATCTCCAAATTAATTTATAAAATATCCTTAAATACTTACAAACTTAGACGATAGATGGCATTACTATTCAATCATTTAACAATACACAGTCACCATACATTCATGATTTATTACAAATACATTACAAATTTTAGATTGATTCGGATTTAAAATATTAAATCGTTGGTTCCCTTGGTTATCCGTCTTAAATAAAGAAAAATAGAATATTTCTTAAATATATTTAAATTGTAATTAAATTCCTAACTCTGTAGAGTACATAATATATTTTGGTGGCTTCTTAGTTATTTTTCAAGAAAAAAAAGTGTATTCCTGTATGTAACAGCTGATAGAGTGAAGCGTGGGCGCCGCTTGGAGGCGCTGCATAAAAGTAAACTTACCAATGAGAATGGCTTACTTCAACAGCCAGTCTTCTTTCCTTGTTTATATTTTTTAGACTTCCTTTGTTTTTACTGCTGTGTGCGGTTGTTCTTATAGAGAGAGAGATTGAGATTGAAATTGATTTATTAATCGTTCATATAATATTATATAGTGGAAAATTCAAAGTTATATAATACAGAGAGAAAAAATATATAATATATATAATATAATACACAGCGGCCTGTGATTGTAAAACGACACTTGAAGTTACACCGCATGAGTATCAACGAAAAATCAAAATTTTATTTCAAGGTGAAATATCGACTATTTCTAACCTTTTTGGATGAGGTATGAAAGGATGAATTTTGAAGAGTAATGATGAACGGAAAAATAAAAGTGTCCAGGGATGGGAATCGAACCCACAATGTTCCGGTTACCGGGCAGATGCCATGTCCACTGCGGTGTAACTTCAAGTGTCGTTTTGATAATATATATTTATTTAGATCAGACATGAGCCTTCTCTGAAGGGACGTCTGGACTATGTCAAATGTTCAAGGCCGCCCTGAGTTCGGAAAGGCCCGTGCTTATAAAGAGGTTTTTGTCCCCCAACGTGCTTAATTACATCGCCGAGGAATTCGTACAGAATTTAATAGAGAGAGATAGAGAGAAAATAGAGGTAACTCCTAGAGCATTAATCACCAACTACCTGGGCTGTACAGCTACAGTCTAGAAGTCTAGTCATGGGGAGATTGCTGAGGTGAACCAGGTAGTTCTATGCCGGCATGGAGTCAAGAAGCAGGGGCAGGACTGTCGGGCTGAAGTATTGTACTCCAAGCAGTAGGGCTGTCTGAAAACTTTGTCTTATATCCTCAATATGTATACTTAAAAAAAATAGAAAAAAAAAAGACGAGGGCTAACAGCTCGAAACGCATTTATGAATGTTTTTTCTTCATTTATCAAAAAATGGGTTGGCCAAATATCAGGGAACAAGCTAAATCGACATTGTCTCAGCTATTCTATTATAATCCTGGGGTTTTCCAAGAGGTCTTTTTTGGAGGATTTGATAAAATTTAATAGATGTTCAGGACTGGCTGGTTGGGAATCACATTTAGGGCATTTCGGGAATGTTTTGATTTTTCCATTAAATTTGAGCATTCTCGGAAACTCTCACCTTAATGTCTTCAACCTCTCATTTTAACTTAGTGTTTATAGTTTTACTATTAAAGGATGTCTATGAAACATTGTTGTAAAATCTAAAAAATCCACGCATGTATGAATTTTTCGACTTTGTAAACTGTAGTTGAAGTATAAGGTTGTCCCAAAATGTTCATGTTTGTCATAAAACGTTGTGTTTCTTATTACTTGGCGAATAATATTATTACAGCGAATACATAATAATACAGTTACTTTATACATAATACAAAGACATTATACATAATGGTAAATAATATTGGTATTTCAATTTTTTTGCAAATGTTTGCGAACTTTTTGGACAACGTTGTATTTTATTGTCATTAAAACACTCACAACACACACGCAGACACTGTACAATACAATGTTCAATTCCAGGTCGTGGCTTTCGTAGTCCATATCATCTTACACCAAATCCCCCTAGTCAATTTTTTTTCTTCAATTTTCGGCAGACGATACTTTAAGAACTCCCTCTTTTTGTTTACTAATCGCGAGCCAATCAGAAACGAGCGTTTTTATATAAGAGGAGAGTTGGGAAAGTGGGGATAGCAAGATATCTAACTAACTTCTGCTTGGAGTACAAGACTTCAGTCCTACATCCTGACTCTACCTTGAACTACCTGGTTCACCGCAGCAATCTGTCCATGACTAGACTTATAGACTGTAGCTGTACAGCCCAGGTAGTTGGTGATTTATGCTCCAGGAGTTACCTCTACTCCCGATATTTTCCAAGTGAAATAGCTAGGTTCCAATAAGCAAACTACACAAGGTGGATGAGAAGCTAAAGTTAACAAGTTTTAATGTTTTATTGACTCTAACCTACAAAGTCCTTGTTCCAAAATCACTTTATTAGGTACCACTCAAAAAGAACAACCTAGTTTATAATATTGACAACAATGAATAATATTTTAAACACAAGGTAATAAGACCAAATCCAAATAAATAAATAGTGTGTGACGTTTCGGTAACAGCGTTGTTACCATCTTCAGTATTCAGTACTTTGTCTGAAGATGGTAACAAACGCTGTTACCGAAACGTCACACACTATATATTTATTTGGATTTGGTCTTATTACCTTGTGTTTATAATCTACAATCCAAATTGTGCCTCATCAATGAATAATATTTTAAAATAGAGCAATCCATAAATAAATCTTTAAATAAAAAGGCATATATTGGATCAAAATATTATTTATTTTACCAATATTTCAGTTGGCTCAACACCAACCTTTATCAAGGTATTATAACATATTAATATATGTCAACAACAAACTCAGCTCCCCCTAACGTCATATTTTGATCCAATATATGCCTTTTTATTTAAAAAAATGAATAATATGTGAAAGTTATTCACATATTAAACAAAATGTTAACACAGGATTCAATCCCGGTTCATCTTCTTCTTCTTCTTTCTTATCTACACTCAATCATATTAGGATACCAAGCTTGTTTGACAACCATCATGATTGTGAGGAGTAGAATGCGTCTGCCTTTGTCATTAAGACTGGGAGCACTACTCAGTGGCAGGCCGACATCCCGGTTCATGGCTGTCGGGAATCAAGAGTGTTATCCACTCGTCCACAGACTCTTTTTTATATACTACGAAGAAAATATAAAAATTGTAGTTTTTATGATTCATTAGTGGCGAACCCTTCCAGCGATTTATCGAAATCTCCAAATTAATTTATAAAATATCCTTAAATACTTACAAACTTAGACGATAGATGGCATTACTATTCAATCATTTAACAATACACAGTCACCATACATTCATGATTTAAAATTTACAAATTTTAGATTGATTCGGATTTAAAATATTAAATCGTTGGTTCCCTTGGTTATCGGTATTAAATAAAGAAGAATATATTAATAATAAAATATATTTAAATTGTAATTAAATTCCTAACTCTGTAGAGTACATGAGATGATTGGTTTCTTAGTTATTTTTCAAGAAAAAAAATTCCTGTATTTAACAGCTGATAGAGAGAAGCGTGGGCGCCGCTTGGAGGCGCTGCTTAAAAGTAAACTGACCAATGAGAATTGCTTACTTCAACAGCCAGTGTTCTTTCCTTGTTTATATTTTTTAGACCTCCTCTGTTTTTACCGCTGTGTGAGGTTGTTCTTATAGGGAGAGAGATTGAAACTGATTTATTAATCGTTCATATAATATTATATAGTGCCAAATTTAAAGTTATATAATACAGAGAGAAAAAAAGATAATATATATAATATAATACACAGCGGCCTGTGATTGTAAAACGACACTTGAAGTTAAACCGCATGAGTATCAATGAAAAATAAAAATTTTATTTCAAGGTGAAATATCAACTATTTCTAACCTTTTTGGATGAGGTATGAAAGGATGAATTTTGAAGAGTAATGATGAACGGAAAAATAAAAGTGTCCAGGGATGGGAATCGAACCCACAATGTTCCGGTTACCAGGCAGATGCCATGTCCACTGCGGTGTAACTTCAAGTGTCGTTTTGATAATATATATTTATTTAGATCAGACATGAGCCTTCTCTGAAGGGACGTCTGGACTATGTCAAATGTTCAAGGCCGCCCTGAGTTCGGAAAGGCCCGTGCTTATAAAGAGGTCTTTGTCCCCAACGTGCTCAATTGCATCGGCGAGGAATTCGTACAGAATTTAATAGAGAGAGATAGAGAGAAAATAGAGGTAACTCCTAGAGCATTAATCACCAACTACCTGGGCTGTACAGCTACAGTCTAGAAGTCTAGTCATGGGGAGATTGCTGAGGTGAACCAGGTAGTTCCATGCCGGCATGGATTCAAGAAGCAGGGGCAGGACTGTCGGGCTGAAGTATTGTACTCCAAGCAGTAGGGCTGTCTGAAAACTTTGTCTTATATCCTCAATATGTATACTTAAAAAAAATAGAAAAAAAAAAGACGAGGGCTAACAGCTCGAAACGCATTTATGAATGTTTTTTCTTCATTTATCAAAAAATGGGTTGGCCAAATATCAGGGAACAAGCTAAATCGACATTGTCTCAGCTATTCTATTATAATCCTGGGGTTTTCCAAGAGGTCTTTTTTGGAGGATTTGATAAAATTTAATAGATGTTCAGGACTGGCTGGTTGGGAATCACATTTAGGGCATTTCGGGAATGTTTTGATTTTTCCATTAAATTTGAGCATTCTCGGAAACTCTCACCTTAATGTCTTCAACCTCTCATTTTAACTTAGTGTTTATAGTTTTACTATTAAAGGATGTCTATGAAACATTGTTGTAAAATCTAAAAAATCCACGCATGTATGGATTTTTCGACTTTGTAAACTGTAGTTGAAGTATAAGGTTGTCCCAAAATGTTCATGTTTGTCATAAAACGTTGTGTTTCTTATTACTTGGCGAATAATATTATTACAGCGAATACATAATAATACAGTTACTTTATACATAATACAAAGACATTATACATAATGGTAAATAATATTGGTATTTCAATTTTTTGCAAATATTTGCGAACTTTTGGACAACGTTGTATTTTATTGTCATTAAAACACTCACAAGCACACACACACGCAGACACTGTACAATACAGTGTTCAATTCCAGGTCGTGGCTTTCGTAGTCCATATCATCTTACACCAACTTCCCCCAGATCAATTTATTTTTTTTTAAATATTTTCGGCAGACGATACTTTAAGAGTCCCTCTTTTTGTTTACTAATCGCGAGCCAATCAGAAACGAGCGTTTTTATATAAGAGGAGAGTTGGGAAAGTGGGGATAGCAAGATATCTAACTAACTTCTGCTTGGAGTACAAGACTTCAGTCCTACATCCTGACTCTACCTTGAACTACCTGGTTCACCGCAGCAATCTGTCCATGACTAGACTTATAGACTGTAGCTGTACAGCCCAGGTAGTTGGTGATTTATGCTCCAGGAGTTACCTCTATTTTATCTCTTTCTCTCTACCTATTTCCCGACATTTTCCAAGTGAAATAGCTAGTTTCCAATAAGCAAACTACACAAAGTGGATGAGAAGCTAAAGTTAACAAGTTTTAATGTTTTATTGACTCTAACCTACAAAGTTATTGTTCTTGTTCCAAAATCACTTTATTAGGTACCACTCAAAAAGAACAACCTAGTTTATAATATTGACAACAATGAATAATATTTTAAAATAAAGTAATCCATAAATAAATCTTTAAATAAAAAGGCATATTATTTGATCAAAATATCATTTATTTTACCTATATTTCAGTTGGCTGAATGCCAACCTTTATCAAGGTATTATAACATATTTAATGTGTGTCAACAACAAACTCAGCTCCACATAACGTCATATTTTGATCTAATATATGTCTTTTTATATAAAAAAAAGAATAATATGTGATGGTTATTCACATATTAAACAAAATGTTAACGTGCGATTCAAACCCGGTTCATGACTGTCGGGAATCGAGGTTGTTATCCACTCGTCCACCGACTCTTTTTTTTTTTTATATACTCGAAGAAGAGATAACAATACGTGAGAACGCCCTTGCGATCTCAGAACAATTTTTAACACCTTGCCAAATGTTTTATTTTATTTACTTCTCCTGACGAAGACATAATATTTTTGTCGAAACGTTGAGAAAATAAAAAACTCCAACTGGCCGAAGTGTCTATTTTTAATATAAATAACAATTGTAATTTTTGTGTTTCATTAGTGGCGAACCTTTCCAGCGATTTATTAAAATCTCCAAATTAATTTATAAAATATCCTTAAATACTTACAAACTTAGACGATAGATGGCATTACTATTCAATCATTTAACAATACACAGTCACCATACATTCATGATTTAAAATTTACCAATTTTAGATTGAATTGGATTTAAAATAAGAAATCGTTGGTTCCCTTGGTTATCGGTATTAAATAAAGAAGAATATAATAATAATAAAATATATTTAAATTGTAATTAAATTCCTAACTCTGTAGAGTACATAAGATGATGGGCGACTTCTTAGTTATTTTTCAAGAAAAAAAATTCCTGTATTTAACAGCTGATAGAGAGAAGCGTGGGCGCCGCTTGGAGGCGCTGCATAAAAGTAAACTGACCAATCAGAATTGTCCACCTTAACCGTCATTCTTCTTCCTTTGTTTATATGTTTTAGACTTCCTTTGTTTTTACCGCTGTGTGCGGTTGTTCTTTGTTCTTACAGAGAGAGAGAGATTGAAACTGATTTATTACAATGTCCATATAAGATTATATAAGGCTGAATACAGAATAAATATAAATATGAATAAATATGATTGTATAATGATAAATATACGAATAAATAGATCTAAATAGATAAAATAATTGATAAATATACATATATATAATACGCTCTGCCATCTAAAAAGCACATGTGCTCGTGGTCAGGAGATGCCTTATTTATTTTTAAAACATATATATATATATATACAAGGTATTCATTGGTGGCGCCCACCGCGAGAAAGACTCCGCCACCGGTGGACTGCGAGAGTTCTTTCCCACAGAGTGGGCAGGTCGATGTGTTGGCTGGTGTTACCCAACTCAAGACCAAGATGGTACTTGTAGATGGTAGCCTTCGCCACACTTGTTAGCTTCACTGCCTCGGGAAGGAGGCCGACGCCGAAGAGCCAGGCCTGCAAATCCAGGGGCATTTCGCAGGAGGCGAACACCTCTCGGAGCAGGGGTCGCACGGCTCGCTGGACCCACAGGCGGCACAGTTGGCACGCCTCGAGGCAGGATGGTCAGGATGGGGTAGGGCGTGGAGGGCCAGCCGTAGGGCGACATCTGCGTCGTGCCCCGAGAAGAGAGAGAGAAAATGGAGTTAACTCCTGGAGCATAAATCACCAACTACACGGGCTGGACAGTCTAGAAGTCTAGTCATGGGGAGAGGAGGGGCAGGTAACCAGGCAGTTCCATGCCGGCATGGAGTCAGGAAGCAGGGGCAGGACTTTCGGGCTGAAGTCTTGTACTCCAAGCAGTAGGGCTGTCTGAAAACTTTGTTCTTATATTCTCAATATGATTACTTATAAAAAAAAATGAAAAAAAAAAAAAGACGAGGGCTAACAACACGAAACGCGTTCGTGGATAGCTTTTCTTGATTTATCAAGAAAATGGGTTGGCCAAATATCAGGGAACAGGTTAAATCAATGTTTAGTTGATTTCTGTTCCACTAGATGGCGCTCTGTCATCTAAAAAGCACATGTACTATTGGTCAGGATATGTCTTCGTTATTTTTTTTATGTATACTTATAATTAGACATATTTATGTAATCACTTATTTTTCTCTTCTTTTAAAACACCGACCCACAACAATGGCGCTAACTGGGCAGGCTGTAGCCAGAAATAATGATAATAATTACACTTTTTTTATTCGCTGTCGCGTTCTAAAAAGATTATAAATCTTACATATGTAAATTAAAATTGTATATACCAAACCTAGTGTGACTACTGACTCATCATTTTTTATCATCACCTATACGATATAGAATTCGGAGACACACACATCTCGTAGTTTTGAAAATAGAGCAATCCATAAATAAATCTTCAATTAAAATGGCATATATTGGATCAAAATATCATTTATTTTACCAATATTTCAGTTGGCTGAACGCCAACCTTTATCAAGGTGTTATAACATATTTAATGTGTGTACATCTCGTAGCTTAAGCATTTTCCAGAGATAAGAAAGAAGAACAAATTTTCCATATTAAAAGATTTTCAAAAAAAGTCTTTAAAATTATTGTGAACTTTTATTAAAACCCAATTCATTTCTCTACCATAAAATATAAACTTTTTCACTTAAAAAAAAAAAAAAACGTTTTTTATGCAACTCTTCTATTGATGTATTGCATATAGCCAATACTGTCATAAAATAATCTGTGATGGTCTACTCGGTTTATCATCATTAGTCACGTGACGTCAGCGTTTTATTTGTAAATATTTTGTTTAGATATCTCTCAATTATTTTAAAGATAGAAACACCTTCATAGGTCCCAAACAGCCACCCTCCTAGGAATAAATATATTTGCCCCTGAAGACCTGCAGAACATCCCCAAGCACAAGTCAGCCTGGCGACACCTGATAAACTGGATGTCTGCTGCCACCATTAGACGTGAAGTCTAAAGACCAACCCGGATAGTTGGCGACTTTAGTATGCTCCAGGAATCCGGGTTACCCAAATAAATAATAATAATAAGATAGAAAATAATTGTAAATACTTTCCTTATTAAAATAACTTTGTTTTATGATTTACTTGTTCTGGTCTCACTTATAATCTTGCTATGGACCAATCAAACATTGGAATGACGCCAACTACCCAGGACAGTGCAACAATACTGTGGCGTAGAAATATTTTATTATTTAATTTAATGATTCAATGAAAATATTTGTAAACAGATTTATTAAAATTAAAATTATATTCTCACAATGAGTATCTTTTTTTATTTAAAAAACGCTAGCTTTCAAGCGTTATTCGCTCTTCAACGGGCTTACAATAATATCGACTTTGTAAGCCCGTTGAAGAGCGAATAACGCTTGAAAGCTAGCGTTTTTTAAATAAAAAAAAGATACTCATTGTGAGAATATATTTGTAACTTTAATACTTTTTCACAATTTTATCATAAAAAGATTTATTATTTGTAAAATCATCATTTAGTTGCCTAGCTTGCTTGATTGATATTCTCTAGCTGTAGATAGTTTGGTTGGTTTGTTAATAATTGTCGACTGGTCGTGGTGACGTCATCAATAAATATTTTCACGTCTTCAGATATACAAAGACTTGATTTCTACGATACAATATATATACCCACTTTTAACACAATTTCCAATAAAAATTTCAACCAATTCGACCGAATTCTAATCTCGTAGGATATTTTGAAATTGAAGTCTTCCTTGCATTGATGAAGAAAGACTAAAGCCCGAAACGATGGTATATAGGTTATTGAATTTTGTCTGAATTTTCTTAAACTGGTGTTGTGGTGTTTTCTTCATCACCACTTTCTTTACGTTCTGTCCTTTGAAGTTATGAACCTAAATGCATATTGTCTCAATGCTTTTTTTAAAGGGAGGTGTACCGAGTCTTAGATGATTTAAATTTATAATTTCGTTTAAAAAACAAATTCTTTTATATAAACTTTTATATCTCTTGAAGATAGAGGTTGTCTGTGTTGGAAAAAAGGAGGAAAATGTTTCAAAATAGTAAATCAATGATCTTGAAATACTTTTGGACTGACAACACTGTAATATAAAACCGAGAACAAAGGAGTGTTTTTTTTTTGTTTACATAATTAATAATTGTAATGTAAATTAAGAAAAGGCATCTCCTTATCGTGCAACTGAAAGTTGCTGATGGCTTGCTCCATCTATTGGAATAAATATCAACTATTCTCGTTGATTTTTAATTATTCCAGAATTGGCCAATGTAATGTAAATTGTTAAATGTTTTTTTCACACTCTTTGAAAATAATAAATTTAAAATACTTTCTTAAAAGGTAAAATCGCCTAATTCTTTAAAACCACTTCAGCTGTAAGTAAACTTGTTATTTGTTGTTTCATTGTCTGAACCATAAAAGATTCCCAACAGTCTGGCCTGCATTCATATTTCTGTAACGTCTTGCCAAATGTTTTATTTATTTTTCCTAACGAAATACAAAAGATTTTTGTTGAAACGTTGATAAAATAAAACTTTAACTGACCGAAGTGTCTTTTTTTACAGAAATATAAACGAAAATTGCAATTATACCGCGAATGTTTCTTTTAAACAAAAATCGAAATTTATTTTAAAGAGAAATAGCGATTATTTCTAACTTTAAGGATGAAGTATGATAGGATGAATTGTGAAAAGTAATGACAAACGGAAAAATAAAAGTGTCCAGGGATGGGAATCGAACTCACAGTGTTCCGCTTACCGGGCAGATGCCATGTCCACTAGGCTACCCTGGATATATTTTTCCGTTCGTAAATATTATATAAAGTAATTTAAAATACAATATAACGCGGCTGATGATTGTAAAACGAAAATTGCAATTATAAAAATTCGAAACTATTTTAGACGCGTAAGATTATTTTTGAAATAAAAGAAATACAGATGGCGCACTAGTGCATCATAATATAAACGTTTATAGTTATTTGAAATTACACCTATCCCCCGATTTACACGGTAGATACGTTCCTGAGAAAAACGTGTAAATAGGGGGATAGGTGCACACAGAAATAAAAATAAAATGCATTGACAGGTTAAAATATGTAGTCAGCACATAAGCTCGGGATTCCTCGTGAGATGTGTACACAGCGCATGTGTTCAATTACAGTAGCATTTAGTATAGTGCGATAAAAAAAAACTTATTTGGAAAACCGTCTAAAGGCGAAAACGTGTAAAACAAGTACCGTGTAAATCGGGGGATAGGTGTATTTATATAAATAGGGATAGACCTTCTGCCTAAAAGAACTTTGTAGTGTAGAGAAAAGAAGCGGGAAACAAAGAAAGATGTATTTTAACCCTTGTGAAATAAAATATTTGTCAAGTTGTCCAAGTGTGCCAAGAATGTTTGCACTACTCCCACTAGGTCACCTTTTTGAGGAGTGGAGGTTTCCACGGGACGTGATTCTGTGAGAATGACACTGGGGTCAATTTAAGGTCATGCCATACGAAACAACACCAACTTACGTACAAGTCGGTTCCTCGATTCCCGACAGTCATGAACCGGGATTGAATCCCGCGTTAAAATTTGTTTAATATGTGAATAACCTTCACATATTATTCACTGTTTCAATTATCATGAACTAGGTTGCTCTTGCTGAACGGTACCTATTAATGTGATTTTGAACCGAAACACCAAATTTCACAAATAAAAAAATAAAAAAAACATCCTATTGTCCTTACCCCGATGAAAAATATAAGGAAGGTCTGTCTAATCAGTGGTGAACCCTCTCAGAGATCATATAATGTGAAGTGTCGTCTTAATATGTTGATCTATTAAAAATATAGAGAATTTTATAAAAGAAAAAAAACAAGAAATGCTGTTTAAAAATATTCCTTCAATATTCAAA
>CP092868.1:11724771-11787617 GCA_030710605.1 Cordylochernes scorpioides | reverse complement strand
ATAAATAAAGGTCAAAGACTCTTCCAGTAAAATATATCAAGAAAGAAGTTTCAGAAGATGAGTTTCTTTTAAATTATTGAAGAATTAACAACTGTGCTAACCAAATAGAGGCATATCTAAATTCAAGACCATTGTGCCCTCTAACTGATGACCCTGAAGACTTGAATGCGTTGACGGGAGGACATTTCCTCATTGGAATGCCATTGACTGCAGTCCCATCCCTAGTTAGAGAAAGCGGTTCCAGTCTTATGGGAAGATGGCAACTGGTTGAACAGATCAAGACAGACTTTTGGAAAAGATGGTCATGTGATATAACAATATTTCAACCATTTTGGTCTGTTCTGTAGTCTGGAAAAATACTCACATGACCATCTTTTCCAAAAGTCTGGCTTGATCTGTTCAACCAATTGCCATCTTCCTTTAAGACTGGAACCGCTTTCTCTAACTAGGGATGGGACTGCAGTCAATGGCATTCCAATGAGGAAATTAAAAGAAACTCATCTTCTGAAACTTCTTTCTTGATATATTCAAAACAAAGATAGTTTTAAGTTTTGGAAATCTCCCTATTTTTTAAAGAATTATTTAAAGACAAAAAAAAAATTATCATTGACCTTTACAACACGTAACCTTTCTGGAAAGTGCCCATTTCTATCATATCTACGAAAATTAAAATTGTTAAATTTTTTAATTTTAAAATTGTTTATCAGATGAAAAAATGAAAGTAAAGCTTTACTTAATAATATTTTTTTAAATGAATTTTTGTGATAGTTGTGTGTGTGTTTGCAAAATAACTTGTGAAATAGCAGTTCTGAAAACGTATGTTGTGGATGTTGGAATTGTGTGAAAAAGTCCATTTTTGTGGCTGTATTGAAGAGTTATCCATTTATGAAAAGGTGTTTTAATATAAAAATTGACGTCTATTTTAAAAAGAGATGGCAGCTTTAGATAGTGACTTTTGATTATAGGATTTATATTATATATACCATGGTATATATATATATAATAATAATATATATGAAAAAATGAAAGAAAAAAATAAAAGATAAAAAGATCAGGTGTTGAAATAAAAATGGCATATCCTGACCAGGAGCACATGTGCTTTACAGAAGGCAGAACGCCATCTGGTAGAACAGAAATCAACTAATCATTGATTTATCGAGAAATTGGGTTGGCCAAATATCAGGGAACAGGTTAAATCAATGTTTAGTTGATTTCTGTTCCACCAGATGGCGTTCTGCCTTCTGTGAAGCACATGTGCTCCTGGTCAGGATATGCCATTTTCATTTTTAATAATATATATATATAAATACATATACCATGGTATATATATATTAATCTTTTTTTTTTTTTTTGAGAATAGTTGATATTTATTCCGATAGATGGCGCAAGCGCAACTCTCAGTTGCACGATAAGGAGATGCCTTTTTTCTTAATAGATTTGGTATATTTTAAAACATTTTAGATAGATTCTGAATTTTTTTTGCTCAAATTA
Organism: Cordylochernes scorpioides; assembly: GCA_030710605.1. Classification (NCBI taxonomy): domain Eukaryota; kingdom Metazoa; phylum Arthropoda; class Arachnida; order Pseudoscorpiones; family Chernetidae; genus Cordylochernes; species Cordylochernes scorpioides. The sequence goes on along the minus strand of CP092868.1, from coordinate 11,786,126 downwards.
TTAAAGAGATTCAAAATAGAATCTTGTAAAATGTATCATTTGTTCCTCCTTTCTTTTCGAAGTACTGAACAATCACACACCAAATTTTTTCCAATTGTGTATAATAATCTTAAAATTATAATTAGCAAGATTATTTTTTTTTATCAAGTAAGCAAGTTTCGAGCAAATTTTCTTAAAAAAAAAAAAGAAACTAAATACTAATTTATTATAAGTTTTCTAAAATATTTCAACAATTTTACTTAATATACAGGGGATTTATTGTAAATATTAATCTTAAAAAACAACAAAAATTAAAATAAAATACTTATTGAATATTTAGAGTGCGATATTATAATTAAAAAAACTTAAAAAAAAAAAAAGAATTTCACAGTCTTTTACTTATAATGTCAGCGGGAAATGTGACAATTTTTAAAATGTCTATTTTGGTTTTTCCTTGTTCCGTCATTTTCAGGTGTAGATAATTAAGTTACCAACAGAGGGCCATCTTAAAAATGGCTATTTAAACAAATCATACCGAGATTGAGGAAAAATTATTTTCTCAATTAAAGCGGACGTTTTTTTTCATTTTAAAAAGTATATATTTGGAACATCTTAAATATGTAGCCTAAATATACCTCACTGCCCTTGAGTATATAATAAAATATATATATAAAAAAAGAAAACAATTCAAAATGTCTATGTGGTTTTTTTTTTGTGTTAAAATGTGTTAAAATTATATCAAACAATTTGAGAACTTACCATCTTAATACTAATATAAAAGTTTGTATACAATATATAGAAAATAATAAAATTAAATTTAAAAAAGAAGAGGCCACACTGTATAATTATATTTCATTTTGAGTTGTAATTTCGATAGAAGTAGAAAGCAAATATTTTGATAATTTAATTTTTAAAAGAGCACCCGAAAATATTTCATTAATGGGATATACACTCCACAAATACAAAAATCAGAAGATCAATTTTACTCGGAAAATGAAAAACAAAAACAAAAAAAAAAGACGAAAGAATGAAAAGAAACAAAATGATAAGACATGGTCGTCTGAAATGTCATATTCACCTTTAAGTCAAATTAGTTTAGGCGGATTCACACACACAGTGGCTATTGCGCGGGCCTAACTTTAGGAAAACATGGAAGAATGACTGGCTTTCACTTGTTAGCACTATTGCGGTGTTCCATTTCGCTAGATCACAAGGTTATGTTCGTTTTCGTTGGAATAAACTGAAGGAAGACATTGAAATCGCCAAACATTTGATTGAACAACAAGTTAAAGCTAAGAGGCCCAAATACATCAGCGGATTTAAGAGGATTGTTTAAAACAATGGACTTTTTGCTAGTGGAATTTTTTATCGGATTCAGTCTAACTTAATACACAGTAAGTATTTAATCTATTATATTGCCAAAACACTATAATATTTAAAATTTTTAGTTAAATTATTGAGAATGTTATTTATAAAAAAGTGAAATTGCAAAAGATTTCAAAATATTTGCAATCAATTTTTAATATTTTTAATTTTATTTATATACGTGGTCAGGAGATGCCTTCTTTATTTTTTAATATCAACACCTGACCCACTTATCTTTTATTTTTTTTATATTGTTTTTTTCACGTATATAAACAAAATAAAAAATATTAAAAATTGATCGCAAATATTTTGAAATCGTTTACAATTTCACTTTTACTACGCATATACTTGTATCATAGGTTTTATCTCTTTATATTTATATTTAGCATTAAAATAGTAATATACAAGAATATTTTACTTGTATATTTTTAAAACGCCTTTTTACCTTATAGATTATGCTAAAAAAATCAAATCGTTATATAAAATACGTATATAAGTACACAATTTATATTAAAATATTTTTTAAATGTCTTTTATATTTTACTTAGAAATACAGAGACATTTAGATGATTTTTTTTGACAGCAGTACATTTCAAAAATTTTTAGCAAAGTTTTAAAAAGATCTTTGTAAACATACGATTTCTAAATCTAATATAAAGTATATAAACGTGTGAATTTTAAAGTATTTTTATATGATCAAGCTATTTTAATGTAGCCTAACATCACGAAGTCTTCTGATGTTTTTGAGATTTTTTAAAAATAATTTTATTCTCTAATTCGAATGTATGAAAGTTGTTAGACCAGAGAGAGTTAGTAAGAACATCACCTTACCTATAGTAATAGACTAGTGCTGCCATCTATCATCAATAAATGTAACTATTTTAAATTACGGTATTTAATAAAAAATTCTTTTATGTATAAATTAGTACATATTAACAGTGTACATTTATGTATTTTTATACAAAATATGTTTTTCATAATTAAAAAAAATGAGGGATTTAAAAATGATTAATTTTCATCTCAGTAAGGACAGTAAAAGTTAGTTTTATTTGTTTTAAAAAGAAACACACACACATTCGCGCTATAGGATAATTTTGGCAATGAAAAATGTCCTTTATAGAGAGGTGTCCTCTCAAGGAGTATGTTCTACTGTAGTGCAGTAGAGCAGTTTCCTATTAGAGACCACAGCTTAAAAATAACGTTCAACTCGGTCTCTCATCAGAGATTTTGTTTAGATTGAAAGACTCCTTAACGATTGAAAAACTCTCTGACGTGACAGAATCCCTGATAAGACACCACCTCCAGTAAAAGTTTATCCAGTATTTTAGGCTATGGTCTCTTATGGAAGACTGTAGTAGCAATTAGGATGATAGGAATTCCTTATTTGTATATCTCTATTAGCATTTTGTAACTTCTGAATACGCTAATGAGAGCTTTAGTATTCGTATAGGCTTTAAATAGTCTATTTGCTAATCCATATCTTCAACTACCTACATGTAAAATGTTTCTATGATTTATTCTGTAGTTTTGGTAGGGAAGAGTAACAAAAAGATTGTTTTAGCATTCATTTACATACGCTTATGGACAAAACTTAAGGAAGTGGAAAGTCTTTGGTATCGCCGATCGTCTTTTTTTTTTTCTTTTGAAGGAGACAGAGGTAATTTTGTTTACACTTGGTTATCTCGTGTGTCTTCAATAAAGACCACTGTGGTGTGTGTCTCAAATATATTTTAGAATTATTGCATGAATCCCAATATACATGCTAAAAGGTACAACTTCCCTAAGTTTTGTCCATGAGTGTATATATATATTTAATACACAAAAATGAAAAGCTATATATATAAAAAGATACCCATTACAAATCTTTACTATTGTTTTTATTAAGTATATTTATTTGCAAATATCCTTCAGCTACGTTATAACCTGTACCTCGTACACTTGGAATGAATTTGAAGGGGAAAAAAAACTCTCCTACAATACCCAGTCAATCTTAGATTCCTCATTCCATACTGGATTCTAGTGTTGTTACGTTGGTATCTCTGTTTGGGGGGATTTATAGCAGGGTGCGGTCGCTTGAGAGAGGTCGTTGTTTGTGTGTGTGAAATAAACGGTGTGAAACACATAAAAAACGTGTTCTGCGGTTACTTATTATTGTCATAGTTGTGTAGTGGTTGTTGGATAACCAGAGATAAGTAGTGTTGAAGAGAGGAAAGAGAGAAGTGGCCGAAGTCAAGCCTCGAGCACCGGCTCCGTGTGGCGTAGATTGGCCCTGAAGGCTGTGATCTCGTTGACCACGGGGGCGAAGATGATGAAGACGGCGGCCAGCACGGCCCAGGTCTCGGTGAATACCACCCAGCGCCCGAACGCCGCGGCAGTCAGCACGCCGGCGGATACCATGGCAGCGGGCCACAGTACCATGGCCGCCGTGGATAATGTCACAGCACCCAGGTTGGCTACCCACTTGGCCAGACGGAAGGTCTTGTCCACGTCGGCCAGCGTGGGGCGGTTGCCGAGCTTGTTGGCTCCGGAGATCCCCAGCTCCCTGCGCGCACACGTTGGTCGCTACATGTCATCGATGGAGGGAATTCGCCATTAGATCGATTCTAACAGACTGGAATCCCGAAAAATTAGAGAGAAAATAATGAAATCTTTCAAGATTTTAGTCTGTTGATATCTCTCGATCTAATCGGGAATTTTCACCATAAAATATACTCTTTTTTAAAACCATAATCCCCCAAACATAGTGAAATGATTTTCTCAAGTTGCTGAAACTTGTTTAGATTATTATTTTGTTTTAATTTTCGGGATTTTGGTCTGGTAAGAGAGAGATATTTTGGTCTGTCGGAATTTCTACCCTATCTGAATTTTGTTCTGGTAGGATTTTGGCCTTTCGGGATTTTGGTCTGTCAGGATTATGTCTGAAATTCGTCAACCACAAAAGCCTTTTAGTAAGACATCTCGTCTTATATAGACGGAATCCAAGAAAAGAAAAAAAGAAGAAAACAATGGTATAGCATCAAGAGGTCATCAACAAACAATAAGGTAAAAGTAGTAAATACAGGGACAATATAAGCAAGAGTCCCAATACCATTCGAAGTTTTGACGTGACAACGTCTTAAATTAGGTTGCGGCTGGTAGTCACTTATGAAAAAGTGTAACGCCTGGTAACGTTACGATGAGTCACCGAACGAGAGTGCTGCGCGCGCAGCTGCGCGCGCAGCGCTAGAGAATTAGGCGCATTGAATCGGCGCATGCTTGTCTCTGTCTTTGTCTTTCTCGAACGTTCTTGGCGTTGGAAAAACAAGAAAGCGTCATAATACAAGTTCACACGTGTGGTTAAAGTATCGTCAGCTGTGTCTGTAGTGAAAATGTGGAGTGCTTAGATTCGTCATTTACAACAACTACAACAATAAAGGTAAATAATTGTACACTGATATTTCATTATCGTAAACTATGATTGATTGATTAATTGTTAGATTGACACAAAAGTTGAGAAACTGAGTTTATAGGTTATGTCATACTATTGATAAATGTTGATAGTGTTAAGTAAATTATTAGTTTAAAATTAATTAATTAATTAATTATTATTTTACAAATTTTAAATAGTTTCAAATTTATTTAGCAAAAATTTGAACCTTCGATCTGAATAAATGTTTTGATTTTCGAATTGATTCTTTAAAATTACAAATATTAAGAAAAAGTGGCAGATATAAGAAAACTTTATTTAAACTGTGTTGAGCAAGAATTTTAACATCTAATATAAGTAAATGTTTTAATTTTCAACTTCATCATTTACAATTACAAATTTTATTTAATTTCAATTTTATTTAGCAAAAATTTGAACCTTCGATCTGAATAAGTGTTTTGATTTTCAAATACCAACGCGGCTGGTGGAGTGGCGATCTATCGTAAATTATCATCGACATCTACGGCGGAAGTGTTCCAAGTTGCGATTACAGACGTAACTCGTGTCATTAAAACCAAGGGTTACATGTGCATGACTGAAGTTACTTGCTTCGCCGCTAATACTAGCTTCAAGTTTATACTCGGTGCTGTATATATTCATCCAGGAGCTAGTATGCAGGATATTGGAATGTTACTATGGCAAGGACTCGGTCCGTACATTCACAACAGCCAGTACGTGCCACCGTTCGTGCAAGTTGATTCTAGTATACCGATTCTTCTGTGTGGTGATTTTAACAAAAACGTAAAGCCTGACAACTCGTTTCTTAATTTCATGAAAAATACGTATAATCTTGATTGCGTATCAAACGTTTCTAAGTCAACTACGTTAAAAGGAACAACTATCGACTTGACTTTCGCAAGACACATTACAGCAGAAACACTTCCTTTCATTTCATATTTCTCCTATCATCGTCCTATCCTCAACAAAATCACTCAAATAGGAATTAGTTAAGTTTAAGTTTACATGTACAATGTTTTAGTAAACAAAATATATTTCTATAGTTAAAATTTGTGCAATTCTTATTTTCATTCAATTCCTTGTTCCTATTGTGCAATTTAATTATATTCATATCAATAAATATTCTACCGTTGTCACGTAAAATCTTCGCCCGTAAAACCGACTTTACAGGCAACCATTGTTTTTTTTGCTTGGCCAAGTATGGACCAAGCCGGCGGAACGTACCGTTGGTACATTTCAGTCCAGGGGAAGAGCGGGTTGTCGATGTCCCGGGTGTTCTCCCAGATCTCCCACACGTTGGTGAACTTGATCTTCCAGTTCTTGGCGTAGCTCACTACGGCGGCCGCTATACCGCCAGCCAGGGTGGAGGCGATGGTACCGTACAGCATGCTGGTCTGGCGACCTGCCCCCATTGTTACATCTATATCTCTCTCTATATATATATATATACACGTTCCATCATCTTGGGATTGAGGTGGACAATGCAACATCGACCTGCCCACACTCTGATGGTACATCAGTGAGTCTTTCCCACAGCGGAGGACACCAATTAAGACTATATACGAATATATATGTATGTCGTAATATTTAGAAATATATAAATAAAATGGTTTGTGTGGGAGTATGAGGAAAGGGAAGATAAAATAGCCAGGTCAAAACAACCCCTTTGGTCACAAGATGTGAAGCCTTCACTCCCACTCCCCCTAGGGGATTTATCCTACTCAAAGCGGCTTAAAAACACCTGGATGTGATGATCAAGGGACAGTTCGCACCGAGGTGGTCTGGACATCAATTGTTCCCAGGGTGGTCCTCGGACCTTCTCTCTTTCCTCCCCGATCTACTCCCCACGGGGTTTTACCTCTGGATCCTGTCTCCTGTGTGTCCTTACCACTAACCACACAACTACCACGACTGCTTCACGAATGCTATATGTATATATATATATATATAATTCTTCATATGTAATTCTTTCTAATTTACATATAGCTGTTAGGATAAGTAGTTTAGAAGTATGGGGAATTAGATATATATTTGAAAAGTTTAATGTGTGTGTTAGAGCGAACCTAGCAACAATGGGTTAAATTACATTATAAAAAAATGAAAGGGTAATAGGCTTGACGCTACAATTATAGAGTGTATAGAAATAAGAGAAAAAAATGATAATTTAGTCAAGATAAATTTTTCAAACTGTATAGCCCAATATAATAATTAGAACTGGTATTCTAGGCTTCACGCTGCGAAGACTCAAGGAATTGATCCGACGGCAACAATGATCTTGTGGCTAGTTTTTAGAGGCCGCACATTGCGAAGACTCAAGGAATTGATCAGAGCGGCCACCTATGATCTTGCGGCTAGTTTTTAGAGGCCGCACATTGCGAAGACTCAAGGAATTGATCCGACGGCAACAATGATCTTGCGGCTAGTTTTTAGAGGCCGCACATTGCGAAGACTCAAGGAATTGATCAGACGGCACCAATGATCTTGCGGCTAGTTTTTAGAGGCCGCACATTGCGAAGACTCAAGGAATTGATCAGACGGCACCAATGATCTTGCGGCTAGTTTTTAGAGGCCGCACATTGCGAAGACTCAAGGAATTGATCAGAGAAGCACCAATGATCTTGCGGCTAGTTTTTAGAGGCCGCACATTGCGAAGACTCAAGGAATTGATCAGACGGCACCAATGATCTTGCGGCTAGTTTTTAGAGGCCGCACATTGCGAAGACTCAAGGAATTGATCAGAGAAGCACCAATGATCTTGCGGCTAGTTTTTAGAGGCCGCACATTGCGAAGACTCAAGGAATTGATCAGACGGCACCAATGATCTTGCGGCTAGTTTTTAGAGGCCGCACATTGCGAAGACTCAAGGAATTGATCAGAGAAGCACCAATGATCTTGCGGCTAGTTTTTAGAGGCCGCACATTGCGAAGACTCAAGGAATTGATCAGAGAAGCACCAATGATCTTGCGGCTAGTTTTTAGAGGCCGCACATTGCGAAGTCTCAAGGAATTGATCAGAGAAGCAACAATGATTTTGCGGCTAGTTTTTAGAGGCCGCACATTGCGAAGACTCAAGGAATTGATCAGAGAAGCACCAATGATCTTGCGGCTAGTTTTTAGAGGCCGCACATTGCGAAGTCTCAAGGAATTGATCCGACGGCAACAATGATCTTGCGGCTAGTTTTTAGAGGCCGCACATTGCGAAGTCTCAAGGAATTGATCCGACGGCAACAATGATCTTGCGGCTAGTTTTTAGAGGCCGCACATTGCGAAGACTCAAGGAATTGATCAGAGCGGCCACCAAAGATCTTGTGGCTAGTTTTTAGAGGCCGCACATTGCGAAGACTCAAGGAATTGATCAGAGCGGCCACCAAAGATCTTGCGGCTAGTTTTTAGAGGCCGCACATTGCGAAGACTCAAGGAATTGATCAGAACGGCACCAATGATCTTGCGGCTAGTTTTTAGAGGCCGCACATTGTGAAGACTCAAGGAATTGATCAGAGCGGCCACCAAAGATCTTGTGGCTAGTTTTTAAAGGCCGCACATTGTGAAGACTCAAGGAATTGATCAGAGCGGCCACCAAAGATATTGTGGCTAGTTTTTAGAGGCCGCACATTGCGAAGACTCAAGGAATTGATCAGAGCAGCACCAAGACTGCAAAAAATATTTAAAGCTATCGTTGGTCCAGCTTTATATAGGCAAGTATTAGTCACGTGTTATTCAATATCCAATGAGTATACGGCATCTGTACGTTTTCCTCTTTCAAGGTAATCATCACCTTTCTAAAACCAAGCCATATCCATATTCACTACTTTATATATAAATGTAATAAATGTCAAATATTAAATATTTCAAAATAACGCAGAACATCCATGAGAGGACACTCTCGCTAGAAGATGCTTCTATACAAAGAGCAGTTTTTATCATCAAAATTTCCAATTTTACTAGTTTCTTGCAACTCTTTCTTGCAAGAGGAGACCTCTCTCTAAAGAAAATTTTGGATTTTCAACTAACTTTCCTTTACAGAGAAATTCTAATATATTGATATTTATAGTATACAAAGTTTAACGCAAAAAGGTAAAGTAAAAATACAGAGCTTTTCCGATCATCGAACCCTCCACTTTCTTCACGCTAGTTAGGCCTTCTCCGCCCCGCCACCAGAGAATGTAGTTAAGTCGTGAGGACGACCTAGAGGGACTTAGATATAGAAGATTCTTCTTAGCAACATATGTAGCGATTAAGAAAATGAAAGAAGACAAGTTTCTTTAATTATATCGACGACGCAAGCTTTCGGGCAAAAATCCTTCAACAGGCAATAAAGTATAAATACGACACTCTGAACGAAATATACTTCATTTATATTTCTTGCCTCCAGCTATGGATTTGCATCTCTTTAAATTGTCCTCTATAATTATTATTTTACAAATAGTCAAACTACTCATTTGCATGCTTCTTTCTATTGTTATGTAAATAATTTGTATATGTATATTCACTTCAACCATTAGTTTCGTTCAGAATGTCGTATTTATACTTTATTGCCTGTTGAAAGGTTTTTGCCCGAAAGCTTGCGTCGTCGATATAATTAAAGAAACTTGTCTTCTATCATTTTCTTAATCGCTACATAGAAGGACTTACCAGTTCCTAGGGCGACTTACCCGTATTGAGGATGAAGTACTGCGGTGACAGACCCCCGGGGTAGGACGCTGCCACCCCCAGCCAGGTCCCCACCCCAGCCAGAGCCCCTGTGATCGCCCCGGCCACCATGGCAGGACCTGTGAGCCGCGACCAGAAGGTGCACATGGTGACCGGGATGACGATGGAGCCAATCAGCACTCCAGTTAGCAGATACATCCAGCCCAGGTTCACCTGTCACAGGGGGATTTGGGATTAAAGCCCATTTCTGTTCAAGAGCTATTGTCCTGAGTGGCGGGCCCTCCTCCCCAGATAGCATGTTCTATGGGATTGAGGTCGAGGAACCACGCTGACCATTCTGATATATTTTTATGCTTAAAATATGAAATTTCATTTTGTCCATGAGTGCGTCCAGATATGTTTCAGGCAGACTCACGTTAATCTTGTAGAGGATGGTGGTGAGCGGCCAGATGGCCACAGAGGTCCAGAGGAGACACCAGTTCTTCAGAGCCGACAGTTCGTCGTAGTATTGTCGGAACTCCCCGTGGACCTTGCACTTGTACCCTGGCAGGATCCCTCGCTTACACTCCTTCCTCAGCCTGAAACACCGGAGTTTGTGGACCTTCTAGCAATAGCGGTGCCTACAGCTAACATTTTAGCGAAACAGAAGAATTAAAATGATCAAATGCTGCTGCCACTCCATCTTTAGACCTGAGATAGCAGCCATCAATGTGGCACTACGAGCTATAACCAATCAAAACCCACCAAAAGTCTCCACAACTTCATAGAGTATCAATCTTCTATTCCAAAAAGAATAACCTCTTTTATGATACCACTTGAGAGAATAAATCACATAGAGGGAAGAGTCTTACAAAAATATGATTTAATCGACTCAATCTTTCCGGACCTTGGACCCAGTCCTTCAACAGGAATAAGGTTAATTATAAAGCCTTTGGGAGCAAACTGAGAAGCTCCCACGTGGTTTCGGGCTAACGGCCCTTGTCAATACAGTACCTGTCGTCATTCTTGCAGGGCTGGCAGAAGGTCATGCTCTCACACAGACAGGTGTCCCGGGGGTTGGCCAGACGACCGCGCTGTTTGCCGCACAGGATACAGCTGTTGACGTCCACCATGTTTCGGAACGGCTGCACCATCCATCCAATACCTATGGCTAGCTAGCTAGCTAGTGGGTGGGGATTGTGGAGTCTAAGTGGCTAAGGTATAAGCTCAATATTTCAATTGGATGATTTGCAATTAGTTTCTTTATTTGGGGTTAAAGTGGTTATTAAGTGGTTAGAATAGTTATTTTTGGTTCAAATAGCCATTTGGTTACAACAGTTATATGGTTTTTAAAAATGGTTACTTTTGGTTAAAATAACCATCTTGAGATTTAAATGGTTATTTAGTTAAGAAGTATTTATGAAAAATTCGACACTATTTTAGACGCGTAAGATTCTTTTTGAATTTATTTTTTCCATTGCAGTAAAGGGCAGTAGAAATTGTTTAATTTCAAAAAGAATCTTACACGTCTAAAATAGTGTCAAATTTTCATAACAGATGGCGCGCATCATAATAAAAAGTAGTTTGGTTAAACTATTCACATTTGGTTAAAGTGGTTATTAGGTTATTTGATTAAAATGATTATTTATTTAGTTAAAGTGGTTATTTGGTTTTAAAAGTAGTTTATTTGATTAATGTGGTTGTTTGGTTGAGATGTGGTTATTTTTATTAGATTAAAATGGCTATTTGGTTAAAGTAGTTATCTGGTAAATGAGATTATTTTTGGTTCAAATAGGTTGGGGGGGCCATTTTAACCAAATCAAGAAACCTGTTTCACATCATCTTGTTGAGCTAGGCTAGCGACTATGCTAGTTGGATACGAGAGAAAAAGGCACTCTCAAAGGAAAAACTCTTTAAAACAGATCTTGACACTTTTAAGAAATTGCAATATCTTAAAAAGCCCTTCTTTTTTCGTTTCGAAGATGGAGCAATCCATTGGAAACTCTAAAAAGCTCGTTTAGGACTTCATGATGTAATGGGCAGAGTTCAAGCAGCACTTTTTGTAGCGCAAGAAGGTGAAAAAAATAAAGACACTGGAATAAAATCTACATAGAACACAATTGCATATGTTCACCTTTTTTGTTGTGTGTGTATATATTCTATATTAATGAACAAATATATTTTAAAATTGAAAAAAAGACCTTCAAAAATCGGATTAGTAACGTCTTTTAAATTGATTTTGTTTTCGGAAAATCCCTAGTACTGCTAATTATTCCATTCTGCAATGTGCAAGGTCGGGAGTTACTGGCGGCTGTGAAGTAGAGAATGACCTTGAGGTAGATCTGGTATATGTCGTAGACCAGCAGAGAGGTGACGGCGATGACCTCAGCAGATCCTGTAGACGTCACGGCCATGAGCACCATGATAAGCATAAGGTACTCCCCCGTCTTGCCCATCACAATCTTGGCCACGGTGGGGGCCACCAGTCCTGGGGACACATAGGGGTTAGGTATACAAATAAGGTAGCATAATCATAGGGCTGGAAGGGGAAGCGCAGCCTGAAGATAAAAGATTGTTTTAGGGTAGCATCCAGGAAGGTGAGGGTGGACTAAGGGAAGGTCCCAAAAGTCGCTAGTGAATCCTGAAACATGGCGCCCTAACTATACCTGATCCCTCTGTGCTCAGAAAGCTTATATGCTGATGGAGATGTCAGAGTGGAGAAATTGAAGATTTTTAAATACTTAATATCAAGTAATCCGCAAAAGAGTTTTCTGTGGAACGCCTGTGGAAGAGGTTTTTTAACTCGAAAGCTTGCGAATATACTAATAAAATAGTGGGGAAACCTTTTGCGGAGAATATGTAATTAGGTATTCTAAATCTTTTTCCAAATGTCCCACCTTACTCTGTAGAGACTTGAATTGACGTAGCAATAGGAAAAAATTATCCCGCATGTGTTTCTTTTGAACGAAAAATCGAAGTTTATTTTTAAAGGAGAAATAATCGTTATATATAAACGGAAAAATAATTTATTTTATCGTTTATCATTACTCTTCACAAATCATCCTTTTAAACTTCATCCCTAAGGTTAGAAATAATCGTTATTTCTCCTTAAAATAAACTTCGATTTTTCGTTCAAAAGAAACACATGCGGGATAATTTTCAAATGTCGTTCTACGATCATAAGCCGTATTATATTGTATTATAAGAGAAAAAAAAGGACTCCTGAATTATCAAGACATTGTGATATAAAGGAAGAAACCCACCTTGTCCAACCTGGGTCTCGTTCAGAAGAGGTCGGCCCCCCGAAGCAGTACCAAGAGCCAAGTAAGCCAGTCCCATGGTGGTAGCGAAGGAGAAAGGAACAGCAAACCAGGTTAATCCACCAGCCAGGAATCCCCAGACTCCATCCTTAGGCTTGGCCGCTACGCTGCTTTGCCAAAACGACTGATCGGCAAAAACACAGCCAAAGTTCCCTGCGACCCATTGTCATCCAATAATTAAACACAATAAAGCGACATATATATGTAAGAAATATAACTATCTGTTAAGGTTCCCTTGTCCTTAACGGATTAGAAGCCGTATGGCGTTTACCTTTAGAGGACTGTATAGGTTTTCTACTACCCAGGCGATACCCCAATGGTGATTCCACTTCCCGGGCGACACCTCAATGATGCCGATAATGATTATAACATAGAGAAAATGAAGCACTACTAAATTACTACTCGCACACTCTATTTAAAAAAAAAAAAACCTCAATTATATGCAAATATAGTCAGCAGTCAATATATACATAATCACAGAACAATACAATTAAATAAACAAAATATCTCACAAAACTCAACACTATCAAAAGCACGAATTGTTCTTTTCTTGAATAAAACAAACATTCTACTATCCATTGATATGCTCAAGCGTTATTTATTTAGACGTGTGGCGACCACACTTTGCTTCAGCGAGCGCGAACTGGGACAAAGCTCCACTACACACACGGGCAGTGGACGGCCTCGGCAACCGCGAGCGTCAACCTGACTACGCATGCGCGAACATCCAGACTCTGGCCACTCGCGCGGTAAACAAGAAGGCTTGATCCCAACGGCCGTTACTTCTTTTCTCTTTATATATTTCTGGCTTTAAATAAATTAATTTTAATTATAATTTTATTAAGCGGCCTTTCCACAAGCCACACCAACACATCACGCAACCATCCCACAAAAATTGGTGAGCCGGACGTGATCCCACAGACGTTTACACATATAAATATTTACATAAAATGACAATAAAAATGCCCCAGAGAGAATGTATACAGAGTTATATTTGAGTCATTAAAATTAAGCCGAGCTCTTTTCCTCCATCATATTCTTATTCAGAATCAATTTTTTCATAGGTTGTATAAGACGTGTACCTATCCTTACTTGCAATGAAAATATATTGAAGTTTCATCAATGGTAAACCCTCCAGGAGGTATCACCAATTCAATCCACCATATATATTATTAGAGATCTAAAAAGAGGTCTGGTAGATTAAACTGACGAAGAAGAAAGAAGAACCCTTATGCTCAAAACTGGGCAACTCTGTGCTTCACTTCCATCAATAATTGACAATATGACCCAGAATAAGTATATTGCTACGGCGTTTTATGGTTTCCACAAGTCCATATCTCAGAAGAAGGCCAAGTGACACTCACTCCTCACTTTCTTACTGCTACTCTTTTTGTGTTGTTTTTCTTGCTTCCCTCTTTCTCTTTCTTTTTTTTTTCTTTTTCTTCTGTCTATATCGTTGTTTCCTTTGTCTCACTGCTTTGTTCTTATGCATACCTCTGGTGAATCCTGTATAGGGTCAGTGACCCTAAATAAAGGCTTTTTGTTGTTGTTGTTGTTGATTAAACTGTCGCTGGGAGGGTTCACCACTGATGAGTTAGGCCCTCCTAATACCCACTCTGATGGTAGTCTTTTACCTATCAAAGGAATCTACGTGTAGTATAACGTGTTCGACCAGCAGGAAAAAATGTTCATGATTTTACAATAACCGATTTACACGTTGTTTTACCCTTACTTCTATGGATTTTCCAGTTTGGTCTATATAGCTGGGTAGGAATTGCAGGATTGTATTGTGAATATATGCAATAGTTATGAATCTCCTGTGTATGATTTAAATTATGCAACATGTTTCTGGAGATGTGTTTCTTTTTATTTCAATTATATTACGATGCACTAGCACGCCATCTGTTATCAAATTATAAAACTATTTTAGAGGCGTAATATTCTACAAGCTGTCGGGCAAGGCGCCCCTTCTACAGGAGTACAAAAATGAACAATAATGAACAATTTGTACTCCCGTTTGCTTTTTTTTTTTGGAATGGCGCTCTCCTATTGGTTGGCTACGATCACGCCACCTTTGATTCCCCCCCCACTCGCTTTTTCGTTTTTGTAACTATTGTGTTGGAGCGGGTCGCTCCTTAAATAAATGCATATATTAGTTAATAACTAAATGGAATCCTCTCTTTCTTTTTCCCAGTAAGAGACACCTACGGAAGCCAACAGTACATAGACAGATAAAGCACATAGGCTATAGTTATTAACTAATATATGCATTTATTTAAGGCGCCAATTTATAATTGTAACAAATAGTATTTGAATCAAAATATTCAATCGGGTAAAACACGGGCGTTGCCCGGGTCATTCAGCTAGTATTATAATAAAAATGAAAAGAAACTCATCTACTCCAGAAACCTGTTGCATCATGTAATTGTGAAGATGTAAAGAAGGTTGAAATCCTCTGAAGAATGTAAGTAATAGATTTAAAGCGAACGAGGATGCGTGTCTTTTAGGTTTTAATAAGGACGAGCTTTCCGGGCCAATAACCCTTCTACAGGACATCATAACTAAATAAATGTGCATCTTATATACGTATCAAAAACTAGGAAAATTAGCATATATACAATAAAAATAAACGTATTAGCATATATGTAAGAAAAGTAATAGTAAGAAATATCTGCAAGTTTTAAGTATGCTAAGTAGGGAAATCAAAAGGAGCTTCACGATTATGATACAATTCAATTAAGGCTGCATGAGTGAAACAATCCAAAATAAAACAAACTGACAATGGTTAACTATGGTACACTATGGTAATATTGCTTTGTATGCGTCTGGGATGTCTATGTGTCTATTAATACTATTGTGTTTTAAAGAGAGCAACGCCTCGACGACCAATCTTTTGAATTTGCTCTTGATTCCTGAGTAATATGCCTGTGGGTGAGAGGTATCAAAAGTATGTCCTGTCTGTCTAATATGTTGCACAATGAGGGACCTGGGTTCACTATTTCTGATGTTTCTGTGGTGTTCTTCCATCCTATCCGTGAAGATGTCTCACAGGCGTGTTATTGAGGACCTACCTACAGAATTGATGAGCCCAAACATCAACCCGCTCTCAGAGATCATCGTCAGGTAACTCCGATCCATGTTCCCTTCTGGACCTTTGGCGCAGTCCACCAACTTGAAGACACGGTCCGGGGACCCTGAAACATTGGAACTTCACCTATATACATATGTACAATACTTACTCTCTCTTAATCTAAAGATACTTTTTCAAATACGTCATAAATTTAAATAGAGATTTATTTTATTAAATATTGGGTATTCTTTTGAGCATTTCTCTACCTCAGTCCTACACTGAATCAGTGAAAATAACGATGCTTTAAAAACTATCAATACTTAATTACATATTGTAATAACATAATATGTAACTATGTAAATCACACAGTATTGATAGTTTTTAAAGAATTACACGTTCATCCCTGATTTTATAATTTAATAAAATCGACAAACAATACAGGGTTAAGTATAGTTTACTATTTTTTATTTCTCTAAGTTTCAGGAGGTAAAAAAATTATAAATGACTTCCAGCATACACATCTCGTTATTTACTGATTCAGTAGGATTAAAGCAACTCTAATAAATAAACATATAGAGTATATTTATTCTTAGTACTCAATCATTAGTAGAAATGGTACATAAGTAACCGCTCTACTGTAAGTACAGCACACACACACTTACACCAATACTGTCATACCTAACATTCCTAATTAATATGATGCACTAGGGCACCATCTGTTATCAAAATTCGAAACTATTTTAAACGCGTAAGATTCTTTTTGAAATTAAACAATTTATATATTTATAAATGTATGTAATTCTACTGTTCTCAAAGCCTATGTCCATAGTTCTTCTAAAATACCCATTCAAAGAGTCTAGAAACAGTATCACTATAAAAGGAAGTTCCAAAAAATGCAATATAACAGCGGTATGGTAGATTAAACTGGCGAAACTACTGGGAGGGTTCACCACTGATGAGCCAGGCCCTCCCATTAATTTTTCCATTGCAGTAAGGGCAGTAGAAATTTTTTAATTTCAAAAAAGAATCTTACGCGTTTAAAATAGTTTCGAATTTTGATTCCAAATTAAATCGTTAAATATTTTTAAAAAGTGTTTTCTAAAATTTCTGAAAAAAATGTCGCAAAAATATACACACGAGACGTGATCATCTATATATACAAACGGCTTTATAAATTTAAAATGTAAAAGAATTAGCTATTATAAAACTTGAATTATTTTTTAGTAAAGTATTTTTCTTCCGTTATTCACGGAGATCTGTATACAAAAAGGAGAGAATTGGAGGAGAATATTTACAAAATATTTGTATATATAATATTGTCGCGGATATCAATAAAGCAAGGGCAAATTTGGGGATAATTAATTTATTATAAAGGGTATTTTTAGTTCTCCAATAAAATTATATACAAGAGGTATTTATAGGGAGAGAGAGTCAGATGATAAAAACAACTTATCCCCAGGAAAAATATAATAATCATGAACGGCGACAGCCACCGAGGGGTCCCGTTTTCCTTATTTGCAGATAAGGTTCCGAGAACCCCTTACACCTGTGGTCCCCCCCCCGGGGTTCAGGGATGATTGACAGGTGTCCCATCTGGATGGAGCTTCTTGACAATACACTATATCAAAATAATTATAGATATATATTTGCATATTTCCCATATAACTTGGAAAGTCGAATTTATTCCTACTTCTCTTTTTCTAATCTTTATTTGTGCCTACTGTTAATAAGACTAAAGGTATTAATAAAGGTATTGGTTGAACTTGGAATTGTTTGTTGTTTTACAAGAATGTGTGTTATGAGAGAGAGAGATAGACGTCCCTGTACTGATGAGGACCACAGCACGAAACTATGGTATACAGATTGTTGGCCTGTTGTCTGAATTCGATAAATCGCCTGTGTACAGAGGCGATACACAAAATACATTGTTCTGATTCATTTTTTAAAGGGAGAGGTACACCTCTCGGTACATGAGAGTAGCATCAACCCACAATCTTGTACTATATATAAAATATATAAAAGTTGAAAAGACTCCATCCTTCAATCTGGTTCACTTTTTGGAACCACTGGTTTGAAGTAGGAGCATATATAACAGAGGTTGTGTGAGAAGTTGTCAGGGATTGTATCTACCGAGGATGCCGTCTACAGTGCTGGGGTCGTGGTAGACCTTGAAGGTGAAGAAGAGGATGGAGACGAAGATGAGCGCCGTGTTGAAGTACGAGACGTAGAACGTGGCGCCCAGCCCGCCGATCCACGTGTAGGAGCCAATGATGATTACCATCACTAGGGTGCCGAAGTTGACGGTCACGTCGCGTACTAGCGTGGTCATCACGGCCGTGCCACCTGGACATCTGGTTGGTCATTGTGTCTTGTACATGTAGTGGCCATAATGTCCTGTACATGTAGTTGTCATTATGTCCTGTACATGTAGTGGTCATTATGTCCTGTACATGTAGTTGTCATTATGTCCTGTACATGTAGTGGTCATTATGTCCTGTACATGTAGTGGTCATTATGTCCTGTACATGTAGTTGTCATTATGTCCCGTACATGTAGTTGTCATTATGTCCTGTACATGTAGTTGTCATTATGTCCTGTACATGTAGTGGTCATTATGTCCTGTACATGTAGTGGTCATTATGTCCTGTACATGTAGTTGTCATTATGTCCCGTACATGTAGTTGTCATTATGTCCTGTACATGTAGAGGTCATTATGTCCTGTACATGTAGAGGTCATTATGTCCTGTACATGTAGTGGTCATTATGTCCTGTACATGTAGTGGTCATTATGTCCTGTACATGTAGTTGTCATTGTGTCTTGTACATGTAGTTGATATTATGTCCTGTACATGTAGTTGTCATTATGTCCTGTACATGTAGTTGATATTATGTCCTGTACATGTAGTTGATATTATGTCCTGTACATGTAGTTGATATTATGTCCTGTACATGTAGTTGTCATTATGTCCTGTACATGTAGTTGATATTATGTCCTGTACATGTAGTTGTCATTATGTCCTGTACATGTAGTTGATATTATGTCCTGTACATGTAGTTGATATTATGTCCTGTACATGTAGTTGATATTATGTCCTGTACATGTAGTTGTCATTATGTCCTGTACATGTAGTTGATATTATGTCTTGTACATGTAGTTGTCATTATGTCCGGTACATGTAGTTGTCATTATGTCCTGTACATGTAGTTGATATTATGTCCTGTACATGTAGTTGTCATTATGTCCTGTACATGTAGTGGCCATTATGTCCTGTACATGTAGTTGATATTATGTCCTGTACATGTAGTTGTCATTATGTCCTGTACATGTAGTTGTCATTATGTCCTGTACATGTAGTTGATATTATGTCCTGTACATGTAGTTGTCATTATGTCCTGTACATGTAGTTGTCATTATGTCCTGTACATGTAGTGGTTATCACGGCCGTGCCACCTGTACATCTGGTTTAGTAGCATGAGCAAGATAGAGGAATGAACAGAAGTACAGTCTTGGCAGATTTCGGTCTAAGCGCCAATCATTTATCGGTATACATATGGTTTGTCATCACATCTTGTAAATGTTATCAATATAGTTTTTTAAGATCAGGTAAAACACATTAAGGGAATTTGGAAAATTTCAACATATATATAGAAAGAGGTTTTATCAAACTACAGTTAAACCTGTCTATAGCACCCCCTCATGGGACTCACCAAAATAGGGTGTTATAGAGAGGGGGTGCTATAGACAGGTCACTTTTAATGTAAAATGTTTAAAATCCGTAGCTATAGAGGGGAAGGCGCTATTTAGAGGGGGCGCTATAGACAGATTTAACTGTATAAACAAAATTCTGTCCATTTGCCCGTCAAAAAAAAAAAAAAAAACCAAGCTGTCATACCCCATGTCATACCACATCGACGTTAAGAATGATAAGATGGTAAAAGAAGAAAAAGTGATGCAGAGAGAGAGAACACCGACCCAGCATCTGGTTAGAGGTGACGAGGATATTGGTGGTCAGGGCGAAGAAGCAGTAAACCAGGTGGGGCTTGGTGCCAAACCTCGCCTTGATGACCTGAAGGAAAGTCTTGGCGCCTGGAGCCTTGATCTTCAGCTGGACTGACAGCATGGAGAACAGCAGGATCTGGACCACGGCGCCAGAGGCGTACCAGAATGGTCCGCTGATCCCAATCTGGACACCATCCGTGCAAAAATCCGAGAATGGTGAAACATCAGTGCAGGAATGGTGAAACAGAATCAGTACGAGAATGGTGAAACATCAGTGCAGGAATGGTGAAACAGAATCAGTGCAGGAATGGTGAAACAGAATCAGTACGAGAATGGTGAAACATCAGTGCAGGAATGGTGAAACAGAATCAGTGCAGGAATGGTGAAACATCAGTGCAGGAATGGTGAAACAGAATCAGTACGAGAATGGTGAAACATCAGTGCAGGAATGGTGAAACAGAATCAGTGCAGGAATGGTGAAACAGAATCAGTGCAGGAATGGTGAAACATCAGTGCAGGAATGGTGAAACAGAATCAGTACGAGAATGGTGAAACATCAGTGCAGGAATGGTGAAACAGAATCAGTGCAGGAATGGTGAAACAGAATCAGTGCAGGAATGGTGAAACAGCATCAGTGCAAAAATGGTGAAGCAGAATCAGTACGAGAATGGTGAAACATCAGTGCAGGAATGGTGAAACAGAATCAGTGCAGGAATGGTGAAACAGCATCAGTGCAGGAATGGTGAAACATCAGTGCAGGAATGGTGAAACAGCATCAGTGCAAGAATGGTGAAACATCAGTGCAGGAATGGTGAAACAGAATCAGTGCAGGAATGTTGAAACAGAATCAGTGCAGGAATGGTGAAACAGCATCAGTGCAAAAATGGTGAAACAGAATCAGTACGAGAATGGTAAAACATCAGTGCAAGAATGGTGAAACAGAAGCAGTGCAAGAATGGTGAAACAGCATCAGTGCAAAAATGGTGAAACAGAATCAGTACGAGAATGGTGAAACAGAATCAGTGCAGGAATGTTGAAACAGCTTCAGTGCAAGAATGGTGAAACAGAATCAGTACGAGAATGGTGAAACATCAGTGCAGGAATGGTGAAACATCAGTGCAGGAATGGTGAAACATCAGTGCAGGAATGGTGAAACAGAATCAGTACGAGAATGGTGAAACATCAGTGCAGGAATGGTGAAACATCAGTGCAGGAATGGTGAAACATCAGTGCAGGAATGGTGAAACATCAGTACAGGAATGGTGAAACAGCATCAGTGCAGGAATGGTGAAACATATCAGTGCGAGAATGGTGAAACAGCATTAGTGCAGGAATCTTCGAACAGCATCAGTGCAAAAATGGTGAAACATATCAGTGCGAGAATGGTGAAACAGCATTAGTGCAGGAATCTTCGAACAGCATCAGTGCAAAAATGGTGAAACATATCAGTGCGAGAATGGTGAAACAGCATTAGTGCAGGAATCTTCGAACAGCATCAGTGCAAAAATGGTGAAACACATCAGTGCAGGAATGATGAAACAGCATTAGTGCAGGAATCTTCGAACAGCATCAGTGCTAAAATGGTAAAACAGAATCAGTACGAGAATGGTGAAACAGCATAAGTGCAGGAATTTTCAAACAGCATCAATTCTGTAATCTTTAAACAGAATCAGTGCAGGAATCGTACAACAGTATTCCTAAAGAAATCGTGTGACAGATTCAGTGCTGAATCGTGTAGCAGCTTTAGTGCAACATCAGCATCGGTACCAAAATCGTGCAACAGCATCACTACAGGAATCCATCATTAATGGCCAAGATGTAAAATCTATGGTTAGTTAATTAGCATGTTTTTATCTAACAATATTTCACTAAAATGTGCAATAATAAAAAATATACAAATTACAAGCACCTCTAATTGTGTATATATTTTCCCCCAACCTAATACCTACCCCACACCATCTTTCTTAGCTTTAAATTACAGAGACCCATCCGAAAGAGCTCAGCTTGTTTTTTGTTTTTTTTTTGTTCGTTTATAATAATAATAAAAAAAGAATTGGTGTACATAGATTCTTATTCAAAAAAAGATGCATATATTGGATTTATAATTATTTTATTGTTCCAATATTTCGAGGGGCAACTCGCCTCTCTTTATCGAGGATGCTTGTGTTTTTTTTTATACTAAAACATGCGAACACGTGTACACCACTCTTGTGGTTATGGATTGCTCAATCTTCAAAATAGTATCTTATATCCTTGATTAAATTCACCATGATTATCATATGTGTACATGGAATAAAGAGCATACCCTGCTAGCCATAGAGGAAGATTGCAGGAGAGTGGCGGCCCATGTCCATTGGGAGACTATGGTGGTAGCAGTGAGCCCTATGGACACTTTACCTCCAGCATCGAAAGCCGTGTCCAAGGTGTCCTGAAACCACAGAATTGTCTCAGGTACCAAAGGATAGTATAAATTAACACAAAGCAATAACGCGCCATCTATTTATAAAATGAAAGGATTTAAAAGCATGAATGTTTCTTTTACACACAATACAAACTTCTACTGCCCTTACTGCGATGAAAAATATATTGGGAGGGCTTGACTCATCAGTGGTGAACCCTCCAAGCGGTTTCGCCAATTTAATCTACCAGACCGCTTCTCAGAGCTCTAATACTGTATTGGACGATTCTACTTATATACGCAGCACTGAAGGGTGGAATCTCAGAAATGGATAGTATTGTAATATATAGTATTTATCATTATTATCCAAAAGTATATTAATCTTTATGAAAAAAGTGATTGAAAAAAAAAAAAGGTCAGGTGTTGATATTAAAAATAAAAATGACATATCCTGACCAGGAGGATATGTGCTTTACAGAAGGCAGATGGCGCTCTGCCTTCTGTAAAGCACATACGCTCCTGGTCAGGATATGTCATTTTTATTAATCTTTATATTTTGTTACTCAGCAAATTTCTCACTTTAAAAAAAAAAATATGATATACGCTTCAGGAATCTGTGAGAGAGAATATAGTTTTACGGGGTACTAACCAAAATGTATGCTTAATACGGGATTCGAACCAGGATCGTAACGATTAAAAACCAACGGTTTAGACAACTCGACTACCAAACCCTACAAAAGAAGTCCCCAGGAGTCTGACAAGACAAATTTATATGACTCTAGCTGTCATTGTGGCAACGAATTCCTGGACTCAAGACACCTACTGCTGATATGTCCACTCTTCTTCACCGCTAGACAACAGACAATGTTGTAGATCTATATCAATTTGTAAATAGCAGAGAGAATTATCATAGATTTAACTATTTTTGTAAATATATTTATGATTATCTTTATAACCTGAAATGTTCAGGTTCCTAATATATATTATTGTTTCTCTTTTTATTTCGATTACTTTTTTTTTTTGTATAATATATTTATAACTGTTTCTGTTTAAAAAAAAATGTAAATCGACGCAATTATCCCTAGCCGGGATATCGCGTTTTGTGTGTTGAAATAAAATAAAAGACAAATATATAAAGTAACTAGTCAATAGTCAAATATAATGGAGAGTATTCTCTTCACAGAAAATCAGAAATAAAATTTGATTCATAATATATTAAACTAACCAAAAGAATAGATAAAGATTATCTTTTTAACTGATAGAAACTTCAAAACAACAAATGTCTATCTCCACGATACTAATTAATTCAGATAACTTCATTAAATCAACTTCCATCATTCCTTAACATATTGTAAATAACTACCTTGCGGTTTCTTCTATCTGCTTATGTTGTTGCTTATTTGTTTAATGTTTATGTTTATTCAATGCTTTTTTTTCTTAATTGTTTATTTTCTATTTGATAATTCTGTTACCTACTCTACTACAATATGAATTATTGTAAATAGTTTCACGCGCAATTATCCAGATAGGATATAGCGTGTCTTGTTTGCAACTGGTAAATGAATAAATAGTTAAATAATACTTTTAATATTCTAAAGATTTCATGAATTTTATAATATTTTTATTCTCATATATATTCTTTAATTAAAAAGGCATATATTGGATCAAAATATCATTTATTTTGCCAATATTTCAGTTGGCTGAATGCCAACCTTTATCAAGGTATTATAACATTTTAAAGTGTGTCAACAACATTGATTCTATGATTATTTAAAATATAATAAAACAGATTACTTACCGTTGACGCATAAAAGTTGGAACGTACATAATTAAAAATCTGAGCAAGTCCTGCTGCAAAAATTCCAAATCCGAAAAGAATTAAAACACCTTCCCAATTTTCGATTGAACTTTCAAGAGAAATAGATGCTGCGGAGCCATTTCTGTCAGCCATCAATGATTGAACATAATCTCGACATTCTTCATAGCGATATTCTCCGGTGATTGCAGCCATTTCTTTTAGCAACTGCTCACAGAATTTTTCAACTCATTCTGATATTAAATCGATTTGTTTTAATGTAATAATTTCATACAATTTCTTATCGTTTTCTTGTTTTACTTTTTCTAATGAACTATTAAAAACAAAAGATTGTGGTGAACAAAACATCAAACGATTCAATTTCTTATCTTTAATTGAGATATTTCTTATCTCTAATTGCAGTAATTTTTTTCGTGTTTCTTATTTATCTCTGGAATATATATTTTACACTTTTATTGATTGTGATATAAATTATATTGGAAACAATATTAATGTGACCTAATTAAAGTTGTTAGTGTTTTTTTAATTTTTTTATCAAAAGAAAATTTTAATTATATATATATCTACGATTTCAATACTTTTTTTCTAAAAGAATTTTTCCCCTGTTTAGAAATAGTTTTTCTTAATATTTTGTTTTTTAATCACATATTTTAATAGATATTTTTATTAAAAATATACTATACTCCTTTTGTTAACACATATAAAATTTTTGAATAAATTTACAAAGAAATATATTAATTTTATTTGCCCAAAGCATAATATAATTTCTATAAATTAGAATTATCAGATTTATAATCGGTTTTATATAATTTAATGAAAGATTATCTCTCTATTGATTGTTACTGATGGTGTTGTTTTCTAACGGAAAAAAATATCAAATAAATAATGTTCTTTTTTTTTCTTCAGAAATTGGATTATTTATTTATTTATTTATTTCAATTCAAAACGCTATGTCCCCCCTTAGGGACACTTGCGCTAAATGTACATACAAATATAACAAAGAAAATATTCAACATGGAGAGATACACACAGAAAGTAACTTAGAAATATTCATAAATATTATTTACATATAGAAATTGGATGATGCTCCTTTTTGAGAACCAACAAGGAAAGCCAACCCTATATATGCTTCAGGATGTTGGTTCTTTGATATTTGGGATTTTGGCCCCTGTTGACATCTGGAATTAAAATCCTAACCTTCAGTTAATATATATTTCCAACAGATGGTCAAAATATAATTTTATCATCGATAATGGCGCTAAGTTAATGATGATATTTTAGATGACATAAGATCATCCGCATTGCGCAAAGTTGCATAATCACATGTTCTTTTATTACGATAATACCTTGATCTTCTGAAACTATTGGAAGAAGAACTACATTCTACAATGGATTCCTGCCCATGTTAGGATCGAAGGTAATGAGATGGAAGATAGAATTATCAAAGGAAACCAAGAAGTTAAGCCAAAGGGGGAGTTACGGTGCTGAAACTTACACTCGGGTTCTGGCTTAGAATTCTAAAAATGAACAGCAGCCGACTCCCCCATATATGCTTAGCTCAACTATATGAGATATCAAGAAATAGAAATATATATATTGGACTTGCGGAAAGTTTGGCCAACATACTCAACTCAACAGGATTTTCTTGGTTAATTAACTGCAACGATGCAAGGATTATCCGGCAAGAAATACCTTTAATAACTAAAATTGCAATAGAACAATCGATTCAAAGTGACCAGGCAAAAATAGAGAATTCTAAATTCTACCCTCACTATAAGTATTTACACAGTTCATTCCGAATTGAAAACTATTTACTTAGCAACTTTCCATTCCCAGTAAAACGCTATATCGCACAACAGAGAATACTATATTCGTTTTTCAAGGAAAACCATACAAACATTTTCAAAGAGGGTGATAAGATTTGTGATCTCTGCAAAGAAAATATGGAAACTGAACTATCTCATTATATCTATGAATGCCAAGATATATTAGTGAGGAGAGAAGGACATTCTTTTCAATGGTAGACACCAGCCAACTTAGGTCAATCCAAATGATGTTAACCAGTGCCCAAACAAGCAGACTAGTTGCTCAGGCCCTATATATTTTTTACAAGGCAGTAGGTGTAAAGAGGGAGAAGAGAGATCTTGGAAGCTATTGTTCTTATACCTCAGAATGATGAAACATCGAGGGGTCGACCTTTCATATTAAATCTTACTTTTCCTTATTACGAATAATTGTATATAGTTGCGGAACTACTGGTTTCCTGTGCTGCTCTTTTCCTGTTATTGCACCTTGTACGGAGAATCTGTATAAGACTAATGTCTTAATAAAGGCTTTGTGTGTGTGTTAAGCCAAAGGAAAGAACAAATGTCAGTATTTGATGCTGATGCTTTGAAAAAATACAAGATAATTCAACAAAAGACAAGGAAACCTCAAATATGTGACAAAAATGCTGAGAGACGAATATCACCAAAAACAATTACAAGACTCAGAACAAAACACTATAAAGGAATGACAATACATCCAGATGGCACAAGAACCTATAGAACATGTAACAATTATCCTGGTGTAGAACTAACACCTACCCACATATTCTCATGTCCAGAAATGGCCACTTTAGCCCTACAGAAAATTGACATGGACCCAGAGCAGCAGATTTACACACCCAAGATAGATGACATTTCTGTGATAGAGATGCATGGAGACATCTGAGGCTCTTCATTAGACACGACAAAAACAGAAAATTGACATAGACCCAGAGCAGCAGCTTTACACACCCAAGATAGAGGATATTACGACTGCTGTGATATAGATGTATGGAGACATCTGAGGTTCTTCATTGGACACGAGAACAAAAAAAACCTTGATCTTTTGCTGATTCTATACGTTTTGGCTTTTTTAAGCATTTATATAATTATAATATCGTTTTACGACATATACTACTCCAGTTGAAAGACTTTTCTGTGTGTGTGTGATAAAAAATAAATATAAAATTAACAAATATATATTTCATAACACAGTGTGGATAGTTAATATATATATAGAAAGTTTATCGTAAAGCTAGAGGCTGCCTGGCCGGCATTCATATTTTTCGAAAATAAAGATACTTCGGCCAGTAAATATTTTTATTACCTCGGTAATAAACCTGAGGTAATAAAAAGATTTACTGGCCGAAGTATCTTTATTTTCAAGAAATAGAAAGTATAGTGTTTGAAAGAAATAAATTCGTTTGTTCCACACTGCCGCCATCTAGTAACCAAAATTGTAACTATTTATAATGGAAGTAATTTATTTTTGTTAGTAGTATTTTTTTTTTTATAGCTCAACGGATATATAAATTTAATATTTTAATGGAAAAAAATTATGTTTTAAAATTTACAAAATAATGTTAATAATAAAAATATCATAAAATTAAATGAACTAAGCGTTGTTGTTGTTGTTTCTTATCCCCTTGTGTAAAGATTACACGAATTCCATGAGTTCATGCTCCTCGAGCTGTTTTATGATGAGCAGCGGCCTCTCCCAAAGGTCCTGTTTAGTGCATCTAATGCAAGCCAAAATGTGTTCTGGAGCTGCAGGTACCAAACTACATTTTGGGCAAGTGGGATAAATTTTGTTATTATTTTCTATCTTCAATGGCTTGAGATGGCCCGTTCTAAATCTTGTTAGTGTTGTTTGATGCTGTCTATTTCTGATCTTCAGAGCTCCTCCTGGGTTCACTCCACTGTACCAACTGTGCTTAGGTGGGATCCTCCAGTTCTTGTTTATTTTTGTTTTGGCTATTGTTTCTATTTCTTTAAAAGTAAGTTTATTTTTCTGTGGCAAGGGTTCTTTTGTGCCTTTTTTCGCTAGCACATCAGCAGCTTCATTGCCTTCAATGCCAACGTGTGAGGGTATCCATTGAAGGTGAATTTTTGAGGTTTTTGAGAGTTTTTGGAGATAGCCAATTATGTTCCTGCTTACTTTGTCTCTGAGTTCCCCTGTGTGACTCAAGTGTTGTATGGCACTTCTACTATCAGTAAGAATCCAGATATCTTGATAATTAGTATTTCTGATGGATTTTAAGGCTTCATAGATGGCTATAAGTTCTGATCTGAAGACTGAGCAAAAATCTGGGTTTCTTCTGTTCATTTTCTCAATGCCATTTGTGGTTTTGATGAGACAGCCACTGCCAGTGTGTCCTAGCTCGTCTCTACTACCATCGGTATAGATAGTTATTGCATTTTTAGGAATGTTATTAATTATTTCTAATGATAATTGTTTTAAGTATTCTGGATTTTGGTATTGTTTGTTGGTGGGCTCATTTAAAGTGGCATTAAAAATAACATTTTGTAGTGGTTTGCATGGAGAAATTTTTTCTGCTAAATAATTTTTTTCCACTTTATATTTTAAAAATTCATTTCTTTTGGCCAGGTGTAGAGGGCCTTCTTTTTTGAGTCTTAAATTGGATTCCCAATTAAGTATGTAATTGGAAGTTCTGTGTTTGTTTCCATAACTCTTGATTTTGTTTATATATTTTGGCAGATTGTAGCTTCTTCTATCCTTTAAGGGCATAATGTCGGCCTCGTAAAGTACAATATCATTAGGGCAGGTATTTCGAAGACCTGTAATAATTCTAGCTGCACTTAGTTGTATCCTTTCCAGTGATTTTAGATTTGTTTCAGATGCTGTACCATAGATTTGATATCCATATTCCAGGATAGGTCTAATTAGAGATGTGTAAGTTAATTTTAGTGTGGTTGCATCGGCTCCCCACTCTCTTCCTGAAATATATTTCAGGATTTTTAGTCGGTCTCTTCCTTTTCTAATAACTTCTTCAATATGTTTACTGGAGTTAATTTCTGGATCCAGGGTGTAGCCAAGATATTTAGGATGTTTATTATATTGCAATTGTTGTTCTTTCAGAATAATTTTTGGTCTTATTTTGTATAGTTTCTTATCGGTAGTAAAAAGACAGGTTTCAGATTTTTGGGGGTTAAATTCTAATTTATGTTTATTAGCAAATTTTTCTAGGTGGAAAAGAGTCTTGTTCAAATCCCTTTCAGCTTTTTTCCAGTTAGTATTGCTGCTCCATAGAATAATGTCATCAGCGAATAGTCCAATATTGGTTTTATGTGAAATTTTTTCTTCTATGCCTGCAATAAATAGGGTGAAGAGAGTTGGGCTAAGGACTGATCCTTGTGGTAATCCTTGGTACAATTTGAAGGTTTTAGATAGAGTTCCATTATATTTGACCCTGATGTATCTATTTTTAAGGAAATCATTTATCCAAGTGATAGCTTTTCCATCAATTTTGAAATGCTTGTATAATTTTGTAATTAACTTGTTTTTCCATACTTTATCAAAAGCTTGTGTAAGGTCTAAAAAAGCGGCTATGGTGTGGCTAGTTGGTTTTCTGTTTTGTGCATCTTTTACCTTTTGTGTGAAAAATAAGAGTTGGTCTATTGTCCCATGTCCCTCCCTAAATCCATATTGTTCTTTTGGTAAGAGATTTCTTGTGTCGAGGTGGTAGGTGAGTCGTCTGAGTATAATTTTTTCCATTAATTTGCAGCAAATACTTGTGAGGGAGATAGGTCGGTAGTTTTTTGGGTCATCAGCAGATTTGTCAAGTTTTTTAATAGGAATTATTGTTGCAGTTTTCCAGTCTTGAGGCAATTTTCCAGTTTTCCAGGAGTTATTGAAAATATCAAGAAGTTTTTCTTTGCCATTTTTGCCCAAGTTTGATATCATTTGGCCATGGATTCCATCTGGCCCAGAAGTCTTGTTTAGGTCAGTGTTTTCTAATGCATAATCTAGCTCTTTCATATTGATTTTTTCATGGAAAATATTATGAGTGCTAGTGACGTTTTTACAGTCATGGATAATCTTTCGGGCCTTTTTTTCAACTTTCTTATCTTTTATTTCAAATTTGATTTTACTACTTATTTGATATGAATTACCTAAAAGATTAGCAGCATTTTTGTCATTAGTTGCTGGGGTACCATCTGTATTCTTAATCATATTTGTGTTTTCAGTTTGTGGCTGGGCTCTGTCAATTTGTTTTGCCAAATGCCAAAGTTTTGTATTAGGGTTTCTTGGGTTCAGGTTTTCACAAGTTTGTTTCCATTTTTCCCTTTTCATATTTACGTATAATCTTTTTATTTTTGCATTCACAATGTTCAGTTCAGTTCTACAATTTGTTTGGTTTTGGGTGCACTCTTTTTGTAGTTCATTTCTTTTAGTTATAAGTGTTTGAATATCTTTTGCCTGGTGTGTATAATTTGGAATCCATTTCTTAATATTACCTCTTGGTATTGAAACTTTGGCTGCTTTAATAATGGTGTTTTTGAAAGATATCCAGTTTTGTTCCAGATCTTTTATTCTAGTGGGTGCTTTTCTAAAGTCTTCATTGGTGTTTTGCTGGTAAAGATTCCAATTAGCCTTTTTGAAGTTCCAGAATTTTTCTTTAATTGAGCTGGTTTTGGTCTTGGTGCTAATTTCTATCAAAATAGGCAAATGATCACTTCCAATACTTTTTAATATTTGCCATTTGCATTTGTGGAAAATGTCAGGACTGGAGAAACTTATATCAAGGGCTTGTGCGGTATTATAACTGTAGGAATGTTGGGTAGGATTCCCATCATTTAAGCACATGAAGGCATTGTCGTCAAATAAGTTTGAAAGTATTTTGCCTCTTGGGTTTGGCGTGGAACATCCCCATAGTGGATGTTTGGCATTAAGGTCACCTACAATAATAGTGTTGTCTGTAAGAAATTGAGCCATTGTTCCATCGTCAATAAGTTTATTGTTTGGTGGGTGATACATATTGAATATGTTGATGGTTTTGTTTTGATTGAGGTAGACTTTGATACCTTGGGCTTCGAGGTCTGATGTGTTTGGAATATTAATGGCTATGTCTTCATAGTACAAATTCTTGATTAAAAATGCAAGGCCACCCCCTTCTTTATTTCTGTCTTTTCTGAGGATATTGTAGTTTTTATATTTGAGATTGTACTTTTCATTTAATTTGGTTTCCTGTAGGGCTATAATTTGTATCTTTTGTTTTTCAGCTATTTCCATTATTTCTTCTAATTTTATTTTTGTTGCTGTTGAGCACAATCCATTGATGTTGCACTGCAGAATGCTCAATTGCTTGGAAGCTGCAAAGTTAGAAGTTTGTGGAGACTGTATTATACTTATCGGACAGAACCCTCTACCTAAGTCCTGAACGCGCCCCTGTTTATTCTGCGCGACGGGCGATGCAGCATGCAAATCAACATCTGATCTCATGGAATGGGGTATAGGGGTGCAGCTTTCGTTGATCATGGCACCATGATCCAAGCACACTTTGGTGAAAGTCTGACTTTGCCTGTAGTTTGAGGCCGTTCCTAACATGGAAGCAGACGCCTTTGCTGCCGACTCTAACATGAGTACAGACACAGCTCCTCCGTATCCCTGGAGTGGGACCCTTGCTGAGGTCCATCAACCGGGCCAGTTGAAGTCAGGATTTTTAAAGAGGTCTACTCCTCTTCTAACAATGCTGCTGTTGGTCCGCGACTGCTTATTTGTCAGAGTTATTCTGCTTGTTTCGCAGCTGGCCTTCATATCTGAAGGTCGTTCCCCTATCCGCCACCTGGGGACGCGCCCTATAGCAGTCAGCTCTGCCAATAACTAAGCGTACTTTATAGACTACATTTAGGCTCGACGGTGGCGCTCGAGTGGCGGAAATGTGAACTAAAATTGGCTTCATATTTTAACACGGCGTTTGAAGTGAGGTCACGTATGTGGGGTTGTGGTGATTGTAAATAAACAATTATGTAAGACGCCACAACACACAACAATTTCCTTTAAACAAGGTGAAAATAATACAAAGCTAATTTAGTTCCTATTTCTGCCACTCGAGCGCCACCGTCGAGCTGATCTAGGTACCATAAAACTGACTAAATGAAACACCTTTTTAAATTTCGGTAATAAATAGAAAAAGTATAGTTTTAAAAAAAGCGTGGTGGTTTGTATGTTGACCAGATGTTTCCACAATATTTGACGTACTCGGCAATGAAAATTAAAATACACATTAGAGTTAAGTCGGGATCGAGACACTATCGCCATCTATCAACCAATTTTATAACTATTTATAATGGAATATATTTTATTTTTTGCCAATAACTATTTACGTATAGCTCAATAGATATATGAATATTAAAATATAATTATATATTAAATATGTAAAAAACAATTATATTCATTAAAATATTTCAGAAAGTAAATCAATTTTTTCTAAGCTCACTTTATAGACGGAATTTAAGCTCGACGGTAGCGCTCGAGTGGCAGAAATATAAACTAATGGATTAAATTGGTTTTATATTTTCACACGCAGTATTTAAAGTGATGTGTGGGGGGTTGTGATAATTGCCAATAAGCCATTAGGTAACAGCGACCCAAAATTTCTTGTTAAACAAGGCCAATATAATACAAAGCTAATTTTAGTTCCCACTTTTGCCACTCGAGCGCCACCGTCGAGCTGATATTGGGTCCATAAAACTGACTTGTATGAAACATTTCTCTATAACGGTTTTAAAATTCATCCCTTGTATTTATTCAAATATAATTTTTTTAAATGTTCAATTATATTTAAAAATAAATATTTATTGCTATTCATCGTAAATTATTATTTTTCAACAATAAGGAGAGTTTTTTATGCTAAATTACAATTTTAAAAAACCACCTTGTGCTACAGTCTATAGTTTCTAATATAAATTTACTTCGTTGTATAAAATAAAAATTAAACTAAACAGCGTTAAATGTTTCTTATCTTTTCAAATAGAATTTAAAAATATCATAAATATATAATACGCACTAATCTCGTACCTATAATTCATAATCCAATTTTACATATTAGCTCTATAACGTTCAACCTATTCACTTTTACAACACCTTCCTTCTCAACATATTTATGTATATAATACACTGCGGCCTGTGATTGTAAAACGACACTTGAAGTTACACCGCATGAGTTTCTTTTCCACGAAAAATTAAAATTTTATTTCAAGGTGAAATATCGACTATTTCTATCCTTTTTGGATGAGGTATGAAAGGGTGAATTATGAAGAGTAATGACGAACGGAAAAATAAAAGTGTCCAGGGATGGGTATTCAAATAAAAAATAAAAAAACTGAAAATCTTGGATCGAAAAATAAACTGGGTTTATTGCTTGAGATATTTATCGATATTTTAGTACGTTCGTATTTTTCAAAATTTCTGAAATGGCAAGAAAATTGTTATATTTATATATCATACAAAATAGGCATATCCTGCGCAGAGTATTAGGCTCATAGATTGTTGAGCTCTGGAAACCAAAAGGAATAATACTATGCTAGTGATCTCTTTTGACTTGTATATAATATATATAATAATATAATAGGAAATAAACTAATGCTTAGTTAATCTTGCCTCGTCTTGGATAACAACACATATCCTAATGGCTCACATGAGCTTTCTATATGGCAGAGCGCCATCTAGTGGAACAGAAATGAACTAAACGTTGGTTTAACGTGTTTCTGATATTTGGCTAACCAATTTTCTTGATAAATCAAGAAGAACCAACCACAAACGTGTTTCGGGTTGTTGGCCCTCGTCAGCGTTCTGTTCGTCGAAATATTATGCAATTAACCCTGTTTATTTTTCGATCCAATAATGGCCTTTTTTTTCTAAATTTGAATGTTATGGAATGTGATGTAAATATGTTAATATAGTAATAAGTCATATATGTATATAGGGGTTTCCGTAGAAACTAAAGTTGTAAATGTTTATAATCTTGTTTATAGTCCATTTGACAACCTTGTACACAGTTGTGTTGGCCTGAGTTATTTCTCTGTCACGGATAGAATTTGAAGGAAGAAGGAAGTCTTGAGATGGTTGGAATAGGGGAACGAAAGTCTGTTGAAGGTTGTTGTATTGTTATTATCCGTATTCAAAACATAAATATATATGTTATATTAAAATATTATTCTATTTAAAATTATATATCATAGATTCAAATACTCTGTTAAATCGACCGCCAGAGGTCACGCTTTGCATATAAAAACTCGTTGTTGTTTTATCCCAATGGCCGGCTCAAAACTTTTGTACATTATGTAAATAACATTTTGTTTTCCTCATTCTACTCGCCTTAAGCCAGGCATTACTTTTATCAAATTATGTTCTTTTATATATTCCTTTAGTTCAATTAAATTACTGATCAAAATTATTTTTATTATCATATATACTTTCAAGATTTAACCACGACTGCATTAACACAGTATGATCCTCAAGATATTCCAAAATCAAGCAGAAAATCTCATTATATATAACATATATATAAGTATGATAGTTATCTAACGGTGCGATATTTGTTCTCCTGTAGAAGGGCTACGAAAGCTAGAGTTGACAATAAAAAGAAATACGAAACTCATCTGAGGAGAATTATTGACTTGTTTTAATTAATTAACATTACTCACCAGATGAAATTACTTTATTTATTAAGTTATTTATATTCAAAGGGTTACATTCTTCTTATTTTTTAATTTTATTTATACCTTCTAAATCAATGTTTACGCTTTCTATTATGATGATCCATATCTTATTTACACACAGAATACTACAAAGGTCATTAGGCAGAAGACAATAGAGAAAAGCAGAAGACATTATAAGAAGCAGAAGACATTAGAAAAAATGTAGAAGATATTATAAAAAGGCAGAAGACAATAGAAAAAGGCAGAAGACATTATAAAAAGCAGAATATATTAGAAAAAGGCAGAAGATATTATAAAAAAGGCAGAAGTCAATAGAAAAAGGCAGAAGACATTTTAAAAAGGCAGAAGATATTAGAAAAAGGCAGCAGACATTATATATAAAAGGCAGAATATATTTTTTAAAAGTAGAAGACGTTATAAAAAGTCAGTAGACAATAGAAAAAAGCAAAAGACAATAGAAAAAGGCAGAAGAATTGGATGGAACTTTTTTAAAGAGGGAAATAGATTATTGAAGAAAGTTGTTTAATAAATGGAAAAAGAACTTCGAACATATTCCCATATCCTCCCTATAGCCCTGACATTTCCCTATGCGAGGTTTCCACATTCCCTCACCTGAAATAGAAGCTTTCGGGTACAGCATTTTCATTCTGTGAAAGTCGATATGAAGTTTCTGATGTGTCGAAGCTCCAGAATGACGTCATAGAATGGCGGACATGTTGGGCCAATTGCATTCAACTCTAGGAGAGGAGTAAATTTGAATATAATACACTCATGGACAAAATTTAAGGAAGTTGTACCTTTCAGAATATATATCGGTATTCAGACAATAACTCTGAAAGATATTACAGTATCATTTATTGAAGACAAACGAGATAACCAAGTGTAAACAAAAGTGACTCTGTCTCCTTCAAAAAATATAATAATAGACGACCGGCGACATCAAAATATGAAAATTTCTTATGTTTTGTCTATGTGTATAATATTTGCATAATATAATTCGGTTTTTTAAGCTGGTGAAATGGCAATTTGCCCTTTGTTATAATTTTACAAATGAAAAACTAAAATGATTTAGTTTTTATTTCCTTTTAACTCTGAAGTCAGACTATGGTGAGCTAATAAATATATTTGATTAGTGAAAATGTGATTGAAAATGTTTGTTAACAAATGTTGGTACATATTCAACAGTTGACAAACGCCATCTTAACAATTACCGGGCGAAGCCAGGACTATGGACCATATATCAGCTCGACGGTGGCGCTCGAGTAGCAGAAGTGGGAACTAAAATTTGCCTAATATATTGTATCTATGTTTTGTTTTAAATTTTGTCTATCTATGTATGTGTCTTTGATCGTTCTGATATAATTATTTATTTATATATTATCACATAACCAAACACACGTCACTTCGCTTTAAACGCGAGTAAAAAAAAAATATATATTAATTTATTAGATAATATATATATAAAAGGCACATATTGGATTTAATAAAATATTTATAAATATTTTATTAAATCCAATACATGCCTTTTATTATCTAATGAATTAAGTATGGATTGCTCTATTTTCAAAATATATTAATTTATAAGTAAATATATTAGTTCACATTTCTGCCACTCGAGCGCCACCGTCGAGCTTAAATATAAGTCCATAAAATTTCACTTAAATAGATTGATGTATTTTAAAATATATTTTAATATTTAAAATAAAAATAAAATTTGTATAGTTTTAAAATATATAAATTTATAATTATATTATATTTTAACATTATATATACGCACGCAGAAATTTGTATCACTTTAAAAATAAATAAATGCCATTATAAATAGTTACAAATTTGGTTGATAGATGGCTATAGTGTTCTATTCTCTTGACTAAACTCGATTTAATAAGGCACAGCTTCATCTAGGAGAGTCAAATATTGCGAGAAAATATGTGTAGAAAAAAACATTTTTAAAACATATATTTTTTATATATTACTTATTCTGTTATTATTAATAATAATGTATTATTGTAATAATAATAAATTTAAAGTGTTTAAATTGTTAAAAAGTTGTGTGTTATTGTGGTGTTGTATATATAGAGATATGTGTTTTACTATTTAAACTATACATTAACTATATTAGAAAATTAGCATTGAAATTCTATAAACTTAAACTATCAAACCAAAAAATCCTGCGAAATATAATGGAAAAACAAAAAAAAAAAAGGACCTTAAGACAAGTTTTATATAAATTCAAGCAAAACAATGAAAAATAGATGGCGCTTAGTTTCAGTGTCTATTTTGACGGTAGAGGTGAATTTTATTTTATAGCTATAGGAATGTATATTGATTAGCTAAATATATTCAGGTATACTCAATAGTCTACTTCTTTACTGTGTTCTATGCACGAAAAACGATAGTCTTAACTTTTGTACATAGATATTCTTTCTTTTTCTCTTTTCTGAGTGAGGATTCAGTTTCTTCCTCTGCTTCTCATTTCTTTTTAGATTCATTTCTAACAGGAGAATCGTCTGTATAATACGGAATTTCTTAATAAAGGCTTGTATGTGAAAAATACATGTGTAGGGAAATATAAATTCAGTAGAACTTCTCTCTATAAAAGACAACACAATAGTTGTAGAGTCACTATGTCCTTTGAATAGAGTTGTTCCGCAGGTCAGGGGGGTTGATGGTGAATGCCTCCCCAGATGAGAGGACAGCGGCATGTACCTGTGAGTCAGTTACAGGTCGCCATACCAATAGCTCATCAGGAAATCATTTAGGAATTCATAACTGAAAATAATAATGTTGTAGATCTATATCAATTTGTAAATAGCAGAGAGAATTATCATAGATTTAACTCTTTTTGTAAATATATTTATGATTATCTTTCAAACCTGAAAGGTTCAGGTTCCTAATATATAGTATTGTTGATATTTTACACAAATAAATTTACTGGAAATGCGTTTCTTTTAAATATCATCAAATATTATCTCTACAGACCTTACTGCAATGATATGAGTTATTGAATGAGAGGGCTTGGTTCATCAGTAGTGAACCCTCTCAGTGGTTTCGCCAATTTACTAATTTATTATTGTTTCTCTTTTTATTTCGATTACTTTTTCTTGTATAATATGTTTATAACTGTTTCTGTTTAAAAAAAAAATGTAAATCGACGCTATTATCCCTAGACGGGATATCGCGTTTTGTGTGTTGAAATAAACGAAATAACTGCTAAAGAACGGCTTCCAATTTAAAGATGACATATTCAAAGATGATGGTTGTTTCAGGTCAATATAAGGTTTAACAATGGGGGTATAAAGACCTGGTATTTCCTATGGATTATCAGCATCCTCTATGAGGTAATTGGTCACATGGCTCTCTTATCGTTCTCATTTGCCATGGGACTGTTGGAATCCCCCGTTGACTGGGAAATACTGAGATATGATTGGTTATCTTGTTTGGGAGCTTCTTGTTTTCGAAATCCATCGTGTGTCCGTGTCTTCTTTAACAAAGGAGAAGCCGCTTGGCCATTGACTGCAAAAACCAGGAGGTAGGTACCGTAACCAATCATATCTCAGTATTTCCCAGTCAACGGGGGATTCCAACAGTCCCATGGCAAATGAGAACGATAAGAGAGCCATGTGACCAATTACCTCATAGAGGATGCTGATAATCCATAGGAAATACCAGGTCTTTATAACCCCATTGTAAAACCTTATATTGACCTGAAACAACCACCATCTTCGAATATGTCATCTTTAAATTGGAAGCCGTTCTTTAGCAGTTATTTTGTTTATTTCAACACACAAAACGCGATATCCCGTCTAGGGATAATTGCGTCGAATTACATTTTTTTTTAAACAGAAACAGTTATAAACATATTATACAAGAAAAAGTAATCGAAATAAAAAGAGAAACAATAATATATTAGTAAATTGGCGAAACCGCTGAGAAGGTTCACTATAGTTGCATATAACTTTGAAAATTTTGTGTGTCTTCGATATATTTAATATATTATAAAATAACTAAAGCTTCCAGGGTTAAGTTTCTTGTTCAAAATTTTATTTTCAAGCTTTCGGACATGTCAGTCCTTCAACGGGAGTATATATTTATATATTTAACGCAAGCTATCGTGATTTCTCGTTAATCCATCAATAAGGGAGAAATATCTCTCCCAACTTTACGGTGTTAGGCTTTACGGTACCTACCACCTGTTTTTTGCAGTCGACGGTCAAGTGGCTTCTCCTTTGTTAAAGAAAACAAGACACACGATGGGATTTCGAAAACAAGAAACTCCCAAACAAAAAAAAAGATAAAAATATATTGGTTCTTAAACCATGGATGATTTGAGGTGTGTACAAGGTTTGACGGGAAGTTAGCGAAAAGTCCTTAAGGAGATTTACCAGCGTGAAGCCGGGACTGGACTGTGAGTTCTGCTCATGTCTACCGATGATCTGTCAATTGTCTGTTGACCGTTACAACTCTGACTGTCTTCTGTCAGAACATGACTGATATCTGCTGCCCCATCTGACCTGGACATGAAAGTCACTTGATTTGAAAATTGACAATTAGAACACTTTTATTGACTTCCTAGTCAATATTTACATGAAAAAGATCAAGAGAACTATATATACAATCAGCCTGGTGCCCACCGCGATAGTGTCCTCCTCCAAGTGATGACGGGGTCCTCGATGGTCTGGGCCAGTCCAACCTGGATGAAGTATCAGTTGATTCTTGATTTCGCCGATGCGAGGATGGCCAGCTCGTCTTCTATCAGAACTGTCCCGAAGATCCAAGACTGGAAGTCAGGGGGCCTTCCTATGATGTTGAATGCCTCCTGGACGAGGGGAACCAATCAGATACGTCATAAGAATATGACTGACACGTTTGGGTGGGTTAGAAGCATTTAATTTTATAATATAATATAATACGGCTTATAATTGTAAAACAAAGTTTGAAAATTATACCGCAAATGTTTCTTTTGAAGGAAAAATCGAAATTTATTTTAAGTAGAAATAACGATTATTTCTAACCTTAGGAATGAAGTATGATAGGATGAATTTTGAAGAGTAATGATAAACGGAAAAATAAAGTATCCAGGGATGGGAATCGAACCCACAGTGTTTCGCTTACCGGGTAGATGCCATGTCCACTATGCTAACCTGGACATATTTTTCCGTTCGTAAATATTTCAAACTTCGTTCTACATTTAATTTTAGCTGTGACCCTTTATGATTGTCACCCATGTTATTTAACCGAATTGTCTTTGTCAGAGCGCTGAATTTTGAGTTTAACTCTTTCGTTCATTAATTTGTTACATATTAAAAAGGTTATTTATAATACATTTTAAAGGTATAGAATGATTTTTTTATATATATTGTAGCAAAGTATTTATTTTTTTATTAGAAGAGTATTATTTTTTATGTTTATATTTCGCTATACTCTGTACACTTCCTTCTTTTGCTTATTTTTTGTTTATCACTCATAGTTTGTTCTTGCCTGAAATAAATTGTTGTCTCATCCCGAAGTTGTGGTCTTCCCTAATTTTCCACGTGGTAATATATAAGGTAGATAAACATTTAAATTATTTACAAAGAGGATAAAAGTGGTTGAGATAAGATATTTTGAAGTTTCGGTCCAGGTTTTTACATAACGTCCATAAATTGTGACAAATATGTTGTAAAATGTGGAACCTATATCGTTGGTTGAGGCCACTTGTATTGGAGGGTTCGCCACTGATGAGCCCAGACCCTCCCATTATTTGATCATTGCAGTAAGGACAGTGGGGGGTCGGTGGAAGGCTAGTTAAACCGTTTGGTTTTCGACCACTAGGACCCGGGTTCGATTACCGCATTGGACACTTTTTTCTGTTAAAAAAAAAAAAATGCTCTAATGGCCCCCGATTCTTGCAAAAGTCCAACCCCACCAGCGAGTGCAAGTAACCAAACGGGGCTCTGGCATTTGTAAGTGCAAAGTCGAACTGCTTTTCACATGTGTAGATATGTGGTGCGCTTACAGTAAAAAGCAGTCGCTAACTACCCACCATGATTACCATGGCCTGTACCACGTTGATAAGCAAAAAAAGTAAGGACAGTGGAAATTTTTTTTATTAAAAAATAATAAAAGAAAACATACACACATAAAAAAAGTAGTTTAAATTTATTATAACAGATAGAGCGTTAAAAAATCATAATAAAATATAACTTATTTTATTTCAACACACAAAACGCGATATCCCGGTTATAGGGATAATTGCGTCGATTTACATTTTTTTTTTAAACAGAAACAGTTATAAACATATTATACAATAAAATAATTAAAGTAAAAAAGAGAAGCAATAATATATATTAGGAAACTGAACCTTTCAGGTTAGAAAGATAATCATAAATATATTTACAAAAAAAATAGTTAAACCTATGATAATTCTCTCTGCTATTTACAAATTGATATAGATCTACAACATTGTCTAGCGGTAAAGAAGAGTGGGCATATCGTCCCTACAACTGCAAACTATCGAATGTGAAAAATTCAATTTTGAAGGAGAGAGAAATGAAGAGACCATGTGGCCTACCCTCAGTAGAGGAAGGCATTGAAGGAGGGAGAAATGAAGAGACCATGACATGGTCTCTTCATTTCTCTCTCCTTCAAAATTGAATTTTTCACATTCGATAGTTTGCAGTTGTAGGGACGATATCAGCAGTAGTATATAACTTATTAAATCCATTTTTTTAAAACTAAATGGGTATCTTAAAAAGTTTTCTATCAAATATCTTTTATTTTGTTTATAAACAACACCATGAAGTCTTCTATACGGTACACTGTGGTATCTTCTGGTAGTTGACACTAATTATCATCCTCAATTAGATTAATTAAATCTCCATGGTTTCTTTATTATAATATTAACGAGTTTACTTTAGTACTTAGAGATAGTTTCCATCATTCATGGTACCAAATAACCCCAAAAAACAGACCCTCCAACTAAACAGAAGGAAGTCGACACAGTTGGCCAGATGGAAATCTGGTCACCTGCGAAGAGGGAGCCAAAAGCTTCCCCATGTCCACTAAGTGCAAAACCGAAGAGGCCACTCCCCAACATATACTAAATGGTATTATTTATTATTAATTTTTTTCTATTGTTTTTTCATGTGTTAAGCGTCTTTACGCAAATTTGTCCTTAAATACCCATTTCTTGATTTCTCAAGAAGCCTCTGGGACCAAAAATCTTTTTGGTCGCAGTGGTTACAGCCTACTCCACGCTGACGAGCGCCAACAGCGTGGATGGCTTTTCTTGATTTATCAAGAAATTGGGTTGGCCTAATATCACGGAGAAAGCTAAATAAACGTTTATTTATTTTTGCTCCATTAGATGGCGCTCTGTCATCTAAAAAGCACATGTGCTCGTGGTCAGGAGATGCCTTCTTTATTTTTAATATACTAAATTGTATTGGAAAGGACAAAGGATCCCTGTACAGAGAACCAAGAAGAGTTCTTGAACTTCTTTATGAGCACGACTTCCAAGATCTTGTCTAATTTAGACTAATAAAAGGATAAGTTAAAAAAAAAACTATAGTACTAGTAATAAAGGACACTTATAGCGACAATCTTGGTGACATCTGTTGGACCTCCTAGTGCAGCTCTACAGAAGAGAAATTTAGCTCAGTCAAGCTACCGTGCAAGGGACAATATAGACATCCTTGCATGCATAGATGCCCTTGCATCTCCTAAATTGACTCTGCGTCATTATCAATTATAATTGAACTTAATATCAACGGGAAGAGAAAACCCATCAATCCGGCTCTGTGAATCCACATGAGGGTGTGTCGAATGTCTACCTCAGCAATAGTTCATTTTATTTAAAATATTACATAAATATGTATTTACATATTATAAATGTTGGAATATTACACAGAGTAACAATGGCTATAGATGAGCTCGTGTTTAAAAAGGAACTTTCATGTATATTATATAAATTGTTTTTATTGTGTTTTCACGTAAAACATATACCAAGATTTGTTTTGTATAATTGATATTAATAATAAATAATATGCAAAATTGGTTACAAATTCATCCTTCTTACATACTTTAATTACATAATAATAAAATCAAACTATATGTAGGGATAAAAAGGAAAGAAAGAAAAAAGGAAAAAAAGTTAAATGAGGATAATATACAACAACAACAACAAAATCTTTATTAAGACCTTTTAGTCTTATACAGATTCTCCAAGCATAAATATAGGATACATGCAGGAAAAACAGTGATAGAACTTAATGGTAACATGATATTTATATACAGTCAAAATTATATAAAAACAATCAAGCTAATAGATTAATCTGGGCAAATTGGAGGCAAAGAAAGTTACTATACATGTATTTACCACGGATTCTCGTGTTAGGTCTTGTGGAGTTATTTCTGAGACTTTTCTTAGCTATGTAGAACTTTTCCTAGTCATCATCCCCGCCCTTGACATTGCCGGTTGGACTTCACTTGTAAGCATTTCGACCTGTGAGTCAATTGTGGAGTCTTCCATTAGTAAATTAGTTAAATCCCTCAAGCTGCTTTTGTAAGATGTAGCCTAAATGAGGATAATATATAGGAAAATATGAATATATATATAACCAAATTAATTAATTAAAACAAATAAATCAATAAATAATAGATAAAACAAAGAATTACTTTTAAAATTACAAAATATTTTCTCACAATTGAGTTTCTTTTTATTACAAAACGCTAGCTTTCAAGTGATAATCTGTTGTATATATATTAATTAATTGTTCCACAGAGTGTGTGTAAGCTCACAGGTAAATAGGCGCTAACCGAAACAAAAAAAAAAGGTTCCTTTGTTTAATATTAGTTTCCCTTTTATATTTTGTTCTCTCTCTTGTAAATCAATAAATATAATGTTTAATTAATAATTATTGGAATCGGTTTCATTAATAATTCTAAGAAAAGTCAACATAATCGCTCTTCAACGGGGTTTATTAAAAGATGGTTCAAATCACATTAATAGCTACCGCTCAGCAAGAGCAACCTAGTTCATGATAATTGAAACAATGAATAATATGTGAAGTTTATTCACATATTAAACAAAATGTTAACGCGGGATTCAATCCCGGTTCATGACTGTAGGGAATCGAGCGTGTTACCCTCTCATCCACCGACTTGATGTTAATTAAAAAACATCGACTATATCCTACAAGAAATATTTACAAAAAGTTGAAGAGCGATTATCACTTGAAAGCTAGCGTTTTGTAATAAAAAGAAACTCATTGTGAGAAAATATTTTGTAATTTTAAAATGTTTTTCACAATTTCATCATGAAAAAGAATTAGTTTAATTAAAAATGAGATAAATTTAAAAAGAAAATTTAAGGAAAAAACGAAAGAAAAGGAAAAAAGTATATTAAATATTCAGACTTTTTTTTTAATTTAAAAAACATTTAAATCAATTAAATAAACCAAAAGATAATCAATGTGAAAAAATAATACAAATGTGATATTGTACTGGGATAAGGTGCAAAAATTATTTTTAAAAGGCATCTCCTTGCAACCGAAAGTTGCTGATGGCTTGCGCC
The DNA here is from genome assembly GCA_030710605.1 of Cordylochernes scorpioides. Taxonomy (NCBI): domain Eukaryota; kingdom Metazoa; phylum Arthropoda; class Arachnida; order Pseudoscorpiones; family Chernetidae; genus Cordylochernes; species Cordylochernes scorpioides. The sequence continues at coordinate 11,742,079 of CP092868.1, read as the reverse complement.
ATCTATCGGAATAAATATCAATTTATTCTTGTTGATTTTTAATTATTCCAGAATTGACCAAATACCCATTCTTGATTAATAAAGAATCCGTATGGGGTTAGCTTTTCTTGATTAATCAAGAATGGGTATTTGGTCAATTCTGGAATAATTAAAAAATCAACGAGAATAGTTGATATTTATTCCGATAGATGGCGCAAGCCATAAGCAACTTTCAGTTGCACGATAAGGAGATGCCTTTTTTTCATAAAAGGATAATCAATTAAAACAAATTTCACACATGTTTCTGTAATAATTCTATAGTGTTTTTGACAAAATTATTCCAAGTCAAATTTATAAGTAGAAATTATATGTGGAAGATTGGGATTTGTTTTGTACAAGAAAAAGGTGCGGATTTGATTTAAATATTATAAACATTCAAATAATAAGTGAGAATGACTGATATTGTTCTGGTTACAATGGCATGGAGAATGTATCTTAAATATTACAAAATATGAAGGAAAGGGTCCATGGTCAGTTTAAAAAAATAATTTAAATCATAAGATACGCCTATAATAAACAAATTTTAACTATTTATATATTGCCACGTGAAAAATTAAGAAAGACCAACTTCGGTATGAGACAAACATTTATTTTAAGGCAATAACAAAAAAATAATACTCTGCTAATAATAAATACTTTTTTTACAATATAACTCCCAGCCAATGACAGATTGGACCTCCTAGTGCATCTCTACAGTCGCCACTCGAGCGGACAGATCATATTACCGATACAGCAACCTTTGCCACCCTTCCTGGGAACTTTGTTGGGAAACCCGCAGCAAGAGTGGTGGGTTTTCCTTCAACTTTGAACAGAACTGGGTGTACATTACCACTACACATCTCTGCACATTAAACTTTAGAAGAGTTGGGGAATACCTGAGAGGCGATTCGTTTTTGCGAAAAAGAGATTTAGACATTCCTTTACGACTATATAAATACAAGGTGTGTCCAATAAATAATGAGACTGGTCAAAAATAAAGAAAAAATAGAATGATTAAAAAAAATTATTAGTATTTTTCAAAATAGTCCCCTCCCGCATCTATACATAATTTCCATCTCTTCTCCCATGATTTAAAACATTTAGAAAATGCATCTTTCGGGATGTTCTTCAAGACCTTTTTCGAATCTGCTATGATGGACTCTCTAGTATCAAATCTCCTTCATTTTAGAGCCATTTTGAGTTTTGGAAAGAGAAAAAAATCATTTGGAGCTAGGTCTGGGGAATAGAGAGGTTTTTGAAGTATTTGGATGCCGTGTTTAGCCAAATAAGTCAATGCAGATGTAGCGGTGTGTGGTAGTGCATTATCATGATGGATGATCCAATTTTTGGAACTCCACATTTCACTTCTTTTCAGACGAATTGATTCACGTACACGTCTCATAATGTTTAAATAAGACTCCTTATTGATTGTTTGACCTTTCTCTAGATATTCATAATGCACAATTCCCTTTATGTCAAAGAACGTGACCAATAAAACTTTGTTTTTTGACTTGCAAAGTCGGGATTTCTTCGTTCTTGGTTCATCTTTTCCTTTCCACTCCATGGATTGGCGTTTTGTTTCCGGATCATACCCGTAAACCCATGTCTCGTCTCCAGTTATTACTTTTTCCTTCCAATTAGGGTTTTCTTCCACCATTTCAAGCATTTTTTGGCAACTTCAACGCGATTCTCCTTTTGTTGGATTGTGAGCATTTTAGGGACAAATTTTGAAGGTGTCTTCTTTAACTGCAAGTCTTCTTTTATTATCGATCCAACTAATGATTTTGATATCCCTGTTTCTTCCTCAATGTCCTGTAACCTTATTCGTGGATTTTCTTTTATCAAATTTGAAATTTGGCTCACCTTTTCAGGGTTCCTGTTCAGAATTGGACGTCCAACACGCTTCTCAACTTTCACCGATTCCATTCCATTTTTAAATCGTGAAAACCATCTGAATGTGGTGGGCTTATTTACATTTTCATTTCCAAATGCCAATTTCAACAAATCTAAAGTTTCTGAAGCCGATTTCCCAATTTCGTTGTTCGAATTTTCTATCCATTACAAATTCGAAGTTGTTATGCAAGGCGTTCTTTTTACAAGCTTACAATTTATCGACTGCGCGCGCAATCACGTGATGTGATATACCGCAGTGTAGCTGAAGCTTTCTATTTTTTTAATAGACTTAAAAATTTTTTATCATTTCATTATTTCTTTGTTTTTGACCGGTCTCATTATTTATTGGACACACCTTGTATATAACCTTAGGTTTGTTCCATAATTTCAGATTATAAGAAGTTTGTTAGAGGTTTGTTCCATAATATTTGGCTAACCAATTTTATTGATAAATCAAGAAATCCCCAACCATGTACGCGTTTCGTGCTGTTGTCCCTCTTTAACGTAGTGCAGGATGTACTTCAATGATAAAAAATTGTTGGAATTCATTTTTAATAAGAGAGAGATAGATGTCTCCTTTGGTACATAAACCTCTCGTAATATTATTCTGTTTATATATCTTATATAAAGAAAGATATGATTTTCTGCTTGTATTTAATTATCTTGAGGATTATACTATGTTAGTTATTTGCTGGTTCTTTTTGGTACTAAATGATATTGGTGATGCAGTCGTGGCATGAATCTTCTTGAAAGTAAAATAATAAAAAAGTCTTGATCAGATATTGCTTTAATTGAGCTTTAGGAATATATAAAAACATAATTTGGTAAAAATTAATGCCTGGCTTAAGGCGTAAAAATAAAAAAATGAAAAGATTATTTACATAATTACAAAGTTTTGGGTCGGCCAACGGGTAAGAACAACAATGAGATTTTATATGGGAAGCATGACCTCTGGCGGTCGATTTAACAGAATATTTGTATCTATGAAATACATTTTTTAAAATAAAACAATACCTTTATATAACATTTTAAATAATACCTTTATATAACATTTTTAAATAAAATATTTCAATATAACATATATATATTTCAAAAAGAGGCACCTCTCCCTTTAAAACAATGTATTTTGGTTTATCACCCTAGTATAGAACGTTAAGGTGATGATAAAGAATGATTCACAACACCAATTTTGGCAAATTCAGATAGAAACCAACAATTTGGTTTCGGATTATGGCCTTCATCAGTACAGAGGAGTCTTCGATTTCCATAACCTCCTACGAGGGGAGTTGGAATCGGTCAATTTTGTGAAAAAGGTGTTTAATTTGGAAAAGTAGCAAGGGCCGTTTTATATAAGGCCAGACATAAAGTTACGGGAAGATAAAGTTTATAATTTAAACGCGGAAGCATTATTCTACTGTCCTAAAAACTTATGTGCATAGTTTTCTTAAATACCATAATTAAGATACAGTGGTACCTCGACATACAAGCGCCCCAACATACGAGTTTTTCGAGATACGAGCCGACGAGCAAGTGATTTTTTGCTTTGAGTTACGAGTGAAATTCGAGATACGAGTTCGGTTCGGTAGTGTTGAAGATATTAATCTGTGATTTTAAATGGGAATTTTGTATGGGGAAATTTGCTTCGAGATACGAGTAATTCAAGATACGAGCAAGGTTGCGGAACGAATTAAACTCGTATGTCGAGGTACCACTGTATAAGGTTTTCCAAAAGTTCGTAAACATATAATGCTTATGAAAATTATAAACTATTATAGACGCGTATGATTCTTTTGAAAATTAAAACAATTATCTACTTCCCTTACTGCAATGGAAAAAATTTATGGGAGGGCCTGGCTCATCAGTGGTGAACCCTTCCAGCGGTTTCGCCAATTGGGAGGGTTTAACACTGATGAGCCAGGCCCTCCCATTAATTTTTCCATTGCAGTAAGGGCAGTAGCAATTGTTTAATTTTAAAAATAATCATACGCGTCTATAATAGTTTCAAATTTTGATAACAGATGGCGCGCTAATGAATCATATGATTTATATTTTGCAAGTGTTTACGAACTTTTGAGACGACCTTTGTAATTATGAAACTTGGCTCATCTGCTGATTGGCCATTCTTGATATAGAACATCAGAGATCATTCTTCTCTATAAGAATTCTGTTATAATTTTACCAAAGTTACCAATATTACCAAGGTTGTACCAAAAGTTCGTAAATTATTGCAAAATATAAATTATAATATTTTAACGAACTTTTAGAACAGCCTTGTACTACCCTTTAGTGTAGCATATATAAGCAGAATTGTCCAATATTGGAGTTTAAAAAGCGGTCTGGTGGATTAAATTTTGGCGAAACCGCTGGGAGGGTTCCCACTGATGAGCAGATATAAAAAAACGTCGGTGGACGAGTGGGTAACACCCTCGATTCCCGACAGTCATGAACCGGGATTGAATCCCGTGTTAACCTTTTGTCTAATATGTGAATAACTATTTAATGGTCTAAACAATATAAAGGCAAAAGATGATACGAAGTTTCGTTCTGTTGGCAAGTATTCCTGGGCAGCTGACAAGGCTACATCTTACAAAAGCAGCTTGAGGGATTCAACTAATTTACTAGCGGAAGACTCCACAATTGACTCACAGGTCGAAATGCTTACAAGTGAAGTCCAACCGGCAATGTCAAGGGCGGGGAAGATGACTAGGAAAAGTTGTACAAAGCTAAGAAAAGTCTCAGAGCTGCATAACTCCACAAGACCTAACACGACGTGGTAAATCCATGTAGAGTAACTTTCTTTGCCTCCAATTTGCCCAGATTAATCTATTAACTTAATTGTATTTATATAATTTTCCCTATATATAAATATCATGTTACCATTAAGTTCTATCACTGTTTTTCCTTCATGTATCCTATATTTCTGCTTGGAGAATCTGTATAAGACTAAAAGGTCTTAATAAAGCTTTGTTGTTGTAATATGTGAATAACCATCACATATTATTCATTGTTTCAATTATCATAAACTAGGTTGATATTTTTGAGCGGTACTTAATAAAGTGATTTTGGATCACTGATGAACCACAAGACCTCCCAATATTCTTCATGCAGTAAGAACAGTAGAAGTTTGCTTTATTTGAATTTAAAATAAACGTTCTCTCTCTCTCTCTCGTGCTGTATAGTTCTGTATATTTATGACCCAGAATAAGTATATTGCTACGGCGTTTTATGGTTTCCACAAGTCCATATCTCAGAAGAAGGCCAAGTGACACTCACTCCTCACTTTCTTACTGCTACTCTTTTTGTGTTGTTTTTCTTGCTTCCCTCTTTCTCTTTCTTGTTTTTTTTTTCTTTTCTTCTGTATATATCGTTGTTTCCTTTGTCTCACTGCTTTGTTCTTATGCATACCTCTGGCGAATCCTGTATAGGGTCAGTGACTCTGAATAAAGGCTTTTTTGTTGTTGTTGTTGTAGTTCTGTATATTTCTTATAGTATTCTAGCCTGGAAATCTGCCTTGTCCTTTCACCAGCTCAAACACCTTTTTGGTAAATTCGACTGACGAGAACCAAAACCTGAAACCAAAACCAAAACCATTGTATACAGGTTGTTGGTTTTGTTTTCTGTATTTACCAAAACTGGTGTGTTGTGACTTATTTATTATCATCATCGTAAAGTTTTTTACTGGGTTGATAAATATAATGCATTTTTCTATTGTATACTTTTTTTTAAAGAGGTACCTTTTTTGGTATATTTCTGTACCAGGAATCTCTATCCCGTTAAAACAAAGTATTTTTATCCATCGTCTCAGTACAGAGGGTTATGGTGGTGATGTAAATGTGCCAAAAACATTTTGTCTGGAGAAATCTGGGGACATCTGGCACAAAGACAGCATCAATAGAAAAATCGATATTCCTCAACCATACCTATCACTGAAACCAATCCATTGGATGTGTGTGTGAAAAAAATAGTACAAATGTGACATTGTACTGGGATAAGGTGCATAAATTATGAGAAAGGCATCTCCTTATCGTGCAACTGAAAGTTGCTGATGGCTTGCGCCATCTATCGGAATAAATATCAACTATTTTCGTTGATTTTTAATTATTCCAGAATTGGCCAAATTCCCATTCTTGATTAATCAAGTATGGTAAGGTTAGTTTTTTTTTTTTGATTAATCAAGAATGGGTATTTGGCCAATTCTGGAATAATTAAAAATCAACGAGAATAGTTTATATTTATTCCGATAGATGGCGCAAGCCATCAGCAACTTTCAGTTGCACGATAAGGAGATGCCTTTCTCATAATATATATGTGTGTATGAAAGAACAATAAATATAATATATAATAGGTGAGGTGTTGATATAAAAAACAAAAGAAGACATATCCTGACCAGGCTCACATGAGCTTTTCTAGATGGTAGAGCGCCATCTAATGGAGCAAAAATAAGCTAATATATATGTGTGTGCGTATGTGTGAAAAAATAATTTTAAAAAGCGCACTACGCTGACGAGGGCCATAAGCCCGAAACGCGTTTGTGGATGGCTTTTCTTGATTTATCAAGAAAATGGGTTGGCCAAATATCAGGGAACAGGCTAAATCAATGTTTAGTTTATTTCTGTTCAACTAGATGGCGCTCTGCCATCTAAAAAAATACATGTGCTTTTGGTCAGGATATGTCTTCTTTATTTTTAATATATTAAAGTCTTCAGTGGTGGAACACACCGCAGGCAAGACTCCGCCACCGATGGATTGCGAGAGTTCACAGAGTGGGCAGGTCGATGTGATGGCTGGCGTTACCCAACTCAAGACCAAGATGGTACTTGTAGATGGTCGTCACACCTGTCATTGCCTCGGGATGGAAGCCGGAGGATGGACGCCGAACAGCCAGACCTGGAGATCCAGGGACAATTCGCAGGAGACGAACACTTTCCGGAGCAGGGATCGCACGGCTCAGCAACTCCAGTATCAAATCAGAGAGAGAAAGAAATAGAAATCTTAAAAGATAAAATAATAAATAAAATAAATGATACTTCTTTTTCAAAATCGTTTAATCTCTTTACTCTAGTCATACACGAGATTTTACATATTGATTTAGCTTTTTTCGTTTTATAAATAGTGTCATTTAGACATTATAATTTTGTTTTGGTAATTGATTAGATATTAAATGTTTTAAATTTTACTTTATTCGCTCTGCGAATATTTCTCCTCCTGTTTTTATTCTGAGAAGAGAAATGAAAAATAGAGACAGTCACAGAAAGAGGAAGCTTGAGCTCCCCTTATCAAAGGAAATATGTCGAAAGTCAACTGTGACGCTAAAATCATTCGTCACAGGAAGTTTCTAAATCTTACGGGGATTTTTTTCCTAATAATATATATTTTTTATCAACATGTCATTACGTAATGTACATTGCTTACGTTTTGGATTGTATGTTTCAATTATGGATATGGAATAAAGATAATTGTTATATAAATGTATTGTTGTTTAAATATAATACTCGTGGTAATTTTGCCCCGGGAGTATATTCATCTTTAAAGATAAAGGTCACTTCTCCCGTCAATTTACAATGACAGTGGAAGTCCTGAGGTGGGCAGTTTTATTTCTTGGGAGATTTTCTAGGGATGCTGTACTCAGGTTGGGGATCTCTAGGAAGGTGGACGTCAGGAATCGTTGGTATTGGAAGGTTGGACAGAGAGAGAGGTGAAGTGTTTCACGGTTTGGTCTTCATCTTGGCAATAGGGACAAGTGGGGTCAATCTAATTTATAGTAACAGCTAAGTAACCCAAGCTCCTGGAGCGTATCCATAGATCCCCAACTAACCGAGCTGTTCTGAGGAGTCTGTCTTGGTAGCCTTAGTGAACCAAGTTTTTTCATTCCTGCATTGGGCACTTTTTTATGATTAAAAAAAAAATGCTCCAATGGCCCCCGATTCTTGCAAAAGTCCAACCCCACCAGCGAGTGCAAGTAACCAAACGGGGCTCTGGAACATTTGTAAGTGCAAAGTCAAACTGCTTTACACATGTGTAGACATGTGGTGCACTCACAGTAAAAGCAGTCGTCAACTTTCACCCACCATGATTATCATGGCCTGTACCACGTGTACTGGGAATAAGCAAAAAAAAAAAAAAAGTGTTTCCAAGCCGGTTTGTTTCTTGGTAGATTCAATAAGGTAGTGTCATTGAATGAGGACAGTATAAGGAATGTAGCCGTCTGTAATCGCTGTAGTTGGAATGATCTAATTTATAAAAACAAAGTGGAGACTTCTAGATGTTTCGGAATCATCATACAGAGAATATTATTTAAATATTAGATGGCTTTACTTTATCCTGTATATAGAGGTTGTCTGGCCGGTATTCATATTTCGATGAAAAAATAGAAACTTCGGCCAGTTAGAGTGTTTTTTTTTAGACTTTAGTTGGTTGTAAATTCAAGCATGTTTTAGTTTCCTTTCTTTTCTTATTTAAACTCAAACCATGTAATTATTCAATTGTTTATGTAATATAGTATCTTAGTTTAGTGTTGTTTCTTTAGCAAGTATCCCTTATGGGGATATCGCGTATTATTTGATAATTAATAAATATATAAATAAATAAATAATTGATAAATATATTAAATGCTACACTTATAATTCCATATCTAGCCATAGATTTGACCCAGCCACCTTGCCAGCTAAACACCTCTTTGGTAGATTGTGAAGATTCCATTAGATCCCGTGTGGATCTCATGGAATAAAGTCCGCCCTAGACTGACGAGGGCCATTAGCCCGAAACCATGGTCTCTAGGTGGACGCTTCTCAGTTTGCCAAAGCTGGTGTTGTGGCTTTGTCATCGACCCGAGGTCGCTAGTTGCGGCGACGGTCAATAGATGGCGTCAGGTTTTGACGTTTATTTTGACGGGAGAGGCGACCTATCTTCTATGGACATTAAATTCCGTTGTTTTTTCAGGAAGGTTTCTAGGACCAGTATTTTTGATCGTTGAGGTATAGCCTACATTACGCTGACAAGGGTCAACAGCCCGAAGCCCAAGCGTGATTTGCTCTTTTTATTTATCAAGAAAGGGCATTTGACCAATATTCTGGAATAATTTATAACAAGCAATTAGTTTATATTTATTCCTATAGATGGAGCGCAAGCCATTAGCAATTTTGAGTTGCACAATCGAAATATGCAATTTTTCTAACTTCAAATAGTTTATTTTTGCAAATTTGTGTAAAATAAGGAATTTTAATTCACTCAAAGATACTATTAATCTTTGACTCCGTATACCAATACACTCATAGACAAAACTTAAGGAAGATATACATTTTAAACACGTATATCTGGATTCAGAAAATAACTCTGAAAGATATTTGATACACAATGAACTTTATTGAATACACACGAGATAACCAAGTGTCAACACAAAATTGCCTTTGACTCCTTCAAAAAAATAAAATAAATACGACCGGCGACATTAAAGATTACCCACTTTCATAAGTGTATTAGGGGGTCGGTGGATGGCTGGTTAAACCGTTTAGTTTTCGACCACTACGACCCGGGTTCGATTCCCACATTGGACACTTTTTTCTGTTAAAAAAATGCTCCAATGGGCCCCCGATTCTTGCAAAAGTCCAATTCCACCAGCGAGTGCAAGTAACCAAACGGGGCTCTGGCACATTTGTAAATGCAAAGTCGAACTGCTTTTCACATGTGTAGACATGTGGTGCGCTTACAGTAAAAGCAGTCGCTAACTACCTACCATGATTATCATGGCCTGTACCACGTGTACTAGGGATAAGCAAAAATAAAAGTGTATTATATGTTTGAAATTTTGGCTATTGCGGGACATAGTAAATATATTTCTTAAAATAAGAGACATTTCGGTCAGAGAAAAGGTTTAGATTTTCTCGACGTTTCGACAAAAATCTTTTGTCATCGTCAGGAGAAATAAAAACAAGACATTTGGAGTTATAAATGATTCTGTAAGGGCGTTCTCACGCGATCAAATTTTAGTACAATATCTAAATCACGATTCCTAAACAAATATTATACTCACCGGAGACTTTGTGATATATATATGTTATATAAAGGTATTATTTAAAATGTTATATTAAAATATTATTTTATTTAAAAATATATTTCATAGATACAAATATTCTGTTAAATCGACCGCCAGAGATCACGCTTACCCTATATAAAACCGATTGTTGTTGTTTCACGTTGGTCGGCTCAAACATGTTTGTAATTATGTAAATAATTGCTTTTTTTTATTTATTCTTACGCCTTAAGCCAGGCAGTACTTTTGCCGAGTTATGTTTATTATATAATCCTAAAGCTCAATTAAAATAATCTCTTATCAAAACTATTTTTAGTAATCATACTTTAAGGATTTCAACCACGACTGCATCACCAATACCATTTTGTACTAAAAAGAACTAGCAAATAACTCCATGGCATAAACCTCAACATAATCTAAATACAAGCAGAAAATATAATCATTATATTACAGAAGCACTACGTCTATCAGACTATTGTGCTATATTAGAATTATTTACATATTGTAGTGATGAAATAATAAGCAAGTCGTTTGGCAATCAAAAGCAATTTTAATAAGCGAGAGAAGTTTAACTAACTCTACAAACAAAAAGATAGTTTTTATATCTATAACCCTAATTTACATATTTTGTATTTTTACAATAAACAAATGACAATGGATATATTTACATGAAGTCGGCTTATGCTACACTACTCCCTCTCCCATGAGAAGCTGTTCTACAGCTTTATCTCAGTTCCTCCTCTTCTCCAGACGTAGAGTTATCTACACTCGACGAATCTTCCTGTCTTGATGGGTCATAGTACGGCTTCATCCTGAGGATATGGACGGTGTCGCGCTTCTTTTGTCTTCTACCTTGTTCACAGACTGCTTCGACCTCGTAGGTCACGTCCGATATTTTCATCGTAACCCTGAAGGGACCGAAGTATCGTCTTAGGAGTTTTTCAGAAAACCCAACACGTCGAATAGGAATGAAGATTCAGACCAGGTCTCCTGGTTCGTATATCTTTCCTGTATGTCGAGCGTCGTAGTTAGTTTTGTTCGTCTCTTGAGCCTTGAAGATGTGATGACGGGCTATTTGTCTTGCCTCTTCGGCTCTGGTTCCCAAATTCTGAATGAATTCCTCTCCCTCGGGCGAGCTACTGTAGGGGAAGATAGTGTCGAGGGTCGTCTCGGCCTCCCTTCCATGAATCAGGAAGAATGGCGTGAAGCCAGTCGATTCTTGTTTGGCCGTATTGTAGGCAAACGTGATAAAGGGCAACATCTCGTCCCAGTTCTTCTGGTCAAGGTCCGTATACATTGATAGCATGTCGGCGATTGTTCTGTTTAATCTTTCTGTTAAGCCGTTGGTTTGGGGATGGTACGCCGTTGTTGTCTTCTTTTTGATGCCACATTTATTAGTCAGCTCCTGAAGTAGTTTTGATTGGAAATTTCGACCTCGATCCATTACTATTTCTCGAGGGGCTCCATGTTTAAGTATGACCTCTTCTAAAAGAAATTTCGCGATTTCCTGGGCTTCACCTGATCCTAGACTTTGGGTTACGGCGTATTTAGTGAGGTAGTCGGTACAAACGACTATCCATTTTTTCTTTCCTTGAGATATGGGGAAGCGTCCCAATAAATCTATTCCGACCTTTTGAAAGGGGCCTCCCGGAGGCGGAATGGGCTTCAAATAGCCAGGGGGCAATTGAGGTACACCTTTACGACGCTGGCAGTCCTGACAATGGCCCACGTACCTCTTCACGCTTCTGTACAGCCCTGGCCAGTAGAACCTTCTCTTGACTCTGTCGTAGGTTTTAGCGAAACCCAGATGTCCAGCGGTAGGTGCGTCATGCAGGTCGCTCAGGATTTCCATTCGAAGGTGCCTTGGGACCACCAATAGTAAAGGTTGTCCAGTCGGGTCATAATTTTTTCTATAGAGAATCCCTTTGACAATTTTGAACTTGTTGTCTTGCTTGGTAAGTGAAGGCTGAGATTTATTTCTGATTATTTCCGCAATGTAAGGATCATTTTCCTGTTCTCTACCGATGTCGCTTAAAAGGAATAATGTGGGAATATCATCATTAAAATTCTCCTCGGTATGTTTTAGGGGATTTCTCGATAGGCCGTCAGCGTCTTGGTGCATTCTCCCAGTCTTGTAGACAATAGAGACGTCATACTCCTGTAGCCTCAGCGCCCACCTCGCCAATCTGCCTGCAGGATCTTTCAAGTTGGTCAACCAACATAAAGAATGGTGGTCGGTTACAACTCTAAAGTGACGTCCGAACAAATAAGGCCTAAATTTTCCAATCGCCCATATTATGGCCAGGCATTCTCTCTCTGTTGTTGAATAATTTTGTTCGGCCCTTAAAAGAGTGCGCGAAGCATAAGCGATTACCTTTTCATCACTTCCTTGTTTTTGTGCAAGCACGGCGCCAATTCCATATCCACTGGCATCCGTATGTAGTTCAGTTGGAGCGTCATCATCAAAATGTCCCAACACTGGTTTTGACGTCAAGGCAATCTTTAATTTCCGAAACGCTTCCTCTTGGGCTGTGTTCCACTCGAACTTTGTCCCCTTAGAGAGTAGTGCGTTAAGGGGGCGTGCGATATCCGCATAGTTCCTAATGAAGCGTCTATAATAAGATGATAAGCCGAGGAAGCTTCTTACCTGCTGCAAGTTATTAGGAGCTGGGAATTCGGTGATTGCTTTAATCTTCTCTTCGTCTGGCCGGATCCCATTCTGGTCTACCTGATGCCCAAGGATCTTGATTTTACTGGCACCAAAAGAGCACTTGCTGGGATTTAGCCTTAGTCCGACCTTCTTGAAACAGTTCAAAACCGCCTCTATTCGTGTTAGATGGTCCGAAAAATTATCTGCGAATACAACGACATCGTCCAGATAGCACAAACATATTGTCCACCGTAGGCCCTTCAGGAGACCATCCATCATCCTTTCGAACGTGGCGGGGGCATTGCAAAGCCCGAAAGGCATGACCTTAAATTCAAAAAGGCCATCTGGAGTGATGAAGGCAGTTTTTTCACGATCGGCTTCATCGACGCTTATCTGCCAATATCCTGACTTAAGATCCATCGTGGAGTATATCTTCGCCCCTTTTAAACAATCAAGAGCGTCGTCAACTCGTGGCAAAGGATAAACGTCCTTTTTGGTCACTTTATTTAAACCTCGATAATCCACACAAAAGCGTACCGATCCGTCTCTTTTTCTTACCAAAACGACCGGTGAGGCCCAAGGACTTTCCGAGGGTTGGACGACTCCAATATCCATCATTTTGTCAACTTCTTCCTGAATAATTTTCCTTTCAGAAGGTGAAACCCGATATGGCCTCCTTTTTAATGGTCTGGCGTCGCCTGTAGTTATCTTATGCTTAGTTATTAGTTCAGATGGGCTTTTGGTGATCGGATTGAATAATTCCGAAAATCTTTCAAGAAGTTCCAAAAGTTCGATCTTGTGACTCTGAGGAAGCTCGGGGGATATACATGATGAGATATTTTCCCTTCCCACAGGGCGCTCAGCATTATCGATATTAGTAAGATTTTCTATTGAATCTTCAAACTTACTCATCTTGTAGGTTAACTCAACACCTTCAGACACATAGTTTTCGTTAGCTTCCACGATTGGGCAAACTTCTTGCGGCTGGATTTTAATAAACTGAGCCAGGCAAATTCCAGAAGGGATTGGTATTTGATTTTTGCTAAAATTAGTCACCCAAATATTTGCCTGGCCATGCCATATGGTGACGTAAGAGAAGGGAATAAAAAGCTCTTTTTCCAAAAGAAGTTTCCTCGAACCCTCAATAACACAATTCTTAATTCCTACCACGTTGGGTGTCCGGGCAACTACCCTCTTGATGGATTTTGGGGGAATAATGTCGTCCGATGCTAAGTAAAGCCGTGCCACGGATGGGTCCTCATTCGGCATTTCTGAAAACGAAATTTCAGATTGAGCACAGTCAATAATGGCACTTGAAGACTCGAGGAAATCCCAGCCCAAGATGACATCGTGGCTGCAACTTGGAAGGACGAGAAACTCGGCAGTCCGCTGAAAGTCATTTATTCCTACTCTCAGGAGACATTTTCCAAGTGGGGAAACAAAACGATTGTTTGCGACTTTTAAAGTTATATTGGTGTTCTTAGTCATCACAACCTTTAGCGACTCTCTGAAGTTAGCCGAGATAACAGAGTATGACGCCCCCTGTGTCAATTAGCGCCTCGACATGACGTCCATTGATGTTTATACAAATATAATTTTCGTCTAAGTCAGCTCGCGTCTGTGGAGGTTTTAAACAACGTCCGACCTTACCTCCCTTACAGGTCGTGTTTCCTAGTTTCCCTGTACCTTTCTGTGGGGAGAACTGCTGGGGATACGGACTGGCGATCTAGATTGGTATCGTCCTGTTGTCGATCTCCCACGTCCTGGGTAGGGAGAGGAGCTTCTAGGTAAATTACGGCGGGGAGAATTGCTTCGTTCAAAATCATCCAGTTGCGGCGTTATAAAGTCTGACATATAGATAGGTCCAGGTCTTCGACGACTATAATAACTGTCCTGGATTATACTTGGTTCTCTTTCTTGGTGGCTACGGCGTCTTTCCCAACAATGTTTCGCGACGTGTCCTGGCCGATTGCAATAGAAGCAGATCGGGATGTTATCCTCCGTTCGGAACTGGTCTGTTTTCCTCCTCTTTGTCGCTTCACCCATATCTTGTTTGTCACGGCGAAAATTCTGGAAAGCCTTCCTGGAATGGATCACAGGTGCTTTTCCAATCGGCGACAAGGTTTGTTCTGCTCGCTGAAAAACCTTTTCTTCTAAAGATTTTGAAGAAATGGAATTCGCTTGTTCATTTGGAATTAATCGGAGCTCTTCCTTCACAATCTCCCTGATCAGATCCTTCAAAGTGTAACCCGCCTCTTCATCTTTAATTGTGGCAACGGAGGGAATCCTCTCAAACCTCACACTACTGATTCTCTTTTTATTGAGTTTCTCAATCCGACGGCAGTGGTTGGTGAAGTCCACAGTTGTAGCTACCTCAATAGTGAGGAGGATCCGGTAAATTTCGTCAGCAACTCCCTTCATGAGGTGGCCTACCCTGTCTTCTTCAGACATGTTTGGGTTTAGCTGGCGGCATAGGTTCAGCACATCCTGGATATAGAATTCGATGGACTCGTCAGGCTTTTGTGCTCTTACTTTTAGCGCTGACTCAATTTTTCTGGAGTAATCCTCTTTGTCACCAAACATTTCTGAAAATTTTTCTTTAAAAATAGCCCAAGATGTAAGGTCATCCTCAGTGTTATCGAACCAACATTTAGCTGTCCCTTCCAAAAAGAAGACAACGTTGGCCAAACACATTGTTTCGTCCCAACCATTATAAAGAGCAACACGGTTGAAATCTTTTAACCACAGGTGGGCAAATTCAGTGGCCTTACCTGAAAAATTAGGAGGGCTTCTTGGGTGTTGAAGACATGCGAAAGTGGTAGCTTGCATACGTGGCTTTTCTTCTACTTCACTCATACCGATGTCGAGCGGCGGCAAGCTTTGCAAACGTCGGCTTCTTCTCAAAACGCCGTCCAGATTTAATTATCTTGTCGGAATCGTTCCCGGCTTCTCCACCAAATGTAGTGATGAAATAATAAGCAAGTCGTTTGGCAATCAAAAGCAATTTTAATAAGCGAGAGAAGTTTAACTAACTCTACAAACAAAAAGATAGTTTTTATATCTATAACCCTAATTTACATATTTTGTATTTTTACAATAAACAAATGACAATGGATATATTTACATGAAGTCGGCTTATGCTACAATATATATATCTTTAATTATTTACACGAAGTAGTGATTTATAAATCTGTGTACAAATTGCTCTAAACTTGCCAAAGTGTTCATAAGATTGAGTATATACAGAAAGATGGCATTATGTCAAAGTAAGCAAGTACAATTTGGTTAGTCAGTGGGCAAGCCAACACTCTGGTGTTTCAACATCTAGACAGCATTCACAGGTTGGATCAACTCTCAAGTCAAAGAGAAAACTTAAAAAGGGAATTATTTAAGAAGAAATATTATGTAAAATATAATAATAATTGAAAGGATTTAAAAGCACGAATGTTTCTTTTTATACTTAATACAAACTTCTACTGTCCTTACTGCGATGAAAAAATATATTGGGAGGGCTTGGCTCATCAGTGGTGAACCCTCCCAGCGGTTTCGCCAATTTAATCCACCAGACCGCTTCTCAGAGCTCTAATACTGTATTGGACGATTCTGCTTATATACGCAGCACTGAAGGATGGAATCTCAGAAATGGTTTTCAATAAAACTATGGACATAAGCTTATAGGACAGTAGAATTACATTCAAATATTTGCGTCGAGCAATAATAATAATTGTATTTTCTTTTTTCTACCCAGCTTATGACGCGTAACAGCCAAAGCTATGCTGGAGTTTTTTCCCCCTATTATATTCTATTTATTTATTTACATATTTACAAACATCTTATTAAGATATATCGACTTAAAATCCTTCGACAATTAATAGAAAAATAAAATCACCAAGGATAAGTATCTTATATTTTAATGTTTACGTTTCAAGCTTTCGGGTATTAACGACTCTACTACAGGAATAAGAACTAAATTTCCTGTAGAAGGGAATACCCGAAAGCTTGAAACGTAAACATTAAATATAAGATACTCATTCTTGTACAGAAAGAATTGCCAGGCATAATTAGAACTACCACAGACCAACTAATTCAAAACGATCAGATGAAAATCACTGATTCAACCCACTTTGCTCACTACAAATTTTTGAGTGAATCATTCATGACAGAGGAGTACCTACGATTAAATATCTCGCTTCCCAACAAAAGACTAGTTGCACAACATAGAGTTTTATGGCAATTTTTCAGGGAAGAAAGAAAAGACTTCTGGAAAGAAAATGGCCGGAACTGTTTACTTTGTAAGGATCTCACGGATGATAATTTGGTTCACTATTTCTTCCAATGCCCTCTCTTAACAGAAAAACGTACTGAAAATTTCCCAAGCCCTACCTCTGGTCAATTTAGATACCATAGCATATGTCAACTTCTCTCTTCAGATCTGAATGATAAATTACTGATTGATAAATACTTTAAGTCCTGTACAGAAGCTGGGCGCATGAGAAAGAATGCAGGGCAAAGGATACTGGAGGATGATCCATCTGTAAATAGGTAACAAACCTTATTTTTGTTGTAAATGTTTCCTCTTCCCTCTCCTCTTGTTGACGTGTAAATACGGCGAATCCTGTATGGGGCGGAATGCCCTAAATAAAGGCTTTTGTTGTTTTTTTGTAGATACTCATTCTTGGTGATTTTATTTTTATTTTTCTATTAACATCTTATGTTTT